>JAJUPC010000058.1:600000-1107958 GCA_023614405.1 Avena insularis
GCAGCCGTCGGTGTAGAATTGTCCTCGGTATATCCTATGCTACGCCGACGGCTGCCCTCAGCGTAGCTATTTTTTGTTTTATCTCATTAAACTTTGAAAAATCATAACTAAATCATTCTTATTCGGAAAAATACAAATAATATATCAAAATTTGCAGAAAAATAAGACCTATCTATCTACACTCAAATATTACACATTTGTAAATAAAAATTAAGTAAAACATAAAACATTATATATAGTTTAAAACGGGCATAAATTTTTTAAAAATGATCGAAACAATGTGAAACCTTCGCGTGATGTTATATTATGTTACATAGTTAGAAGGAAAATTATCAAACTTGGTATATTGATTATGTCTCAAAGAAACCTTCACAAAATGACCCATCTCATTCGAGGTTTCTTGGCTTTCTGGTCAAATGACCAACGTTATGGCTAGAATCAAGGCATAGTTTGTGATAATGTGCCCATATTGTACATACATGTGCATCATAGGATGGCGAACAATGTTGCAGGAGGAAGCTTTCCTTTTTGTCACACCAAAAAGGCATTTTCTATTTTCCGATCATAAAAAACGGACGGTTTTATAAAGCAACCACCAAATGGCTAATTAAAAATACTACCACCATATTTTAAAAAAAAATAGAGCACCTTATATGGATAATGTCCCAACAGGGGGATCCGAAACCTTTCCGTCCATCTTTGGTGAAAAAGACAAATTCATTCCGAATCGGCAGGAAGTGGGTCAGATATGAACTACAGGTACATCATCCGATGCTCATGTTTTTTTATAAAAATCATTTTTTGGTTCACAATATGCTATTTTATCAAAGATCCAATGCAAGTTTAGCGAGACTCGACCCCGAGCTAAGAATCTGCATGCCCGCCGTTCAACAAAGTTTGACGATAGTTTAAAACGGGCATAAAAAATTAAAAAACGGTCGAAACAATGCGAAACCTTCGCGTGGTGTCATATTATGTAACATAGTTATAAGTAAAAATATTAAACTTGATTTATTGATTATGTCTCAAAAAAACCTTCACAAAATGTCCTATCTCATCCGATGCTCATGTTTTTTTACAAAAATCATTTTTAGGTTCACAATATGCTATTTTATTAAAGATTCAATGCAAGTTTTCCTTTTCATTGCACCAAAAAGCCATTTTTTATTATCCGAGCGCAAAAAGGGAATTTTCTAAAGAAACCACCAAACAGATAAGTCAAAAACGGAGGGTTTGTGATTAGTTGATATGGATATCATATTTGGATTCCTCTCATTTTTCTGATCAATTTAGACATATTATTTGTTAAATTCCGATTTACAGATTTAAAGATATTAATTATTCCATATTAAATAGAAAATACAAAAAAGTAAAAAAATTATATTTTTATTTGAATTCAATAATATTTTTACCTATTTATTAATGTTTACTTAAATAATTGTTTGTAATTTCAAAAAATACAAACATGTGACATGTTGATATAAGGGTTAATAGGATTGATATCATAGTATTGACAACAATGTATGAATTACTTTGCGAAAACAGATTCTGAAGGAACAAGAAAGTTAAGCGTGCTAGAGATGGAGTACTATTAGGATGGGTGACTGGCCGGAAAGTTCGACCAAGACGGCAATTTAATTAAATAATAAGTGTAATTAGTGTTAAAAATGTTTAAAGTGAGAGATTAACGAGTCAAACAATTCAAAGATTCAAAAATTGAGAAAAAATAATAAAAAAAATTATTTTTTTTTAAAAAAAAATTTACAACCTGTCGACAAGCTATGCCGACGGCATTTTGATACGCCGGCGGCCTCTATGTGCTCCGCCGAGAGATCTCTCTGCCGAGAAGGCTACGCCGAGGGCAGCTGTCGGCGTACTATACGCCGAGGGCATTTTAGCCTACGCCGACGGTTTTTTGCCCTCGGCGTAGCAGCGCGCGCGTTGTAGTGTGTACTGGTATGTGCATGGAATCGGAAGAAGAAAACACAGATGTAAATTGCGCGCCATCCCAAATCAAAACCGTAAATCTAACTGAGACTGGCATCTATATCCACTTTCTTTTCCGGTGCATGCATGCACTGCCTGCAGGCTCACCTCACATGAGGAGAGGACAAGAGCACGCCGGAAAGCTGGCCTCCTTTAATCGATCCCCATGCCAAAAGCGATTGGTACTACGACCTGCTAGCCACGGCACAGTCCTCCTCGTCCTGTGCATGCTCTCATCTGGTTGCAGAAGACGGAAGAAACAAGCAACGCCATGCACGGGGTATCCGCCACCCATGTGTGCATGCATGCTCGCTCGAACCAGATGCCTCCGCCACTTGTCCCTCGGTGATCCCTGTGCTCCTCCCTGCCGGCTGCCGATGCCAGCCATCCGCCGATGGATCGAGTACCAAAATCCTCTTGAGCATGCTGTCCTGTGGGTGGATGGATGGATGACGAGAATATATTACGCGATAATTAACGGAGATTTGGTCCTGGGGGGGAATAATGCAGGCAGCATTCCTTGATCTCTTTTTCTGGCCGAGAGCATCTTAACTATCCGGATGAGGTAGAAATTTATTTGAAGAACAAAGGTCGGAGCATGCCAAAACTACAAGCAAACACGTCAATCGGGACAAGAACTTTAGCTTACACGCTTTTTGACGACACCTGATTCCTCACGTTCAAGGTGCAAGGTTTCGTCTCCAATTGTTTATCCAAGGAATTAATGTTCCATGTTCCGGATCATAGATGGGTATTCTTCATGTGACATCGCAATGCCAAAGTATTTTAATGAGTTTGTCCATAATATTTAAGTAGGCGCGAGAAACGATGGTGTTAGTCGTCTCATATTATAATCTTAGATGTAGATTCTATCACCTCCACGCAAATGAACACATCATCAAACAGCTCCATATACATCGACTATGACATGGTAACATGTTAAGATATGTGTTGTATTAGTTATAGGTCCCGTATATTTTTAGGGTTATACCTATAATATTATCAATATATATGAGCAGCCGGTCCTATTGGTGTCGTGCGTTCTTCCATACCTTTCCACATGGTATCAGCCTAACTACGATCTTCCTAACCTAGCCGCCGCCCCTCCTCTCCCTGGGCGCACCGGCCTCCTCCCTCCAAACCCTAGCCGCCGCCTCCCTCTCCTCCAAGGCGCCGCCGGCTCTCCTCCTTCCCCAACTCCACCGATTCCGCCCTAAACCTACCTCCGCCATGGTCGATTTCAACTCCCCCTCCTCCGAGAACCCCTTCAACTCCTCCGTCTCCGGGAGCAGCAACCCCTTCGCCGGCCCCTCCGTCGCCGTCATCCGCGACGTCCCCATCCTCGAGCGCGTGCCGGTGAAGCTCTCTCACACCGCTGCCAATTTCTTCCTGTGGAAGACGTACTTCGGCCTTCTCTTCCGCGAGTATGATCTCTTTGATCATGTCGACGGCACCATTGACCTCCTCGCCATGCCGCACGACCCCGATTGTTTGGCCATCGACGCGACCATCATCCGTTGGTTTTTCCAGACCGTCTCCAACGAGATCTTCCGCACCGTCATCCGCGACGCCACTCCGCGCACACCGTCTGGACCAAGATCACCGGCCTCTTCATCGACAACAAGATCTAGCGCGTCACGTTCCTCCAACAGGAGTTCTTCGGCACCCACCAAAACAACCTCTCCCTCGACGACTACTGCCTCCGTATCAAGAGCCTCTCTGACGAGCTTCGCGACTTGGAGTTCCCTGTCGATGACAAGATCATGCTCTCCACGCTGTCGTCCGGCCTCGGTTTTTCTGTTAAGGATGGTCGTACTCCGATGCTTCTCCACCGCAGTGATAGCCCCGACGATTTGTACCCTGTTTGGTCGTCCTCCACCACCGCCAGCAGTCCAACTCGCCCTCTCCGCCGGTGTTGACCTATGGCACGCCCGCCTCGGCCATCCTAGCTCCACCGCTCTTCGTCAAATACTACAAGGATTTGATTTTACTTGTAATAAAACGGATGCTCATTCTTGTGAAGCATGTCGTCTAGGCAAACACGTTCGTCTTCCGTTTAATTCTTCCTCCACAGTCGCGTCTTTTCCCTTTAAACTTATTCATAGTGATGTTTGGACCTCGCCGGTTCCGAGTAATTCTGGTTATACCTATTATCTTGTGATTTTGGACGATTACTCGCATTTTGTGTGGACTTTTCCCTACGTCGTAAATCCGACGTCCCTGCAACTCTCACTGCCTTTTTCACATATGTCTCCACCCAATTCGGCCGCCCCATCCACGCCTTGCAAACCGATAACGGCAAAGAGTTCGACAACATCACCATCCACACACTTCTCGCCTCCCATGGTGCCATCTTTCGTCTCACGTGTCCTTACACTTCCCAACAAAACGGTCGTACTGAACGCATCCTTCGTACTCTCAACGACTGCGTGCGCACCCTTTTGTTCCATGCTTACATGCCCTCACGGTTTTGGCCGGATGCCCTCGCCACGGCGACCCTTCTCGTCAACATCCGCTCATGTCGCGTGCGTTGGCAATATACGCCGCACCATCTTCTCTTTGGTGTGCCACCCGCCTACGATGATCTTCGTATCTTCGGTTGCCTCTGCTATCCTAGCATCGCCGCCACCGCCGCGCATAAGCTCGCGCTGCGCTCTCTCCCTTGTGTGTTTCTCGGCTACCCGGCCAACACCAAGGGCTACCGCTGCTACGACCCGGTCTCGCATCGCGTCTTCACCTCCCGGCACGTTTACTTTGACGAGTTGGTGTTTCCGTTTCAGCAGGAACCTTTGGCGACTTCATAGATGACGACCCCGGCGCCCGTTGGCCCCCTGCGACTGGCCCTCCGCACCGACGAGTGACCGCGGCGGCCCCTTCCGTGCCTGCCCTACCTGGTCCCTCGGCGCCCGCACCCGCGTCGCCTTCTGGCTCGCCAGCCGTCGCGGCTCCGCCTTCGCCCGAGCCCGCGACGCCATCGATGCCCGCGATGCCGCCGTCTGCTTCACCCCCGACCAACGCGGCATCCTCCTCGCCGGCTCCGTCATCGCCCGCCTCGTCGTCCGCATCGTCTACCTCTCCCGTCGCCGCCCCAGCGGCGGATGTTGTTGCTCCTGCGGGTGTGCTCACCCGCGCGCGTGCGGGCATGCGTTGGCCGTCCACCCGCTACCCCGCCGATCAGTACGTCTGCATGGTGTCTACGTACAAGCTCTCGCTGGTGCCCACCTCTGCCCGGGCCGCCTTGCGCGACCCGTAGTGGCACGCCGCCATGCAGGAGGAGTACGACGCACTGCATCGTAATCGGGCCTAGGAGCTGGTCCCCCGTCCTCCTCGCGCCAACGTCATCACCGGCTAGTGGGTCTTCAAGCACAAGCTCGGCCCGGATGGCAAGATGGAGCGCTATAAAGCGCGTTGGATGGTCCGCGGATTTGGCCAACGCGTCGGTGTCGACTTCACGAATATGTTTGCCCCGGTTGTCAAGACGGGCACGATCCGCACCGTTCTGCACCTCGCCGTCTCTCGTGTGTGGCCGGTGCACCAGATGGACGTCTCCAACGCCTTTATCCACGGTCATCTCTCCGAGCAGGTGTACTGCCAGCAGCTTATCGGCTTCATCGACGTTGACCATCCGTATCATGTGTGCTTGCTCTCTCGGTCCTTTTACGGACTGAAACAGGCGCCCCGTGCCTGGTACCAGCTCGGATTCCGCTCCACGCGTTCTGATGCGTCGCTGTTTGTCTATCGACAAGGCACCGACACTGCCTACCTGCTTCTATATGTCGACGACATCATCTTGACGGCATGCACTGATGGTCTCCTTCGACAGCTCACCGACCGTCTTCGTGCTGAGTTCGCCCTGAAGGACCTCGGCCCGCTCCACTACTTCCTCGGCATCGAGGTTGTCCGGCGTGCGGATGGGTTCTTTCTTCATTAGCGGAAGTACGCCCATGAGCTTCTTGAGCGCGCGGGGATGCTTAACTGCCACACCTGTCGACACGAAGGCCAAGCTCTCAGCCAGCGATGGGTCGCTGGCCTCCGACGCGCCATTCTACCGCTCCATCATCGGTGCCCTGTAGTATTTGACGCTGACACGTCCCGAGTTGCAGTATCGTGCAGCAAATGTGCTTGTACATGCATGCTTCCCGGGACGCTCACTAGTCCGCGGTGAAGCGAATACTCCACTATATCCGCGGCACCATGGACTTCGGCCTCTCACTGCACGCCTCGCCCTCGACCGACATCGTCGCCTACTCGAATGCGGACTAGGCTGGCTGCCCTGACACGTGGCACTCCACCTCGGGCTACTGTGTCTACCTCGGCTCGTCGCTCGTCTCTTGGTCCTCCAAGAGGCAGCCCACCGTGTCTCGCTCCAGCGCCGAGGCCGAGTACCGCGCCGTGGCTGAGTGCACGTGGCTTTGCCAGCTTCTCTCCGAGCTCTCTTGTCTCGTCGACAAGGCCACGGTGGTATTTTGTGATAACGTCTCGGCTGTCTACCTCTCCGCCAACCCCGTTCATCATCGACGCACCAAGCACATTGAGCTGGATATTCACTTTGTCCGTGAGCAAGTTTACCTTGGTCACGTTCGAGTTCTTCATGTGCCGACCTCTCAGCAATTTGTAGACATCATGACGAAGGGATTACCGTCGATGATTTTTCCCGAGTTTCGCTCAAGTCTATGTGTCGGAACCGACCCTTCGACTGCGCGCGCGCGGGGGGGGGGGGGTGAGATATGCTCGTGTATTTTTAGGATTGTACCTGTAATATTGTCAATATATATATGAGCAGCCGACCCCATTGGTGTCGTGCGTTCTCCCATACCTTTCCACATAAAAAATGTCAACTCACTCAACTTTAGCAAAAACACAATCAACATGTTGACCCATCTCATATGTCTACGTTGCGATTTGTGTCATTCGTTCTACGAATAACATGATGTGTTCACTTTTTTTAAGCTAGCATGTCTCCGGTCAATTGGGTTGAATCTCTTCACACGACCATGTTTCCCTTAAACCTTCACCCTACTAAAATCTTTCAGCACCCCACACCTCATGGGGTTTTCCACGGCCTACCAGTCCCTCTCGATCAGCTCCGTGTTTTCGGTTTTCTCTGTTATCCTAACCTCTCCTACAACATCTCACAAACTGGCGTACGACCGCATGTATCTTCCTAGGGCACCCCTCTAATCACCACGACTATCATTGCCTTACGTTGACACCCATAAAGCCATCATCTCTCATCACGTCCTCTTCGACAAAAATCCATTCCCGGTTTCCAAAACCCCACCGACACGTCCTACCACCACCACCGATCTCTTCTTTCTCAATGATTTGCCGCCCATCGTTATGCTTCCTATTACTACTACTACACCATGTCGAGTTCCTTCACCCCCGAGCCACCCGCCCCTCCTACAACTCCTAGCCCTCATACACCACCTTCACATGTGGTCCTGGCTCCGGTCGATCCTCCCCTCATCATTAACACTCATACCATGTACACTCGTGGCAAACATGGCATGTCTAAACCTGTTGATCGTCGCACTCTCCCTGTAGATTTCCTTGATCCAATTCCTAAGACTTACCGCATTGTTTTGATAGACCCTAACTGAAATTATGCCATAGTTGATGAAATCACTACCCTAAAGATAAATTGGACATAGAATCATGTTCCCCGTCCATCCGCATCTAACATTGTTTCTGGCAAGTGGATATTTTGACATAATCTCAAGCCAAATAGCTTCTTGATTGATACAAAGCTCGTCGGGTTTTTCAAGATTCTCCCAGCAAGCAGGTGTTGACTATATATGATGAGACACCCAACCCGGTTGTAAAACAAGCTACCATTCGAACTGTCCTTCGATCACTATCGCTAATAATTGGTTGGTTCATCAACTCGATGTCAACATTGCCTTTCCTCAAGGACGATCTCTGGGAAACACTGTATTGCAAGCAACCTCCGAATTTTGTTGATCTAGCCACTCCTCAACATGTGTGTCGTCTAACCAAGTATCTATATTGCCTTAAACAAGCCCCTCTGGTCTGATTCAGTCGCTTCGCCACACATCTACTCATCCTAAGCTTTGTGAGATCGCGTGCTAATCCATAATTGTTCGTACTTGCACGAGGCTCTCACATAGTTTACTTACTACTCTATGTTGATGACATTGTGTTGAGTGCATCAACAACGTCCCTTCTACGGCAGACCAATGATGCTCTTGAGAATGAGTTCCCCCTCAAGGATCTCTGGGATCTCCACTTCTTCCTGAGTGTTACAGTTACATGCTCCATTGTCGGCATGCATATTTCTCAACGGCAGTACCTCCTCGACATTCTTGATCGAGCTGGCATGGTTGACTGCAATCCCTGTACTACTCCGGTTGACACACAATCGAAGGTTGACACCACTGGCACACCCGTTGCGGACTTACTGGTTATCACAAAATGGTCAGTGCTCTCCAGTACTTGTCCTTCGCAAGGCCAGGCATCGCCTACACGGTGTAGCAGGCAATTATTATTACATATGAACGAACCCACGTGAGCCTCACTCACCACGGTTAAACGGATTCTCCACTATCAAGCGGCACAATTGACCATCGCACTACACCGAATTCACTTCCTCCTATATAGATGCGGATTGCGCCGGCTGCGTTGACACTCAGAAGTCCACCTCGGGCTACAGTGTGTCTCTAGGAGACAACTTTGTCTCTTGGTCGTCCAAGCCACCAACAAATGGTTCCTATTTCACTGATGAGGACAAGTACTATGTTGTGGCCAACGATGTCGCCAGGACATGCATGGTACGACAAATCTTGTTTTGAACTTCTGTTGTGGCTAACAATGTCGCCAAGACATGCCAGCCGTCGAAAAAATCAATTAAGATTTAAGAGCAACAATTATATTCGCCTTCATAGGGAGATCTCTAGGGCCGAGTCCAGGAGTCAAGCATGAGTCATATAGAGAATGAGGAAGATAATGTTTTGATACGACGCTTACTAAGTTTAAAACAACAAAGGTCCCATTAATCGAGACTCTTTTTTTCGATATTCTCTTAACATAGGACTAAGTCACCCTTCAACGAAAGGCGACGAAACCTATTCAATAAACACGGGAATGTCAATCCTCGCAAAGTATACAATGACAATTGTTATAAGGTCGTCATACACATTTCCTACTTTTTACTAGTTTCTCGACCGATCGTATTGCTCGAGATACTCACTATTGGCTTGTTGTCGATTGCAACAACATCATCAAAGTTTTCTCCTTATTTTTTCGGGATCGAGCTGTACTTTCCGCAGACATGTAAACACGCAAAAGATAAGGTTAAGAGGGCACTCGGTCTGCTCTATATTTTAGTCCAAGAAAAACCCTAAATCGAAAAGAAAAAAAATGCGCCCATCCCGTTCTAGAAAGAGTTCTTTTGGCTTCTGTATATAGAGACGACACCCGGAAAGGGTTGGAGATGCTCCGGTACAATTTAGGAGAAAATCGCTATTCCCCTTGAGCTTTACCAGTGTACGATCATCGACTAAACCGTCCAATGTTGAGCAATGGAAAAAAACGATACGGCCTGCCTCACTGCACAAGGAAACCATCCACAATCGGCCGCGCAACTGACAGTCTGGTCTCCCAACTCACTCGCGTCGCGCATGGCGCATTGCATTGCATGCACGATCAGGGCCAGGATTAAAGCCACTTTCCATTGCCAGGGTGACACTTTCTTTTACCGCTGACGGCCCAATCAGCCGAGCTTGATCACACACGTACGCGCTCTATCGTGTGCCCCAGCGCGCCGCGCGCGTGCCTCTGCGCACCCGGCGTTAAGCCGGCCCGTGCCCGGCGGGTGCCCCGCTGGCGGTTCGTACACCGTCCGATCAGAGAAATGGGCGGCTGTGATGAGTCTCTCCGCCCACCCCCCGTCGCCCAGAGCCCCCTGGTGGCGGCGGTAGTCCTCCGAGGACTGGAGAAAGGGGAGACGCCAAGTGGAATATAAATTGGGACGACCAGAGTCAGGGGCTACCATCCAAGAATCTCCCGCAAGTGTACTACCCTCCACCGGAGATATATACGAGCAAATCATTGTAGCTAGTAGCTCTATTCAAAGGTCAGAACCAGCCGGCGAAGCAGAGCGTGAGCAGGAGCAAGAGAGGGGCAGAGAGATGCCGTCGTCGACGAAGCCGGCGTCGGCGGCGGAGGGGCAGGCAGGGGCGATGGGAGGAGGGAAGGCGCGGCAGCAGCAGCAGGGGGGCGGCGAGGGGGAGCGGTACCCGGTGGAGGAGGTGGCGCTGGTGGTGCCGGAGACGGACGACCCGTCGACGCCGGTGATGACATTCCGGGCGTGGACGCTGGGGCTCACCTCCTGCGTGGTGCTCATCTTCCTCAACACCTTCTTCACGTACCGCACGCAGCCGCTCACCATCTCGGGCATCCTGGCCCAGATCCTCGTGCTCCCCGTGGGCCGATTCATGGACTCCGTGCTGCCCGACCGCGAGGTCAGCCTCCTGGGCGGCCGCCTCGGCAGCTTCAACCTCAACCCGGGGCCCTTCAACATCAAGGAGCACGTCATCATCACCATCTTCGCCAACTGCGGCGTGTCCTTCGGCGGCGGCGACGCCTACTCCATCGGCGCCATCACCGTCATGAAGGCATACTACAAGCAGACGCTCAGCTTCCTCTGCGCCCTCCTCATCGTCCTCACCACGCAGGTCCGTTTGTTCATCTCTACTAGTAACTAACATCCGTGCATGGTTTGCTCCATTTACAGTCATTTTTTAATCAAAAATCAATTTCTTAGCTGAACTGTATATTTCTTTTTGGATTTGCTAGTTCTCATGCGTATGAGAACTACTTAAGTCTCAGTCGCATCTTTCACCATTTGATTTACCTCGTGATTCGTGCTACGCATGAGTTGCAACTTGGGTGTAAATGAGAATTTAATGAGTTGCAACTAGGTTGTAACTGAGAATTAGTACAAATCTTATGAGTTATAACTAGGTTGTAACTGAGAATTAGCACAAATATTAGGATGACATCAGTGACTTAGACATTCCCATTTCTCAGACGCCTGAGATCTAGGCATTCCCATTTCTTCTTGATCATTATGGCAAGTTACTTGTAATTGACTATTGTCCTCTGTTCCATCTCATCTTCGGTTCGACACGCGAATGCGACGTGCACACACACACTTAGCTAAGAGATGTGACCAAACACTAGATATCTAGGCGCCAATCGCTGCCGGCGATGTTCTATTCTGCGTACAAAGTTGGCACCAATCAGTTTTCGAGGGGGAATTCTGATGCGGAGAAAGGCGTAACGTCACAGCGAAACCGTGGCCCTACGAATAATTGGCATTCCTCTTGCGTATGGATGCACCTCCGGTGAATTTTCAGTGGTCAACTTTAAGAAATCTGTCAGATTGCCGGCACTACTCTGTCAGTGCAATATTACATCATGGATGCACTTTCTCAAAAAAATATTACATCATGGAGGCACTGTCATCAGGCATGCGATTAGTTAAACACTACTCCGTACTTGCTAAAATCCAGAAGAGAAGTGTTTGTCTTTCTGTTTCCGTTTGTACGCATGAGATGTCTTTTTTTTATGATGAACCAAATAATGGAGACAAGAGTCAGGCAGTGTGCTGTCATTTTTAACTGGCTGACTGTGCAAACTGCAGATACTGGGGTATGGTTGGGCCGGAATGCTGCGGAGGTTCCTGGTTGACCCTGCCGAGATGTGGTGGCCTTCAAATCTCGCCCAGGTCTCGCTCTTCAGGTAATCAATCTCTTAATGGTAATCTTTGCAACGCAATTTGTGCTACTAAAGGAGTAGGAGTAATCTTAATCTTTGGGTCGCAAATGCAGGGCGCTGCACGAGACGAAGGAGGGCGGGAAGCCGTCCAAGGGCCCGTCGCGGATGCGCTTCTTCCTCATCTTCTTCTTCGCGAGCTTCGCCTACTACGCGCTGCCCGGTTACCTTCTGCCCATCCTGACCTTCTTCTCGTGGGCGTGCTGGGTGTGGCCGCGCAGCATCACGGCGCAGCAGGTCGGGTCCGGGTACCACGGCCTCGGCGTGGGCGCGTTCACCCTGGACTGGGCGGGCATCTCGGCGTACCACGGCAGCCCGCTGGTGGCTCCCTGGGCTTCCATCGCCAACACTGCCGTCGGCTTCGTCATGTTCATCTACGTCATCGTGCCGCTCTGCTACTGGCGGTTCAACACCTTCGACGCCCGCCGCTTCCCCATCTTCTCCAACCAGCTCTTCACGTCCGCGGGCCAGAAGTACGACACCACCAAGGTGCTCACCAAGGACTTCGACCTCAACGTGGCCGCCTACGACAGCTACGGCAAGCTGTACCTCAGCCCGCTCTTCGCCATCTCCATCGGCTCCGGGTTCCTCCGCTTCTCGGCCACCATCGTGCACGTGCTGCTCTTCCACGGCGCCGAGATGTGGAGGCAGAGCAGGTCGGCGGTCGGCAGCGCCGCCAAGCTGGACGTGCACGCCAAGCTCATGCAGAGGTACAAGCAGGTGCCGCAGTGGTGGTTCCTGGTGCTGCTCGCCGGCAGCGTGGCCGTCTCGCTGCTCATGTGCTTCGTCTGGAAGGAGGAGGTGCAGCTGCCGTGGTGGGGGATGCTCTTCGCCTTCGCGCTCGCCTTCGTCGTCACCCTCCCCATCGGCGTCATCCAGGCCACCACCAACCAGGCATGCCATGCTTCATTCAGTACTACTACAGTTTTCGCTTGCACTGAACCGATCATCATCATATCTGATTAACCTGCTTCCACGATGATTTTGTTTGCAGCAACCCGGGTACGACATCATCGCGCAGTTCATGATCGGCTACGCGCTGCCAGGCAAGCCCATCGCCAACCTGCTCTTCAAGATCTACGGCCGGATCAGCACCGTGCACGCGCTCTCCTTCCTCGCCGACCTCAAGCTCGGCCACTACATGAAGATCCCTCCGCGCTGCATGTACACCGCCCAGCTGGTCGGCACGGTGGTCGCCGGCGTGGTGAACCTGGCCGTGGCGTGGTGGATGCTGGACAGCATCGACAACATCTGCGACGTGGAGGCGCTCCACCCGGAGAGCCCCTGGACGTGCCCAAAGTACCGCGTCACCTTCGACGCGTCGGTGATCTGGGGCCTCATCGGTCCCGGGCGCCTCTTCGGCCAGCACGGGCTGTACCGGAACCTGGTGTGGCTCTTCATCGTCGGCGCCGTGCTGCCCGTGCCGGTGTGGCTGCTCAGCAGGGCCTTCCCGGAGAAGAAGTGGATCGCGCTCATCAACGTGCCCGTCATCTCCTACGGCTTCGGCGGGATGCCGCCGGCCACGCCCACCAACATCGCCAGCTGGCTCGTCACCGGCACCATCTTCAACTACTTCGTCTTCAGGTACCGCAAGGGCTGGTGGCAGAAGTACAACTACGTGCTGTCGGCGGCGCTCGACGCCGGCACGGCGTTCATGGGGGTGCTCATCTTCTTCGCCCTCCAGAACGCCCACCATGACCTCAAGTGGTGGGGCACCGAGGTCGACCACTGCCCGCTCGCCACATGCCCCACCGCGCCGGGCATCGTCGTCAAGGGCTGCCCGGTCTTCTGAGCACCGGACCGTGCCATGTACTGTATTTAGCTAGCACCTAGCAGCAGTGTTCGTCAAGATTGGTAGAGGAAGCCATGAATTCAGCCTCTACATCGATTAAGCGATGCAGCGCTTGTCAGCCGTCCCTCCCCCGAGTCAATGTAAACACTCTGTTTTTCTACAAGGAAATCAATTCCTAAGTCCTATATATAATCATGTCACTCTGAGTGGTATACTCGTTGACAAATCTGGCACTGAACGAAAATGACTTCATAATTAGTGCGAAGAAAAGAGACCACACAGGAATGCAGAGCAGCAAAAACTGAATCCGCAAAGCAGCAGGAATGTACACGTATTTGATAGAACAGAGTTGTAAAAAACAGAGCATATTCATTACACAATTTGCACTATTCTCAACTGTCACCTATCAGGCTAACAGCAACGTGACATTAGAGGGAGGCACCTGTGGCTGCAGACAGTTGGGCATGCTGGAGTGGATGGTTCAGCACCTGTGGTCGCGGACCATTGGGCATGCTGGAGTGGAAGGTTCAGAGTGGAAGCTCGAAGACCTCGTCTCCTCTCGTGGCGATGTGCTTCCTGCATATCCACGCAATGTGGCCGTCATCTCTGTACCTAACACGCCACAGGCCAAACCTCTGCGCAATGTCCATCCCTGTCAAAATCCCTTGTCCTCTCAAGAAATCCACAAGCCACTGCCTTGCCGCTTGCATATCCTCCCCCATGTCACTGGGGCTGCTGTTCCTCGTCCTTCCGTACATAGCTGCTGCGCCTAAAGCCCCCAGCGACGCAGCGGATGTAGCAGCACCATACATGGCTGAGGAGTCGAGCAGATGCACCACCTCCCTGCTCAGGTCAGGTATCATCTCCCCCATCCCGACGATGAAATGCGCACCGATCTTCAGGGCGAATGTTAAGAGTTTCATGAACTTGCTCACGTAAGGCAGCAGGCTCTGCACTGCTTGGTTGTCCACTTGGATCATATCGCAACCCAGCTGATCCTCCACAACATGCATTTCTCTTCGGAACTCACATAGCATGTGCACCCTTAGGGATCGCATACCAGGCAGTATTCTCGTGACCAGCTTCTTGGAGCGGTTGTCTAGGCTGACAAGATAGAACATTTGAGGCACTTTCCTGTCTTCCAGTTGAATGCTGTAGTTCATCACGTAGTCCATTTTCCGGTGGAGTTCAGTCACAAGGTGATACTCGTAGTACCTCAAGCTTGCAATCTCCTCCTTCAAGTCCCTTATTCCTTGCTCTATTATCTTCAGTCTTTGGAGAACCATCTCGACACCTTTTGCGATGCCTAATATGGAGGGATCAACCACGTCTGCTTCAAGGATAGTTTCAGGCTGCTGCAGATTGTCTGGGGTGACGGCGAGTTCAGTTGCGAGATACTGTAAATCATAGTATCTACGGTGCAAAACTTCATGGAAATCATCATCCGATAGCAGGTCTCTGGCATGATCAGATCCTGACCTTAAGATGACCCTTGTATTGCTTTCAACTGCACTCCAGGTATGCTGATAATCATAAATGCTTTCTGCCGGCAGTGACAGTAGAATTTGCTTCAGTTTTTTCAGAGGGAGCTGCTGAGTTGCACGGAACCTTCGTGGTATGAGATGTTTCACACAGTCAGGCCTGAGAATACTTTCCTTGAACGTCATACTGGGAGACAAATTCAGTATCGTGGGGATTACAAACTTGTGGAGTAGCCTCACCATGTCCGTAACATTTTTACCGGAGCATGCAAGCACATCTATGGATGAGCCTAACTTCATTCCCAGCTCCACCATTACATGGACACCGTTTATCACTGCATAAATAAGATTTTTCTCCAGGTTATAAACTGCTTCCTGATGTCCGAGACACATGATTTTGTTGTGGAGACGAACCTGGAAAGGAAATTTTCCATTAGAAACTGAAACTACACTCAAGTAACATCCAGGTGTAATCACCAGTCAGTATATATGAATATCAGAACACTGCTTTCGCAAAGCCAAACTGTTGAAAAAAAAAATCACTTAACCACGTCGGCAGCTACAGAATACAGTAGTAATTATCTGTGGCGGTTTATTTTACCTGCAGTCTTGGAAAGAAGTCACTTGTTAGGAGCATGTGTATATCTTCACATTCAAGACGCCTTCCAACAAATCTGCATTCCGGCATAGTTAACTGCCACTTGTCAGTTCCTCCTTTGTTTTCCTCAAGAATAGCTGGTAGTAGAAGTAATGTCTGCGGGTTCCCAGGGTCCTGTTCATAGCATAACTCGAGTTCGAGCAATATATTTATGATATCACTAGCCTGTAAGGATGCACCAGTTCTCCAGTTTGATCTTTGGACTTGGTTTAGCAGCTTCTCTTGCAGAATCTTCTCCAGCTCCTCTTTGCGGACAAAACCACCACTATTCTCTATCTTGATTGACTTCAATGTAGCTAGTTGGCTGAGGACATCTCGACAGAACCATTCACAATTCATGACCAGAAGTCCAAGTTCCTCAAAAAATACTATTTCACCCAAGGTATGCAGTGATTTGGCAACAGCACGTCTCCGTGTGTTCACTTTCTCCACATTATCACGCCTCGATTTCAATCTTAGCGCTGGAACATTGAGCTGACATATCTGACAGAACTCAGCCCACTTGATCACTGCTTTGTTATTCTTCAACCTCCAGTCATGCAAAATCTTGATCAAATCATTACAGACTTCATAAACTTGAGGACTTTGTTGGATTATTGTCTTTGTTGTCTTTCGCAAGTGATGGGTCAGTTTACTTACTGAAACCAACGATCTTGAATCAATGGCAAAAACAGTGGGGTAAATTTCTGCATGTGAATGGAAGTCTTCTCTGAGCCTTTGTACAACGGTAGCAATTGGCTGAAGCCCTTCTGGTAGATGAGATACCTTATCATAATGAGTGAGAACTATAGTTACACAGGGTCGAAATGAGTTTGATACTCTCCGCCTATAACTTGAAATCAAGAACCTCAGCCAATATATGAGCTCCGATTCAATCTCATACATGCTTTTCGGATATTTAGTAGCAGGCTTTCCAACCAAACTAGACACGATCATGAAAAAGCTTGGGCCAGCATGCACCACAAACATAAAATCATGCAATGCAAAGCTTCCTTCATGTCCACCAAGATTACACATTGTCAACTTTGTGTTACCATCAAAGATTGAATTCATCTTATTCTGTTCGGTGAATGGCATCTGCTCAACTGGAGTCTTCAGAGTTTTAATTACATCCACGCGAGGCACCTTCATTGAATTCATGCACTGATTCATAGAGATACATAGCGTGCTTTTACCTGAGACCATGCAAATTGAAGATCACATATAACCAATTCTTACAGAACATAACGGGATTTTTTTGTAGAGCAGTCGTGTAAGGTACAAATATTTTATAGCAATGAGTGTAGTAAAATATCTAGGTACTAATTTAGCAGGGCCACGTGTCATGTGAATGCGAAGCAGATTCGCTAAAATTATATTTGAGATAATTTAATCAGAAACTCCACAGCTTATTAGAGCTATATGCTGAACAAAATAAACTAGGGTTGCCTTATTTCTGCCTATATATAGATTAGCAAAAGGAGGGTAATGGTGTGTAAAATTGCACCTGCTAATTCTTGGCCACACAGAACAACTCGGCAGCATGTAGGAGCACTTAGTGGCAAATCGAGCAAATCATTTGGCAGAACCAAACTCCCATTCTGACCAAGTTTCTCATAAATTTGGCCTGTCTTGCCAGCAACATGCAAAGGTGTTTCATGAAGATCAATTTCTTCAATCCATGGATTGACCTGCAAAGTATTCATAATGGTCTGTAAGACTGCTTCCCCCTCAACTCCCTTGCACCCTCTGAAAGATAAAATTCGAAGAGTAGCATTCCTTTGTAAAGTTGTAAAAATATTGACAACATCAATTGATCTCAGGCTTGCATCACCACATATTGCAAGCTCAATAAGGCTCTGGTTTGTCTCCAACATCTGCAAGATTGCAGCTACACCATATCTACCAATATTTGTTCTCTCTCCTCCAAAACTCAAAATCTTCAAAGTGGAATTAGCTTGTGTCTGAATTGGTGAAAATGTGCTAAGAGGGCATAACAAATGCTCCAACCCAACTCCACCAAAGCGATTTCCATCCAAAATCAAGCTCTCTAAATACTTGTTCTTGAATAGTCCTGCAGCTATATATACCACTGCTTTGTCCCTGAGGCAACACCTGGTAAGTTTGACTACTTTCAGGCTCCTATTCCGTTCGAGGACCCCTCTAAGTTCTTTGGTCCACTTGGACTTCAGAGGGACACCCGTCATGTCCAATGTTGTCACCGTGACGTTCCATGCCAAAGCACAAGCAATCCGTTGTAGGCCTGTAGAGTTAATATCGTTGTAAATCCTCATGTTTCCAGTTGCTGGCAGGAATTCAACAATTTTACAGCTGTTCATGCCACCTCTAGTGTCACGATTGTGTCCCCATATATGCACCTCAACTCTGCGGTTGCGTGCCAGCACAGCAGAGATAAGCGGGGCTGCTGCAATAGAGCTATTATCAAGTATGATCAACAGCTTCAACATATAGTTCACCTCAATCATCTTGGAGAGTTCTTCGGCTCCCTTGGAGCCTATGGAGTCTTCCCATACCTGAAACTCTTCCACGCTTCTGTTGTTTGCCAAAGCTGAAGCAAGCAGTGTCGCTCCAGCGGCTCCAATTCTACAGTCATTAAAAACAACTGCATTCAAGGTGTTGTTCCTTTGGAGCATTTCTGAGAGTGGGACAAAAGCAACTGTTGATTTTGTGCTAAACACATTCTTTTGGAATTCCACCTGCTTCACATTCGAGCCAGGGCCTAAGTATGAACAGAGAAGTTGGATTCCTTCAGGCTGCCACTCAATACCATGAAAAAGGAGGTTAGCCACATTTCTGTAGCGATCTTTCGACTCCACGAGATGGTGCAGAAACTCAAGCAGAAAGTTGTCATCACTGTAGTCTGTACAAATATGGATCCTTAGTGATCTCTCACTTTCCATAGACAAGCATGAACCCAAGTTTGTTGCAACCTGGTAGAACGCGATGTTCTCAACATCCTTGTACTCCTGTAAATCAATCTCTGCAACATCTCTGATCATCCCATCACCCATGCCTGGAGAAGTAAATGAAGAGTAGTTAAATAACGGACAGGAAGCAAAGGTGAAGGTTTAGCTTTTTTACCATGCAAGTAGATATCAGAGTATATAGGTGGAGAATGAAATGTATTTCGCAGGCAGATGTCACATATCGCAACTGGAAAGAAGGTTTTATACAGAAACATGTGCAAGGCAAGGTCAGGCATTGGATTCCTGGCTTGTCAAGGGAGCATGATAAAGAAAGGAATAATCTTTATTTTGCTTTGCTGCTCTGAAGGAATAATTCAGAGGCGAAATAGATTCTCAGAAGTGTGCAGGAAGCAAGGAATATGTGCAGATGCCTTTAATATTCAGATAATAAAAGGTAGCACATTCTTTTCCCCTCTCAATGTCTACAGAGACTGGGCATTGTATGAGACAACTTGTTGAGCTGCATACTTGTGGATTTCCATAATATAAACATAAAGGAGAGTTACTTATTATTAATGTACTAGGAGTAGAAAGAAGCAAAATGTGTGCTTCCTTACCACCAAGTGCAGGCAGATTGAAGAACTGTAATCTGAAGAAGCAAGCGACAAGAAGGCTTATACTGCCACTTTATTTCATCTTCCAGTTCGCCGCAGTTTCAGCTCAGCAAGGTACGATGGTAACTTCTAGCTCCTCATTCCAGACCGCATGTTGCTATTTATCCCTTTATTTTCTATTTTTTAATCTTACTATCTCTAATATCATCCTAGTGTTTCTTCTTTCAAAATTTTAATTAATATAAAGTTCAATTTCAAATTAAGGAATATATTATACACTAACATTCTGAAACATGTTGTATTGTAGCTCGTAAAAGATAGGATATGTGCATATCTGAATCTGAAACAGCATATCCAGAGTGATTCTGTTACTAAAAACATTCAATAAGATATGCAGATTTTAAACCATGTAAACAAAAAAGGAGAGATTACTACCATTGTCAGACCCACTGCTCAAAGTAGCATAACCAGTTTTCACTATATTTACTGCTCTTAAATGGGACAGCAGAAACTTTGAGAAATCATAGCCTCACTTCCACTCTTGGACTCATGGGTTGCTATGCTACCAAGATACATTCGACTCTAACTTTGTTTCTACAGCATTCAACTCTATATTCATGGGTTGCTATGCTACCAAGATACATTCAACTCCAAGCATTTCTCCAGCACATTATTACTCCAACTTTTAACCTTGATGCAAAATAGTAAAGACAGAAATAATCACTGAACAGTGAAAAGAAAGATCCAACAACTGAAGTAGTTGAATCTGAATTCATATATCTCATGGATAAATAAATTAAACACTGAGCATTTAAGGAATTTGAAGAAATACTTATAACTATCAATTTAAGCAGATGATCGCAATTGGGAGAAGCAATGGTACATAGCAGATGAGCAAACACCAGATGATATCCTGCAGATTGCTCTTAGCTGGGCATGTGGTCTTAGTGGTGCAGATTGTACAGTGGTTGAACCTAACAAATCATGTTACCTTCCCAATACAGTCAAGGACCATGCATCATAAGCCTTCAACAGCTACTGGCAAAAATACAAGAAACATGGTGGTTCTTGCTACTTCAACGCGGCTGCAATGGTCACCGACCTAAATCCAAGTATGTTCATGATCTAAACCATCATCAGGACCATACCCCTTTTGCGGGTTGTATTTCACTAGCAAAGAGCAAACATACAGGGCAATACATGTACACACATACGCATATCAAACAGACAAAGACACACGCACTCACAAGCATGCCAGCACGCCCACGGTCACACGTGCACTACACACATGCCCAGGCCCAAAACATGCATGTAAGGATGTCCTTTCTTTTGGGATCAGCTTGTACTCTCATAAAAAATAGGATAACAACCATACATAAGCAACTCGTCTTACTCCCTCCAAGGATCCAATTCATAATATAAGCAGTTTTGGAATTTGTGCCAACATTTCTAGGTTTGACCACTAATATAGAATGAATTACTAACTTTTACTTCGAAAGTATCAAATTGATACTAGTAGATATATAATCAAACATATTTTCATAATATCTAATTATATTTGCCTGGAACAACTTCTTTATAAAATCATGGCCAAAGTGTTACTTTGAAGACCATGTAAATGTCCTAAGCTACTTATATTGTGAATCTGAGGGAGTATATCACAACATGATCATTGTTAATCGTGTCATTCACTTTGTGCCATCATGCAGGTCATAATTCATGTAATTTTGAAGTAGCACCCTGATATAACTATGCGCAAAGCACTAGAGGTGCATTCATTCCTGGGTTTTCTTCGAGTGATCCTTCGGAAAAAAGAAAAGGAAAAAATGTTCAACACATTCTTCATTTTTGTGGAGAGGGTGTCGTTACTCGGCAATGGAGAGCAACGTCTAACATGTTGCTCCATACTTCAGAATGTTTCAACTCTATGTATCACCTGTAATCAGACTCCATTTTCAATCTTTATCATGGACCCAGTGTTATATCAATACAAGTTGAGCAAGTTCCCTATGATGTGTAAAGGGGTAGATATCACAAACTGCTAGAATATAATTAAGTGCAATAATCACTATGGTTATATGTCAAACTGACACTTCTAGCGATATTAGATCGAAACATTGCTACACCAAGTAGTGCCCGTGAGATTAAGTCCGGCACAATTATGCAAGCACAGTGAACCAAAATATAACATGAAAATGAGGACATTTTGCTACAGAAAGTAGTGTCCGTGAGATTAAGTCCAGCACAATCGGTTAAACAATAGTCATACAAGTTATGGAAGCACAGTGAACCAAAATATAACCTGAAAATGAGGACATTTTGCATATGGATGGAACCAAACAGATTGAAAAAATCAGGCTGACCTAACTGACCATGTTTGTACAGCCAACAATGAAGTCCAGCATACCGTGACTGTCATGGAAAAGGAACTGGCATTACATTAGAAGAAACAAGGGACGCAGCTTCATTGGCATGACCAATTGATCAGATTGCAGGATGCAGAAATGAGAAAGTGTGAAACATCAAGGGGAATTATTTTATTTCAATTCTTCTAGATGTGTGGCACATCAGTACAATCATGGTCTAGTAGAGCAACAAATACAAACCCTTGGGTAAAGTAAACATAGTTTTCACCGGCTAAGACACGGTACAATCAGAAGAGCAGGCTGGCCCAAGCAGCAATGAATGCAAAGCCACCAATTGGTGCTGGTGAGGAGAACTTCCTGTCTTCAAGGTAAGCCACGGTGTAGCACCTAAATGAAAATAAGCACCAATCATTTTGTAATCCCATCATTCAGATACAATGTAAACAAAATTAGATAAGCCCTTTCTTTGCACCCCACTGAAAATTATCAGTGCAATTCAAAGAAAAACAAGACACTTACGTTCCAGAGAAGAGCACAATTCCAGTAGTAAGAAGACCTCCGAACTGCATACACAAGCATGAATTAGCTGAAGTAAACAAAAGATAAAGAAAGCGCGAAGTGGACGGGCGTTAATACTGACGATGTTGGGGCGCTTGGTGAGGGGAGCTCCGAGCAACGCCGCGGTGTGGACGAGATGGTAGAGGGAGGCGATCTGCCAAGTCTGTCAAAACTTTCCCCCAATTGTAAGAAGCAGATTGATACATATAATTTAAAGAAATAGGTCGGAAGTGGAACTCCGAGGAGGTGGCTGGGGATCGAAGAACGGGGAGTAGCTGAGCGTACATCTTTGTATCTAGGGTTCTGGGGGCGGAACATGTGCGCTCCGTAGGTGCCAAGTCCAAGAGCAGCAACGCCTGCTCAACCAATTCACCCAGCCGTCAGACCGCAGAAGCAACCGGAGTAGGGGGGCGGGGGGAGAGATATGGGGAGGGGGAGGAGGATCACCGGAGACGGCGGCCACCTTGTGCCATAGCATCGGGTCCGTGGGCATCACCATCTTCTTCTCCCTCTTCGGGTCGTCGTCTTCGTTTGCTCGGCTGCTGTGCCTCTGCTTCCCCACCTCCGTGGCCCCGTCTCCGCTGGTCGTTAGCGTTTTATTACTTGGGTTTTTTTCGAGATTTTCTTTTCCATTGGCATTTTATACTCCTTGTTGTTAATAATTTCCGGAATAATTGTTCGCCAATCTGTCAGAAAAATTGCGCAATCAGATAAAAAAGATTGAAATACACCACAATTTCTAAAATTATTTAGAGGTCAAATACTAATTATTTGATATTTTCCTGGCAGTTACACATAATACAACATCACTTCCATCATTAACTATTGCCACATCAGCATTTTGTCTATGATACTACCATTTTTTTTTGTGAACGTCTATGATACTACCATAACATACGAGTATTGGGCAAGGTCTAAATAAACTGAGTTTAGACGCACAGCCTGCCATACAACACCTGTTATATAAAAACATCCTCATGCTCCCTTAAATACATCATACCATACCTTTTCTTAATTAATAATCATCCCATTCTTTAGGCCGGAGCTATGGACACAAGTAAATGCACTCAAATGCATGCGATCTTTGAAAGAGATGCATTTTTTCTTGTGAATCCTTGGCATTTGGCAAGCCAATCTTATAGCTTGCGCGATGAGTCAGTTGGAATTGCTTCTACTTGGTGGACAATATAGCTATCACATAATACCAACAGAAGTTACACTGAGTCCAAAAGAAAATCAAACCCTCACTTTTATTCAATAAAGGTTACGGAATATCTGAAAAATCGACTACAATGAGCGGAAAATACAAGTGTTCATTAATCATTCGTTCATGGATAGCCATGATGATATTATGGTGTGTCTACGATGAAACACCCATCCTGTTTAGCCCGGTATAACGCTGTGGAAAATACACGATCCATGGCCTGTAAGGGGAAATGAATAACATTACTCTTGAATCATTTATAGATGATAGATGCATTTGTATGGTTTGAGCATCATAGTTGTTTTTAACATGTTTCTAAAACATATACTAGTAAAAAGAATGCAATAAGTCAAACATACATTCTTCTTGACACATTCCAAGTTTTCAACGAGTGTTTAGTGCACCGCGACAAACATGCGACAAAATGAAAAGCATTTGGAACAACAATTTAACATGTACCATATAGTGGAAGGTGAAAAAAGGGGAAATGTAATTTATTCCTTTCATACCACGAACAGATGAGGTATTCAAGCTATGACCTTGCCTACTAATTTATATTGTGATATATGTATATGAATGAGTAAATTGCAAAAATCCATCACAATTGGGAAAACTTATTAACCCTTCACAAAAAACACCAAAAAACATGCATTTTGGTGGGTGTTTGATGACTTTGCCCCAACTGTGGTGATTTTTTACAATTCACTCTATACAAACAAATAAAATTATAAGATTCTAAAAATGCATTTTTTCCAAAGTTTATCGATATGATTTTAAATTTCCAATTTGAATAAATGTAATGATGTTCTTAGTAAAGAAATAAGTCTGACCGCAACAATATCTAAAACACCCCGTATATTTGTGATATGGAGGGAGTAGATGTAATTACATGATTAAATTTCCTATAGTAGTTAGTCTTAACATGTTTCTATAACATAAGTGTGTTGCGATGAGGAACTATTTTAAAAATTTCTGGATCAACTTGCACTAAACAATGGAAGGCGTAAGAAAGGCTCACTGGGATCGACGGTCGTCTCCACGGCGAGGCCGCGGAAGTAGCACCACCCGCCGTACTGCTTGCTGAACCTGTTCCAGTGAGCGCTGAAGACGTAGCTCGCGTGCGCGGCCATCGTGTCCGGCAGGTGGCACTCGCCGCCGGGCCGCACGGGGTCGCACAGCGCCGCCTCGTCCGCGCACGCCGCCGCCACCTGCTCTTTCACCGCCGTCTCGTTCGCGATCTCCCCGCGGCGGTCCGTCCTCACCACGCACCACAGCTTCCCGGGGTACGGCAGGTCGTTCGTTGCCGGCGGTAGCGGAGGGTAGGACGCTGCTGGCCGGCGTCCTGCCAGGTCGACCTCGTACACCGCGCTGGCGTTGGGGTAGAAGAGACCCCAGTGCCGCTCTGTTCCAGGCCCGCCCTTGAGATCCTCGTTGAAGAGCGCGAACACGAACGCCGGCATGCGCATGCCCGGCCGCCGCGGCGTCCCGGCGCCGGACGCCAGGTGCCTCGCCACGTTGCGGTTGTACGTGGCAGCGTTCCGCACGTTGGCGCCGAACTGGTCGAGGTCCCCGGCGTTGGGCCAGCCGGTCTCGGCCAGCGCCAGCCTGACGCCGCAGTGGCCCGCGCGGCACATGGCGGCGACCACGGCGTCGAGCATGTGGTCGAGGAGGTTGGTGTACGACAGCCCCGTGGCCGGGTCGTGGTACTGGTACCCCGGCGCCGGCGACGGCTCGAGCAGCGCGTAGGTGAGCGGCACGATGGTGTGGTTCGCCGACCAGGTGAAGTAGGTGTACGTGTCGACGAAGAGGTACGAGCCGGTGCGCTCGAGGAATGCGAGGAGCGGGCGCACGGCGACGTCGACGATGTCCGCGCGGAACTCCCCCGCGGAGGGCGGGAACACGTTCTGGCCAACGAGGGCGTCCATCCCGAGCGTGGTGCTGACCTTGACGCGGCGCATCCCGTAGCGCCGTAGCGCGCGGCGGAGGTTGGCCATGGCGGGGACGAGCCGGGACCAGCGGGACTTGGCGGTGGGGTCGGAGAGCACCTCGTTGCCGACGAAGAGGTAGCGGAGGCGGGGGTTGCGGCGGAAGGGGAGGAGCGTGGAGGCGACCCACGCGTCGGCGGCGCGCTGGGAGGCGGCGAGGGAGATGAGTAGCTCGTTGGGGACGCCCGGGACGAAGCCGAGGCCGGAGGCCGCGGCCGCGGCCAGCAGGGTGGCGTTGGAGTCGTAGAACCTGACCGCGGCAGCGCCGGCCGAGCGGGCGAGCTCGAGCGCCCGGTGCGGGGCCGGGAGGTCGTCGCCTAGCGTGCCGTAGCTGATGCCCAGGAAGTGCGCTGTCCCGGTAGCCGGAGCGGCAGCCGCGACAATGGTGAGGAAGAGGAAGGTGAGCGGGACGAGTCGGACGACGACGGATGCCACTGCCATTGTCATGGCGGAGGTGTGGCATAGCGGTAGTCTTTTCGTCTGTTTTTGTAACCAGCATGTAGCGTAACCATTGCACAACTTGCAAGATTCCACGGAGATGAACAAGAGAAACTGACAATATTACGATTTTCTTTGTTGTTGTTTTTCTGTGCGATATACGATAAGGGCAGTAGGTGCATCATATCGGCGATGGCGATCTGTAAGACGCATGCAACCACGAGCGATGGTCATAACAAAATCAGATAATCGATAGGGAACAAGGATGCATCTTTTAAGCGTTTTTCAACGCGACTCGTGTTTCGAGCAGTGCCCCCTCGCAGACACCGATAGGCGATAGTTGACTTCACAGGCCAGCTGCCAGCAGCACTAGCGTGAAGCTTGATCCAGGATGTGAATCTGAGATCCATCCCTTTAAAAAAAAACTAGCTGAGGTGAACAACGGTGGCGGAGCTTCTTCTCTTTATGAAAAGAAACTAGACCAACGGCGGGAGAGATGTCTCTCTCAAACCTAGCCGCTGCCACCACGCCCCCTTCTCCGGCCGGCCTCGTCGGCGTCGGGAGGGTGGGGAATCCTATATGTGAGTAAAGTTCTTAATAAAAATAGTGTTTTCAAGAATTAGGTTAGATTTTTATAAACATATTCTTTTTAGCCTCCACGTCAATGGAGATGGCATCTTCTATAATAAATGATCTTCGGTGTTCGTTCCACGATGAGATATTCTTTCCGATATCAATGATGGTGTTGAAGATTAAAATTTCTTTAGGTATGGTCCTTCAGATCTTGTTCCGCCCATCAATTTTGGACTTTTCCTCGTGGTTGTTGCGAGGAGGATTATCCTCGCGGTATTTATCATTACTGCTACATCCTCGATAACTATGTTTCTTTCTCTTGGCTCCCAACGACGACATCGATCAGGCCGTCGGTTGCTTTTGCCTGGAATACTAGTGTTGATACTCTTGTCGATGTTGCATGATTACTTTAATGGATGTGCGTGTCCATGTAGCCCGGGCATTGCGGATCAAATTAAAACTATGGGAGAACGCTAATTTGATAAAGGGTTGCCCCTCTAGGGTTGGTCTGATCTTCACGGATTCATGGGGATTCGAGGTGGAGGGGACGAACAACACGACAAATAACACACGCGCACGTGGAGATAAATAGCGGATCAAACCCATAGAACCAATCTCGACAATAAACCCCCAACAAAGCAACCTCTGAAGCTCGAAAGACAAACCAACAATCGCTCTGGTCTACTGATCCAATAGAACTCTAGCAATAAATAATAGTGACCAATAGGACACTATGGAAGTTTGGCACTACAAGAACCTTGGGAGAGAAGATTGACACCATGCATACTAGAAACCACATGGGGAAAGAGTAGCTATGTGAAGGTGCAACTCTATGTAAGGAGAACTTGGAATCCACGTGGCGATCTTATCCACTAAGGGGAGGGGGAGGGAGCCATAACTATCTCATCTATTCATCTAATCTATTCTAGGGTTCACATATGGGGTGGGGATATATAAATAGCTAACCACGAGCTAAAACTAGTTTAGGTATAGAAAGAGGGATACATGGGCCATGTCCCAACTCAAATCTTGTAGGCCTGATGTGCAGGCCGAAGACTCCGGTACATGTAGGTCGAAGATTCCGAAGTGGCCGGATATTCCGGTGACGTCACGTCGCCCGTCTGGGGCTCAATGTTGGAGTTTATGGTTGGTCTCTGTCTCATCCCTGAGCCGAGGGTACATCAGGTTGTCATGACTGGCTTCTCGAGTTTGGGAGGGTAGGGCTGGAGATTCCATTATGGAGGCAGTGGAGACTCCGGTGTGCGGAGGCCGGAGACTCTAGTCTTAAAGCTGTTGCTTCTTCCCGTCTTCCATGCTTCATGCTTAGTTGTCTTGGATGTCGTGGTGATGACCATATGTCGCGCTGCATCATCTCCCCTTCTTGAAAAAGAGTCGTCCTCGACTCTAAACTCTCATCACCATGTGTAGGATGTCGACAATCATGCTTGGATTTGGGTTTCACCATTCTTGAGAAATGATATGGCAACTCTTGGATGTTCCTTCGCGCTTCATGTAACCTAGCAAGCTCATAGTAAGTACAAAACAATAGTCAACTATTATCCAATTCTTGAAGGTCTTAGCATGGGTGTGCGAGTAGAATGAGATCGCCTTGAAAGATGTTGTTGTCGAGGAAGATCGTTGAAGCTCATCCATGTTAGCTCATTTTCCGAAGAGGTTGATGGGTATGCATATGTACCTAAACACACCAAAGACCAAGCAATTTTTTATGTACGTGGTAGAGGAACACATCATGTATGACATGTTCATTCTTGGTCACAACACCATTAGCACAACGAAAAATATATCAAAGATAATGCATATGCAATGTCAATGTGTAAGCAAATGTTTGGAACATCATCTAAATGTGGGAACTCGAAAACTCCATGAAAATATTCATGGCATCACTCGTAGCATTGGAAAGAGAAATTGGTCAACATCTTTGATGCAATAATAGGGGATTTGTCAAAAACACATGAGGAAGCATATACAAAATATTATCAAGTGTGCAAATAAGGTATTTGATATCAAGGATCATATAATCATGGTTGTCAAAAAGGAAATCCAAATCATCAACATGTTTGCAAACAAACCAAAAGAAAGAGAAATTGGTTGACATGCTTGATGCAAAACATGCAATCTCATCACCAAGTGAGAAAAGAGAACTGACATAGGTATGCCCAACATGCATCCGACTACATCCTACCCGGTGCGACCTGACTGGAGGCCCCTCGACGACCTACCAAGGTCCATGAAGCCTATGATGATTCGGCTGGTATGAAGCCATATGTACACGGACTCTCAAGCACGCAAGACAAGGAAAGCTCAATACTAGAGTTAGAATCTAACTTGTAACCTACTCGTATTGGTACCTTATACCTAGCCTCCCCATATATAAAGGCTAGGAGGGTCCAACGAGGAGGACACGACCTAATCTCTCTCCACCACCACAACATGTCTATAGATCTACACACCTCGTAACCTAGCATGCACCACGCCATATCCAATCTGCGCACCTTTGTAACCTTCGTCTTCGCTATTAATCTAGAGCAAACAAGCAGGAGTAGGGTTTTCCCTCCGGGGGTCTGAACTTGGATAAACACCATGTCCCATGTTGCTTGTCTCTTAGCCGTTCCGCGATCTCCAGCATCCCCTCCTTCTGCAAAACCCAAGTCCATAATAATAGGCATTGACGAGTCGAACCCTCATCAAGAACCCACATGAATTATACTCTCAAGAGATCCTTTTGTAAACTCGTGCTCAATCGAGGTTTACATTGGAGTGCGGGTACCTACACACATAATAGATGAAAAAACAACATATGTACATGGTAGATGAACACATCACCCATCAGATGCGTCTTCTTGTTTGCACATCACCACTAACATCAAGCAATATATTATGAAAAGCATGATATATGTGCAAACAAGGTGGTGGGGCATTCTCAAAGTGCGGTGCATCAAAAATTCCAAAAATTTAGAAAGTTATGGGGTGATATATTTTTCAATCAAATTATCATCATTGCAATTAAAGCATTAGGAAGAACAATTGTTCGAAATATTTTATTCAATGATGGGGGAAATATGAAGAAACTATAACATGGTAGGTCTATGTCAATATCATCATAAATTTATGTTTCAACTTGATCAACAATGTGCCAAGGCAAAGTATCACATGGTGAAGTCAAAGTAGCATGTGATTTCGCAATTGGATCATACATAGCATGCAAGCAATCAAAATTCATCATGTCCACTAGTGGGAGTATGACATCATCAACAACCATATTTTTTACCTTTGTCGTATATATCATGTGAAGTGGGTGTTGTGGTAGTAGTGGCCTCCATGTGGTCGACTTCTTGTTCATCCACCGAGATTGTCATGTTTGTGCTTCTTGGATCATCGTCATCCATGCAACCTAGAAAAGAGGAATACAACACAAGAGGAGTAGAGGTGAAGTTGTTAGAAATCAAAATGTCCTTACTTGACTTATGCAGTGTATCCTCATGTTCTCCACATGGAGGTACTCGTACTTATCGTATGGTGGATGCACACAAGTCACTTTCAGTCTCATTCAAGTGGTGTATGTGGATCTCTACCTCACATGGGATAGGTGGCATATTTTCACACATGCATATAAGTGTGCTTGGCTTATGGCGCCTTCTTTAGCATGAAAAAGAGTGTCAATACTTGGCAAGTTTCTTAAGGCTAGTCATAGTGGGAGTAACATAGGTAGTTACATGCATCTACATGCATTGCCAACTAGGCAATTTGGTGATGTGTCATGTCATTAAATGATGAAAGAGAGTCTTGTGCTAACTAGCTATGTTACCATAACATTACACATCCCAAGATAAGATGAGTCTACATGCTAATAAATAAGACCTTGCATGATAGTAGACACAAGTTACTACCCACTATGAAGATAGTAACATAGACTAGTAACTTATGCATATTACTAGCCTATGTTACTCTCCACTATGACCAGCCTAAGGGTAGCTTCAAGCTTGTCGTGGAGTTCAGGGACGTTCGCTTCCATGGCTTTGGAGTTATTGTTTATGTTTTCCCACTTGTCATCGGTTGCTCCACTTTCCTGATACATTTTAGCACAAAGCCAAAAGATATGTGTGTTTGGTGTGTAAGAGAGGAACTAGAAACCAACGTCGTTACCTTCACGTGTAGAATAGTATTGGAACTAGTGGAACAGGCTAAGATGAACCGATACAAAACTAGAGCGAAACGGCGAGAGTTTCACGAACAAAAGGGAAAGCTTAATACACACACTTTGTTGGGTGTATAGGTTTTAAAAGTGGCAAACAAATGGAACAATTAGAAGCCAATATATTGTAATGAAAAGTGAAGTACCACGATGACCACAAAGCAAAAGCATAGATCTAAAAAGATAGGAATTATATTCAAGGAAACACACACAAGGTAGGATAAATGAGATTTGTGCAACGAAAAAAGTGAGCTAAGAATCAAATAATGTCCTAACAAAGACTATAAGCTCATTCGCATAAGTGCAAGAAGAGACACTAGTTCGATTGCATAAGATGGCGGGATACAAGATTTGCACAACACGTACCACCTAGAAGTTTTTCATCTATCTTGTGCTTCCTATTCTATATGGAACTTGTTTCTTTCTCTCTTTTTATTTTTTTATTTTTTATTTATTTTTATTGCCTTTTCCTTATGCCAATAATTATACAAGATAACTATATGAGCTAGTGTATATAACTCTTGCTTAGAATACTACATGGTGCGAATGTGAAAATCCCAAACAATCATAAGAGGAACTAATCTCAAAGGTATTTGTAATGTCGTAAAGAAAATGTGACTTATTGTAACACCCTTGAATTGTCTCTATGCAAGTTTTAGCGATTCCCGCCAAACCCGCATAGAAACAATCCAAAGATGCCCACCAGGCACTTGCGTGCGGGTGGAAAACAAAGTAATATCATTACACAATAGTCCTTGATGGAACCCACAGAAAATATATATATACAACAATGACTCCATGAGTCAAGAATAAAGATATACAGTGTAAAGATACAAATCACCTTTAAAACGGTACAACATCTGAGTACGGATAAGAAGAAAATGGGGCTAAGAGCCGTGAAGAATAACCAATGGCGTCCATAACCCTTCCCAGGCCAAGTCGGAAGGGTAACCCTGCAAACAACATCGATGTGAAAACCTGCTAAACAAAAGGGGTGCCAACAAAGCGCAAAGGAAAAACAGAGCGGTCAGTATTGAGGCCAGTACATGGCGAGACTTAGAATTCGGTGGCTCTCACCTACATAGGTATGGTGGATTGAAGCGGCAAGGCAACATGTACTAAATAACCTATAAAGACTCGATACAACTGGCGACTGGCAGATAGAGGTAAGAAAGACCTATGCGGGACCAACCGGATAGTAACACCAATCATACCCATCCTGGTATTTCCCCCTCGAGACCAAACGATGAATTCCAACCGAGGAACTCACACAGTTGGCAGTTTTATTCATTCCATTATAGTTGCAACACTTACTAGTTAGATATAGATAGCATGACTCATGCTGGTATCACAAGAAGTGGGCAATTTTAGTTAACCATTCCTTTATAGTTGCAATACTTACTAGTCAGATTCAAATTGCATGAGACATCCCAAATCTAGCAGTTGTTGGCACTTTTATTTACTCATTCTGTTATAGTGAATTTGATTACTAGACATGTCATAGTCAAATTTATATCACTACTTTAGTTATAGTTATCTATGATCGAGATGTTGTGCTCCAAGTCGTCCATAACCACAAACACGGCTTTCTGAAAGATTTACCCTGCAGGGTGCACAAATAGCAACACATGCACGATCAAACAAAAAAAACAAAAAAATGAGGCATCACGACAAAGCAATCACAAGATCCATAAAATATTTCAGGGGCCACCCCACTAAGCTACCCGCAACGAAGTTGGACGGCTCCGAGATGGACCCAGGGTTTGTGTCAATGGTTGTAAACGACTGGGAACCCGAAAGTGTGACTAGGATTGTCGATACTGCGAAAACACTCTGCTTACTTAAACAGTACAGCAGTAAACGCTCTCCACAAGCAATAGAAGTAAATAAAGCAGTAAACATGGCATAAGCATGGCATAAGTAAAGGATAGTAGTAAAACCCCAAACTAGTTTGTGGCCCCAAGAAATAAGAAATGAATCAAGCTCTGGCTAAAGATATTCATGGTCCCACGTGCGGATAGTGCAATAGTCAAGGAATAGGTATCAAGTACTCGGGGCCTATGGGACACCAGTGAGCGGTTAAAAACCAAATGACATCTATTGCTCACTGGTGCCTTTGCATTAGTTATAACTATTCCCAGCAATTTAATATTAAGTTGTAATTAAATTCATGATCATATCCACCATTAAACATGAGGCAACCTCCCAACAACTGTGGTGCTTGACGACATCGAAACAACACCTGCGCAAGCAACTATGACTCGCAAGGCCGACTATCTACCAAATAACAGGTAATAGGAGGTGTCCATGCCAATATAGGCCGCACGGGATATAAATTGGTACGAAATATAAAGCATCATAACATAAATAGCAATAGATCAACAGGAGGAAGTAAATACTATAAAGGTAAATTAGGTAGAAAGGAGAAGATTGCTCGAATGAAAACATTGCTGAAGGTTCATCCGAAGAATAGGGCAAAGCTTGCGTCAACTCAACAGCCTAATCCGTGAAGAATAAAACACTAAAATAAACACCAAATGCACTATTTAATACCATGACAAAAGATTGAGCATGATGCATCTATGATGTATGACGTGGCAAAGATGTGGTGCAATGAGACAATATTAAGCAGAACTGGGGTCCCGACAATTAATTAGGTGGTTTTTGTTTTTTAGGTACCCCGCAATTTAAATGTTGTATTAACACGGAAAAATATGTCACCGGTTCGCTACACAAATTTAAATGGAGACAATATAAGACTAGAAAAGCTCGCATATGGTCTCCATATTTAATTATGAGGTGAATCAGTATAATGCCCCCAAAACCCCAAACATGTATGCAAGCATGATGAATAATATGCACCAAGTAGATATCATATATTATAAAAATATGGTCTCAAAAAAGGGGTCACACATCGTATCGATGATCTTGGTTCGGGGTCTGACGGGGTTCGGTTTCGGCGAGATCAGTCTTCGGATTCAAGAGGGAGAACTTGGCGTTCTCGGGGTCCGGATTCCATGTCGGCGGCCTTCGGTTTCGGGGATCTTTGGGTCGGGGTTCTCAACATCCATGAAGAAGATCATGTCGATGGTCTTCGGGTCATTGTGCCCATGAAGGAGACCTTGTGTGTCTTCTTGGCATCCTTCGGGTACAGGTTTATCGGTAAGTCGATGCGGAGCTTGACGATCTTCGGGTGGTATCATATCATCTTCACATGGTCACCATATTGTGTCTTCACCTCACCAACGCGAGTCCAGGGATGATGCGTGCACCCAGTGTTGACGTGGGACAATTCATTGGAACCCCAAGAGCAAGGTGTGACGAGCACAACAGCAAGTTTCCTTAGATAAACAACACGGCATGAAGGGTAAACAAATTACAACAAGGAAATTGACAAGAACTGAGCAAGGCATAACAATGCAATTACTAGTCAAAAAGATCCTATGAGATTCGATTGGGCAATACAACAAGATACATAGACCGCCATCCAACTGCATCTATGACTAGAAGTCCACCTTCAGGTTATCATCTGAACCCCCTCTAGTATTAAGTTGCAAGCAACAGACAACTGCTTTAAGCAAAGTGTGTAAGGTAAACACTCCACATGTTCCATGAACAAGAGACCGTTGTTTTCTCCCTAGTAGCAACAGTACATCTACAACCGAAGAGATTATTGTCACTTCCCTTGGAAACTAGAGGCATGAACCCACTATCGAGCATAAATACCCCCTCTCGGAGTCACTAGCAACTACTTGGCCAAGATAGCTACTAACAATGGAGAGCATGCAAGATCACAAACAACACAGACATGATAGAATCATAAAGACAAAACGATTAATCCAACCAACATAATAATCTCAATATCCATCGGATCCCCGCAAACACAACATGCATGATTACAAATAGATTAGATCTTGATCATGAACGGAGCTCACAAGAAATAAGCACAAGGAGGAGATACAACCATCTAGCTACTACATGGACCCATAGTCCAAGGTGGAACTACTCACGCATCATACCGGAGAGAAGGCCTCCGGGATTATCCCCCCTCCGACAGGGTACCGGGAATAACTTCAGATCCCCCGATCTAGGGACGATGGTGGCGGCGGCTACGGATGGTTTCGTGGAGATTTGATCGGGTGCTTAGGGTTTCTGCATCGGGGGCTTCTTATAGGCGAAGGGGGAGGACGAGGCGGTGGCCAGGGCCCCACACCCTACCCAAGCGCGGGGCAGGGCCCACCCGCGCCTATGGGGGGTCTGGGCACCCTGGCACCCCTCTCCATCTCCCATCTGGACTTCTTGTTCCCCATGGAAAGTTATTGACTTTGGCTTTTGTCCCGTCCAATTCCGAGAATATTTCTTTACTAGCTTTTCTGAAACCAAAAACAGCAGAAAACAGGCAACTAGCACTCTGGCAGCTTGTTAATAGGTTAGTACCAGAAAACATGTAAAAAGAACCTCAAAGTGTGGACAAAGAAAAGCAAAGTAGATACTAACAAGCATGGAACATCAAAAATTATAGATACGTTTTCGACGTATCAAGCATCCCCAAGCTTAACTCCTGCTCGTCCTCGAGTAGGTAAGTGATAAAAAAGAATAATTTTTGAGGTGACATGCACCCTCACAATAAAGATCCAACCATTTGCAAGCATTGAAAGCTGGGATCAAAGGACTCTAAACATGTGCATAAAAGAATGGAGTTCTAACAATGGGACATAGTAACTATGCATGCAACATGAAAGTCTACAAACAAACATCATGAATAACATGCATTGAAAAACATTTATTTGTTTCACATAAAAAAACATAGCATAGTGGCAACCAGCTTGTACCTCATAGAGTAGCAATGTAGATGCATAGGACACCTTCAAAGTTCACAAGGGTGACTATAAACATATAGCACAAGAACAAGTAATATCACAATATGCATCAATCAATAAGCTTTGGAACACTTCACACAGGATGACAACTATGCTCTCTTAATGGTGCCTAAAGGTAGAAGGTGGAGACTCAATAGTGGTGGAAGAAATGCCTTTTTGTAAAGGAAGCAGGGATTTCAAGTTTCAAAAAGAGCTTCCAAAAATTATGGTACTTGTTAGCTTTTAGCCCTCATTGCCCCTATCATAAGCATCTTGAAGTGATTAAGGTTAAGTGAACAAACTATGGAGTATATGCTTGACGAAGTATAAGTTGGCAATCTCAAGTCCATTGAATGTGAGGGCCACACCTCATGCTACTAAACTTCAGGCATAGGTAAGTTCTTGTCATTTTAAGTATTTGCATATCATTGAGAACCGCCAACGGGGTACCCCTTGCACATGGTACAGGAGCTTTCCCATAACCAAAATGACAAGGCAAGCAGACAATGAGCATCTCAGCGATCTTTTTATTTACTATATGCATAGCTTTTTATTGATAATGCTTCATAGATAGCTCACTATGGTGATGCTGCAAGTTTCCACCATGATTAGGCATGGCTTAGGCTAGCGGCCCAGGCGTTTCTCTAACACAGAATACAAACTCCATGGACTTACAAGTTCCATCTTTATTTCACACCAGTGACATCCACAGACAAAAGAGCATGATATCAACTGAGTACAAAGTACAAGTGCAATATTGAAAACGTTCCCCATGACAGCATTGTTCTGCTAATTCCAACGTATAAGTGCAGGCATATACAACATTGCGCCACAATGGTTCAAGTTTATTAGAGGCAAAGAATATAAAGTGTGCCATCAAGTTTGTGATAGCTTTAATCACTAAGTTTTCACATAACAAAATAGTTTTTAATTGGAAGATAGTTGAAAACAAGAATATACTTGGAATGGTGTAACACACCATGTATAGGAGTTTATAGTGGACACTTTGGAATAGCTTGGTTTCTTGGGAGTTGGAAGCATGAGTAGAGCTTACTCAAACAAGTGGAGGCTAGCAAAATACTGGGAGCAACCAACTAAGAGAGCAATAATGGACATAATCATGCATATTAAATAATAAGGCGAGAAAAGGGCCGTCTGCGGCGGTGCATCACGACGGAGAAGCGCGAGACCAGAGACCAGTGTCTATGTAGGGTTCCTTACATGGAAAACAAAAAATCCATCGCAAGAACACATAAAACCAAGATCCAATCTATGTCAAAGCCAAGATCCAATCCACGAGATCGATGCAACAAGATTGAAAAGAACTAGCCCTCGTAGCAACAAGCTAGCTTAACAAAGAGACTTAGTAGGGACTCTTTTATGTTTACAAAACACATAAGTATTAATTTTTATTGTTAATACAATTATAGCATAGGATGTAAAAATTTATCATAAACACAGAGATATAATAATAACCACTTTATTATTGCCTCTTGGGCATATCTCCAACAGTCTCCCACTTGCACTAGAGTCAATAATCTAGTTTGGAAAAACTTGTGCATTCAACACTTATGGCTTTCTGATGTTATATATACACGATTGCTAGTGGTAAACTTAATCTTAGGATCTGACACTTCTATGTCCGTGTGTATTTGCATGTCTTTGCGTCTCTACGCATCACTCATTCTCCAATGATATGACATTGTATAAATTTGGTCCTTTGGTTAGACCTTTATTTCCTTAGGATTAAACCATGTCGATACAATTGTCATACAGTATATCTTCATAGTACTAGCCCGTTGTGAACCACACCTAGTTTGATAACAAACTACTTGACAAAAATGCCATCTTTTGTTGCTACAACATTAGTCATATACCTAGCCTTTTGTTGTAGTATCCATCATAATGTTTTAACTTTGGACTCATCCAAATTCCTTTTGAAACTTCCTTTCCATTACATCGTGTCACCCATAATTTAAATTGAGATAAACTTAATTTGTATCTTATGACAAAACTAGTATCAATGTAACACTTTACAATGAACTATCTATCCATTTGTCACCTCTATATAAATAACATATTCTTAGTTCTTCCAAAGATCATAAGAATATCCATACCATCGTCCAATGATCATCTTATGAGTCATTCTGGTATATGCTCATAACATTTAGAGCATAGGATAGATCTGGATGTGTACATATCACGGTATGATTTATCAAAATATTCATGTGATTTCACTCACCAAGTGTAAATACACTTGAATCTTGATCCAATTACCAAGTATCAATACACTTGAATCTTCATTTAACTCTTTTCATGCGACATGAACCTTTCTTGGAGTTTATATATTGAACCATTTCAATATCTCATCTATTACTTCCGGCACAACCATATTAGCGTCTCAAGCTATCCATATAGACATTGATACCTAATATTCGGGTTTTGCCTAAGTCTTTCATCGAAATGAAATTCTTAACCTATTTTAATAAAAGATACATCATTTCCAATCAACAATATGTCTTTCACATAATGCATTAGAACTATGTATTAGTGCTCCCACTTAATTTCTTGCAAATGCAAGCATCTTCATCATCTCCGATGAAATTAAACTCTTTTAACAGTTTCATCACGGTGAATATTCCAACTCCTCGATGCTCATTTCAACCATTGAAGTTTGCATACGCTTTTAGCATCCTTTGAATTAACAAAACCATTTGGATCATGCCATATAAATGTCCTAGGTAACCATTCTATTAGAAGAACATTGTTTTGTTTGTTCAACTACCATATACATAAATTATATGTAATGGTTGCTACATTAATTCGCCCAGACTAAATATCGCTATGAAAGATCAAATATTGTCATAGTTAACTCCTTGAACATTGTCGTAAACTTTTTCCCGACATGTCGACTATTTCATAGATATGAAACATCCATGTCTATTTCTTTATAGATCCAAATACGACTATAAGGTCTTACACCTTTCCAGAGGGTCTTCCAAGTTCAAAAATTATGTAACTATCACGGATTTTATGGCTTAAAACCATATGACGGAGTCAGGGCCCATCATCACTTCTTTGCATATCTTTAGTTCATCATTATCAAACAACAATGATTTACTCTCAAATCTTAGTATTTGATTGTTTACTTGACCTACTTGGTTTAATAGAAACTTAGACCTCCGTGATCACAACCTTTGAGGCACGTGAGCCATGAGCATTGTTGATGACTCTGAGACACTATATGGCGCTGCACAACTCTGCACATATAGCTAAAGTTCAATAACCTTATCAAAGTTATATTGTCCTCCTACTTAACTTTTCACGGAAAAATTCCCTCTAAAGAAACTTGACGTTCTAAGCGACAGACACTTCTGTCTTCGGTGTTATGGAGGAATACCCAATGGTTATTCAAAATAACATACAAATACATGCTCATCCGACTTTGGTTGTAAACATTTTACTTATGCCTAGCATACCAAAATTTAGGAAAGGACAACTTGGATTTTATCCCAAACCATAACTTATATGGTGTCATTTCAATGGATCACGATGGTGCTCTTTCCAGTGTAAAAGCGGTAGTCACTAAAGCCTTTAATCTTTAAAATACAATGACAGTTTTATAACTGACACCTTTGATCTCACCATGTCAAACAAGGTTTCATTACATATCTTGAACACTCCATACTCCTATGATATTTCGGGAAATGCAAATCCATGGAACGATTCCTCAAATCTTAGGTGTTATGCTAAACTTGTAACTCAAATATCTTCCTTTATGATCTAATCCTAAATTATTTATTTTCCTGTTACAATGATTTTCTACTTCATCTTGGAAGTCTTTGAATATTTTCAAATATTTCATACTTCATCCTCATTAAGTAAATATATTTATGTATTCACTTAAATTTTGGAGAAAGCATATGAAGTTGAAATCCATCGCTCACGACAACACATAATGGACTACATACATCAATATGTACAAATTCCAATAAGTTAGTCGTTCATTATTCTAGGCCTTTGAACGAAGTTTCAATTATCTCCAGGAAAGTCTCACAAGTGTCATTTAATCAAAATCAAAAGACTCCAAAATTCCATCAACGTGGAGTTTTTACATGTTTTCTTTCCAATATAATTTAAACGGTGATGTCACTTCTTAAGTGATCTTTTAATCATTTGTCTTTCGATATTTTTAGCACTAGTTTTATGGACACGATTTCTCCAACCAGACTTGTAAATCATCCATCTTATATGGAATACGGTAATTATTTGAACAACCTTTTGTTCTCATAATACCTGATCAAAATAACCATTATCGAAACAAATCTTGCCGGAAAGCTTTGATGTCAACGAGAAACTGTTGTAGATATGCCCTAGAGGCAATAATAAATATGGTTATTATTATATCTTTGTGTTTATGATAAATGTTTATATTCATGCTATAATAGTATTAACAAGGGAACATTAATACTTGTGTGATTTGTAAACTTAAATTGAAGTCCCTAGTAAAGCCTCTATACATCACTAGCTTGTTGGTTAATAAATGATTGTGGTTTCCCTATCATGAACATTGAGATGTTATTAACAACAAGATCATATCGTTAGGAGAATGATATGGTGGACATACTCCTATAGATAAGCGTAGCATAAAGATCAAGTCATTTTAATAGTTCAATTGCTATATGCTTTCTGATACATAGTAACCTAATTCCTTCGACCATGATATCATGCATATCACCTTTACCGGATGGATGCTTTGATGACATCAAACACCACACCATAACTGGGTGGCTATAAAGATGGCATGGAGTGTTCGGAAAGTATTGGTTGAGACACATGGATCAAGAGTGGGATTTGTCCATCCATATGACGGATAGATATACTCTGGGCCCTCTCGGTGAAATGTCATCCAATTAGCTTGCAAGCATGTGACTGGCTCACAAGGGATCACATATCACGGTAACAAGAAAAGAGTACTTATCAGTAACGAGGTTGAACTAGGTATGCAGAGATACCGACGATCATAACCTCGGATAAGTAAACTATCGTGAGACAAAGGGAAATTGGTATCGTATGTAAGTGGTTCATTCGATCGCAAAGTAATCTTTGAAATTTGTGGGAGCCATATGAATTTCCAGATTCCTCTATTGGTTATTGTTCGGAGAAGTGTCTCGATCATGTCCGCATAATTCACGAACCGTAGGGAGACACACTTAAGGATTCGACGTTGTTTGAGTAGTTATGGAATGATGAGAAAGAGTCTGAATGTTGTTCGGAGTCTCGAATGGGATTCAGGATATCACGAGGAGATCCAGAATGGTCCGGAGAATAAGATTCATATAAGGAAAGTCCTGTTTCGGAGTTGGGGAATGGTTCCGGTGTTTTCATCGGGAATGTTCTAGAAGGTTCCGGAATGTCCGGCACTCCGGAGGGGAAGGGTACATGAATGTGTTATATCAAGTTGGTATGATTGCATTATGTACTAGGTGTCATCGCTGAACAAAATAGAGGGTTTATTCAAATCCTAGTTTGAAAAGTCAAACGCCAAGTTTGAAAGTCAAACAGCTATTTTTGGGAAGTGGAGAGGGAGGTGGAAACCGAGTTGGGGAGGAGTTCCTCCCCTCCACCGCTGGCCCACCTCCAAGCCGAGTTGGGAGGACTCTCCCTTGGCCGGCCCCTCCACCTATATAAGGAGGGGCAGGGCTCCCCTCCTAGACACACAACTCCTCCGCCTCTAAACCTTAGCCGCCGGCGCCGCCACCTCCACTGCCGCCGCCACCCTAGGGCAAACCGTTGCCGCCGCCTAGCTAAACCCTAGCCGCCGGCTTGCCCCCTCCTCGGCATGTCTAAACCCTAGATCGTCGAGGGCTCTCTCATAGTCCACCATACTCGCTCCGGCTTAAGGCGAAGCCCTGCGAGATCTCCCCTCTACTTCCGGTACCACGCCGTTGAGGCGGAATCGCGAGAGAGTGCTACAACCTCCACATGATGGAACAAGGGAGAGGAAGGTCTTCGTCGAGTACCGAACGTGTGACCGACTGCGGGAGCGCTGCCGGAACGCAGCGCTGGAAGGATCGTCTACGCGATCTTGAGATCGGGAAGAGTACGACTACATCACCCACGAGAATCCGCTCTCGTTAAACACTTTTGAATCTTCGAGGGTGAGTTATTCCATCGACTCGTTGCTACAATCTAGTAGATAGATCTTGGCTTGTTTATTTGTATGCGATAGAAATTTTTTGTTTTCCATGCTACGAAACCCTACAGTGGTATCAGAGCCGTGTCTATATGTAGATCTGTTGCACGAGTAGAACACAATGGTCATTGTGGGCGTTGATGCTTTTATTGTCGATTGCTTCTTGTGTACTTTGCATCTTGTGGGATGTTGGGATGAAGCGGCCCGGGCTAACCTTACATGACATCATTCATGAGACTTGCTCCACGCTTGACATGCAACTTGTATTGCATAAGTGGCTTTGCGGGTGCCTGTTTCTCCTAGCATAGTTAGGATCCAATTTACAACGAGTGATTAACAATACTAGTATCAATGTTGTGGTTCATGTTCGTAAGTTAGAACGACACTTATTGAAAGCCCCAAACCACGTAAAATATGCAAAGAAAGTAGAGGCGTCTAACTTTGTTTTGCAGGTGTCTGATGATGTGATATGGCCATGATTGTGATTATATTTGATGTATGCAATGTTCCTTATTGTAAGTTGGCAACCGCAGAGCCATATGGTTGTCTTTAATTTATGTTAAGACCCCAGGTGTCTATTCAAAGTAGTTGTAATAGTTGAAGCCGGTGGACGACAACCATGGAGAAGCGTCATTGACCTTGATGCAATGCCGGTGATGATGGAGATCATGTTCGTGCTTGAAGATGGAGATCGGAAGCACAAAGAAGAAAGGCCATATCATATCACATATTATGAATTGCATGTGATGTTAATCCTTTATGCATCTTGTATTGCTTAGTAGACGACGGTAGCATTATAAGATGATCCCTCATGTACATGAATTTCAAGTCATAAAGTGTTCACCCTTAGTTAGCACCGTTGCTAAAGCTTGTTGTTTCGAAGCACCACGTGATGATCGGGTGTGTTAGATTCCGCAAGTGTATACAACGTGAGCAAGCCAGATTTGATCATGCGGAAACTAAGATTTGATCTTGACGAGCCAAGCATGTACAGACATGGTCTCGGAACACGGATCACCAAAAGGTAAAGCATGAATCATATAGTAGATATGATGAACATGTCGATTGTTCGCCATTGAAACTATATCAACTCTCGTGATGATCGGTGTTGATGTGGTGGATTTGGTTCGTGTGATTACTAAAACAATGTGAGGGATATTGTTTTGAGTGGGAGTTCACCTAGATTAATTTTATTATTAATTTGAACTCAATTTGTCATAAACTTAGTCTAAACTATTGCAAATATGTTGTAGATCAATGGCAGCCCCTACCATAAATTTTAATGCGTTCCTAGAGAAAGAAAAGTTGAAAAACAATGGAAGCAACTTCGCGGATTGGTTCCGCAATTTGAGGATTGTCCTCACAGCTGGTAATTTGACCTATGTGCTGGATGCACATTGGTGACCCACTGCAGGTGATGCTGCCGATGAAGTAAAGAATGTTTACCTCACTCGGAAGACCCAAGACTCCGCTCAAGGTGCTATCTTGTATGGTTTAGAATCGAGCTTCGTAAAAGGTTTGAGAATTCAGACCCATATGATATTGTCGAGGATCTCAAATTGATCTTTGAGACTCATGCGGCAATTGAAAGCTATGAGGCTTCTGAAAAGTTCTTTAACTGCAAGATTTAAGAGGGCAGCTCCGTCAGTGAGCATGTGATTAAGATGTCTGGGCACGCAAATAAACTTCAAAGCTTGGGTATAGTGATTCCTAATGCTTTGGGGATTTACCAAGTCCTCCAATCACTACCACCAAGTTACAAGAACTTTGTGATGAACTACAACATGCAAAACATGAACAAGACGTTGCCAGAACTCTTTGCCATGTTGAAATCTGCAGAAGTGGAGATCAAGAAAGAGCACCAAGTGTTGTTGGTCAATAAGACCACCAAATTCAAGAAAGGCAAGTCTAAGCAGAAGGGACACTTCAAGAAGGGTGGTAAGAAAGTTACCACGCCAACGAAGAAGACCAAGGCTGGACCTAAGCGTCGACATTGAGTGCTTTACCGCAAGGGAGAAGGTCATCGAAGCGGAATTGCCCAAAGTACTTGGCGGATTTGAAGAACGGCAACATCAAGAAGAAAGGTATATCCGATATACATGTTATTGATGTGTATCTCACTAGTACTGTAGTAGTGCACAGGTATTTGATACTGGTTCGGTTGCTCATATTTGTAACTCAAACAAAGTCTTTGCAGAATAAACGGAAGCTATCGAAGAACGAGGTGACGATGCGCGTGGGAAACGGATCAAAGGTTGATGTGATCACGATCGGCACGCTACCCCTTCATCTACCATCGGGATTAGTTTTATACTTAAATAATTGTTATTTGGTGCCTGCGTTAAGCATGAACATTATATCGGGATCTTGTTTATTGCGAGACGGTTACTTGTTTAAGTCCGAGAATAATGGTTGTTCGATTTATATGAGTAATATGTTTTATGCACATGCACCTTTGATAGATGGTCTATTCTTATTGAATCTCGATAGTGGAAATACACATATTAATAACATTGAGGCTAAACGTTTGAAATCGAGCGATAATCTGACCTATATGTGGCACTGTCGTCTTGGTCACATTGGAGTGAAGCGTATGAAGAAACTCCATTCTGATGGACTTCTTGAATCACTTGATTTCGAATCACTTGAAAGATGCGAAGCATGTCTGATGGGTAAAATGACTAAGACTCCATTTTCTGGTATGATGGAGCGAGCTACGAACTTATTGGAAATCATACATACCGATGTGTGTGGTCCAATGAGTGTAGCATCGCGCGGTGGTTATCGTTATGTTCTTACCTTCACGGATGACTTGAGTAGATATGGGTATATCTATTTCATGAAACATAAGTCCGAAACTTTCGAGAAGTTGAAGGAATTTCAAAGTGAGGTAGAGAATCAACGTAACAAAAAGATTAAATTTCTACATTCTGATCGTGGAGGTGAATATCTAAGTTACGAGTTTGGGGAGCATTTGAAGAAATGCGGAATACTTTCACAATTGACACCGCCGGGAACACCACAGCGTAATGGTGTGTCCGAACGTCGTAATCGAACTCTCTTAGATATGGTTCGTTCTATGATGTCACTTACAGATTTACCGCTATCATTTTGGGGTTATGCATTAGAAACAGCCGCATTCACTTTAAATAGGGCACCATCTAAATCCGTTGAAACGACACCGAATGAATTCTGGTTTGGGAAGAAACCTAGATTGTCGTTCCTTAAAGTTTGGGGGTGCGAAGCCTATGTAAAGAAGTTACAGCCGGACAAGCTTGAACCCAAAGCGGAAAAATGCGTCTTCATAGGATACCCGAAGGAAACTATTGGGTATACCTTCTATCATAGATCTGAAGGCAAAATCTTCGTTGCCAAGAATGGATCCTTTCTAGAGAAGGAATTTCTCTCGAAAGAAGTGACCGGAAGGAAAGTAGAACTCGACGAGGTTGTCGAACCTTCTCTCGAAATTGCGAGTAGCGCAAAGACCGAAGAAGTTCCTGTGGTGCCTGCACCAATAAGAGAGGAAGCTAATGATGATGATCATGAAACTTCGTTGAAATTGCTACAGAGCCTCGCAGTCAACGAGAACTCGTACCACCTCCATTGGTATGATCCCGTTATGAGTGTCATGTTGGTGGACAACACCGATGACCCTGCGACATATGAGGAAGCGATGATGAGCCCAGATTCCAACAAATGGCAAGAAGCCATGAAATCCGAGATGGATCCATGTACGAAAACCAAGTATGGACTTTGGTGGACTTACCGGATGGCCGGAAGGCTGTCGAGAACAAATGGATTTTCAAGAAGAAAACAGATGCTGATGGTAATGTTACTGTCTATAAAGCTCGACTTGTAGCAAAAGGGTTTCGACAAATTCAAGGAATTGACTATGATGAGACTTTCACCAGATAAGCTAAAGTCTGTGAGGATTATGTTAGCAATCGCTGCATATTATGATTATGAGATATGGCAAATGGATGTCAAAACAGCATTCCTCAATGGAGACATTGATGAAGAGTTGTATATGATGCAACCCAAAGGTTTTGTCGATCCTAAAGATGCTAACAAGGTATGCAAACTTCAACGGTCCATTTATGGATTGAAGCAAGCATCCGGTTGGAATCAACGTTTTGATAAGGTGATCAAAAGTTTTGGTTTTATACAAACTTATGGAGAAGCTTGTATTTACAAGAAAGTGAGTGGGAGCTCTGTAGCATTCTTAATACTAAGTGTAGATGACATATTGTTGATTGGGAATGATGTAGACCTTCTTAATAGTGTCAAGGAATATTTGAATAATAGTTTTTCAATGAAAGATCTTGGCGAAGCAGCTTACATATTAGGCATAAAGATTTATAGAGATAGATCAAGACGCCAAATATCATTGTCACAAAGTACATATTTGGACAAAGTTCTAAAGAGGTTTGGAATGGAAGATAGCAAGAAAGGGTTCTTGCCCATGTTGCCCAATACGACCTTGAGTAAAACTCAAAGTCCGACATCGGCAGAAGATAGAGAAAGGATGAGTAAGACTCCCTATGCCTCAGCCATAGGATCTCTAATGTATGCCATGCTATGTACTAGACCCGACATTGCATATGCTGTTAGTTTAACTAGCAGATATCAAAGTGATCCAGGAGTGGATCATTGGACATGATCAAAAACATCCTTAAGTACTTGAGAAGAACTAAGGATATGGTTCTTTCTTATGAAGGTGATGAACATTTCGTTATTAATGGTTACACCGATGCTAGTTGGAACACCGATCCGATGATTCTAAATCACAACTGGATACGTATTTACTTTGAATGGTGCAGCGCTAGTGGAGGAGTGCAAAGCAAAGCATTGTGGCGAGATCTTCAACTGAATCAGAATACATGGCTGCTTCAGAGGCTTCACAAGAAGCGATATGGATGAAAGAGTTCATTACAGAGCTGGGTGTGGTTCCTAGTGCGCTGGACCCAATGTCTATCTACTGTGATAACATGGGCGCCATAGCCAATGCGCAAGAACCAAGGTCACACAAGAAGCTGAAGCACATCAAGCTAAGTTTTCACGCTATTCGAGAACATGTCCAATATGGGGACATAAAGATTTGCAAAGTACACACAGATCTGAATGTGGCGGATCCGTTGACTAAACCTCTCCCGAGGGCAAAACATGACCAACACCAAACTGCCATGGGTGTTCGGTATATTACCATGTAATCTAGATTAGATGACTCTAGTGCAAGTGGGAGACTGTTGGAGATATGCCCTAGAGGCAATAATAAATATGGTTATTATTATATCTTTGTGTTTATGATAAATGTTTATATTCATGCTATAATAGTATTAACAAGGGAACATTAATACTTGTGTGATTTGTAAACTTAAATTGAAGTCCCTAGTAAAGCCTCTATACATCACTAGCTTGTTGGTTAATAAATGATTGTGGTTTCCCTATCATGAACATTGAGATGTTATTAACAACAAGATCATATCGTTAGGAGAATGATATGGTGGACATACTCCTATAGATAAGCGTAGCATAAAGATCAAGTCATTTTAATAGTTCAATTGCTATATGCTTTCTGATACATAGTAACCTAATTCCTTCGACCATGAGATCATGCATATCACCTTTACCGGATGGATGCTTTGATGACATCAAACACCACACCGTAACTGGGTGGCTATAAAGATGGCATTGAGTGTTCGGAAAGTATTGGTTGAGACACATGGATCAAGAGTGGGATTTGTCCATCCATATGACGGATAGATATACTCTGGGCCCTCTCGGTGAAATGTCATCCAATTAGCTTGCAAGCATGTGACTGGCTCACAAGGGATCACATATCACGGTAACAAGAAAAGAGTACTTATCAGTAACGAGGTTGAACTAGGTATGCAGAGATACCGACGATCATAACCTCGGATAAGTAAACTATCGTGAGACAAAGGGAAATTGGTATCGTATGTAAGTGGTTCATTCGATCGCAAAGTAATCTTTGAAATTTGTGGGAGCCATATGAATTTCCAGATTCCTCTATTGGTTATTGTTCGGAGAAGTGTCTCAATCATGTCCGCATAATTCACGAACCGTAGGGAGACACACTTAAGGATTCGACGTTGTTTGAGTAGTTATGGAATGATGAGAAAGAGTCTGAATGTTGTTCGGAGTCTCGAATGGGATTCGGGATATCACGAGGAGATCCGGAATGGTCCGGAGAATAAGATTCATATAAGGAAAGTCCTGTTTCGGAGTTGGGGAATGGTTCCGGTGTTTTCATCGGGAATGTTCTAGAAGGTTCCGGAATGTCCGACACTCTGGAGGGGAAGGGTACATGAATGTGTTATATCAAGTTGGTATGATTGCATTATGTACTAGGTGTCATCGCTGAACAAAATAGAGGGTTTATTCAAATCCTAGTTTGAAAAAGTCAAACGGCAATTTGAAAGTCAAACGGCTATTTTTGGGAAGTGGAGAGGGAGGTGGAAACCGAGTTGGGGAGGAGTTCCTCCCCTCCACCGCCGGCCCACCTCCAAGCCGAGTTGGAGGGACTCCTCCCTGGCCGCCCCTCCACCTATATAAGGAGGCAGGGCTCCTCCTGACACACACAACCCGGCCTAAACTCCTCGCCGGCCGCCGCCACCTCCATTGCCGCCTAGCAAACCGCCGCCTAGCTAAACCCTAGCCGCCGGCTTGCCCCCTCCTCGGCGTGTCTAAACCCTAGATCGTCGAGGTCTCTCTCATAGTCCACCATACTCGCTCCGGCTTAAGGCGAAGCCCTGCGAGATCTCCCCTCTACTTTCGGTACCACGCTGTCGTGCTGCCGGAATCGCGAGGAGAGTGCTACAACCTCCGCTGCCTGCTGGAACAAGGGAGAGGAAGGTCTTCGAAAATCAACGCAGGACGATTGCAAGGAGCGCTGCCGAACGCAGCCTGGAAGGATCGCTCACGCGATCTTGAGATCGGGAAGAGTACGACTACATCACCCACGAGAATCCGCTCTCGTTAAACACTTTGGAATCTTCGAGGGTGAGTTATTCCATCGACTCGTTGCTAGAATCTAGTAGATAGATCTTGGCTTATTTGTTTGTATGCGATAGAAATTTTTTGTTTTCCATGCTACGAAACCCTAGAGAAACACAACAACACTTTGTTTATTTTAGAAGAACATCGTCACATATTCTCTTGCTAGTTACTTAGGCTATTGAAGTTCATAAATTGTGTTGTCATGTATGACACTTCACACCAACCAATTCGGTATCCAATACCCAAAAACCACATTGTTTAAAAAGCAAAGAATACAGCCATAACATGTATATCATCTATATACCTAAGCTGGACAATTCCAGTCTTTCATTTTTCTGCCAAATATTTCTGAGACTCTTTCAGAATTTCCTTTTCCCTTTTAAAAGAATCTATCAACATTAACAGTGGCGGCATACACATGACATATAGTCCAAAGCGTGTATAGTCAAATACTAATACCTTCGGACTTGCACTTTGAAGTAGATCACCATCATCAAATGCATGGCGTTCTTTTAAAGTCCATTTTTAGTAATATTTTAGTGTAGTAAACATTTTACCTATATATTCTATTCATCCTTAACATGACAACTTTCATGATCAAGCTACCATAGCTTATAAAGGAGAATAGCGAGTATAATGTTGTTTTCCAAAACCTTTTGGAGGAATAGGACGTCTAGCATCTCCAACCTTCGAAATTTCTCATCAAATATGAGAACATACATTTTCCCAAATTATACTCTATCGTGTTGCAACCAAAACATTGTTTCAGATATCACAATATCTTCCACACATGATGGTTTCTGAAATAATTTTTCAGCTCCTAGATAACCTTGATATTTAAAACAATATTTTGAATATCAAGAATCATGGAGGCAAACATGATAATTTAGATACTAACACTGGAATTGTTACTCTTGATTTAATACCAATAATTAAACTTCATGGAGTAGACGGAGTTTGCTAAAAGTTTGCAATAGGACTTCTAAACTTTAGATTGACACTCAAAACAATACGATGTCAGTTCGTAAAGTAACTATCCAGAATTCTATAGTTCTATTATCTCAATTATAACTAAACGTAAGGTGGTGAACGGATACCAATGACTACAACAATTATGCAAATTCACTTTGATTTAATTTATGATAAATTGTGTTCAACTTTAATCATATTACTATTTGAACTCCTACTCAAAACAACATCCCTCAAGTTGTTTTGGTGATTACACTAACCAACTCCACCACACCAAGTCCGATCATCACGAGAGATGATGCAGCTTCAAAGCCGAACAATCAACATGTTCATCATATCATCCATATGACTCATGTTTTATCTTTCGTATTCCATGTTCCGAGACCATGTATGTACATGCTAGGCTCGTCAAGGTTAACCTTAGTATCCGCAGTGCAAATCTGGCTTGCATCCGTTCTATGCACATGTAGAATCTATCACACCCGATCATCACGAGATGCTTCGAAACGACGAGTCTTAGCAATGGTGCCTACTAAGGAAGAACACTTTATTACTTGATACTTTGTGAGAGGGATCATCTTATAGTGCTATCGTCGCGATCTAAGCAATACAAGATGCGTAAAAAGGATTAACATCACATGCAATTCATAATATGTGATATGATATGGCCTTTCTTCTTGTGCCTTTGATCTCCATATCCAAAGCACGGACATGATCTCCATCATCACCAGCATTGTGTCAAGGTCCGTGGCGCCGCTTCATGGTTGTCCATCACCAACATCAACTATTACAACTACTTGGAATAAAGCTATTACATGATGATTAGACACACAAGTCTTAACAAATTTTAAAATAGCCATTAGGCTCCTGCCAGTTGCCAACTTACAATAAGGATCATTGCATACATCAAATATAATCACAATCACATCATGGCCATATCACATCACATGCCCCTGCAAAAACAAGTTAGACGCCTCTAATTTTCTTTGCATGTTTTACGTGGATTGGGGCTTTCGAATAAGAACCGTTCTTACCTACGAACATGAACCACAACGCTGATGCAGGTGTTGTCAAGTGCCTATTCTAATTTGAATCTTAACTATGGAGAGACAGACACCCGCAAAGCCACTTGTGCAATGCAAGTTGTATATTGAGCGTGGAGCAAGTCTCATGTACGACATGTAAGGTTAGCTCGAGCCGCTTCATCACACCATCCCACAAGATGCAAAGTATAGGAAAAGCAAGTGACAACAAAAGCATCAACACCCACAAAAACATTGTAATCTACTCGTGCAACAGATCTATGCATAGAGTCGGCTCTGATACCACTGAAGGGTTCGTTGCATGGAAAACAAAATTTTATATCGTCAGAACACATAAAACCAAGATTCAATCTATGGCAAAGCCAAGATCTAATCCACGAGATTGAACAGAACTAACCCTCGTAGATCCGAAGTGTTTAAAGAGATCAGATTTTTGTGGTTGATGTAGTTGATCACTTGCCGATCTCAAGATCGCGTAGACGATCCTTCCGCCATGCGTCCCGCAACGCTTCTGCACTCGGTCACATGTACGAAATCGATGAAGACCTTCCTCTCCCTATTCCAGCAGGCAGCAGAGGTAGTAGATCCCTCGAAATCCCAGCAGCATGATGGCGTGATGGTGGTGGAGGAGAAATCCGTGCAGGGCTTCGTCTATGCCGCAGCAGGAAGACGGAGGAGGGAGAGAGGTGGCAGCTAGGGTTTAGAGCCAAGTGCAAGAGACAAGGAGTGGTGCGCTGATACGTCGGAAATGTAACTATAATTTTTTGATGTTTCATGCTTGTTTAGTATCTACTTTGCTTTGCTCTGTCTACACTTTGAGGTGTTTTTATATCTTTTCTGGAACTAACCTATTAACAAGTTGCCATAGTGCCAGTTGCTTGTTTTCTTCTATTTTTGGTTCCAGAAAGGCAGAAAATCAATATTCTCGGAATTGGATGGGACAAAAGCCAAAGTCAATATTTTGACGTGGGCGACACAAATCCAGAAGACGAGACGGAGGGGAGCCACGGGGTGTCCACACCCCCCCAGGCACGACCAAGCCTGGTCCACGCCTGGGCAGGGTGTGGGCCCCCCGAGCACCCCCTGCCTCGCCTCCTCGCCTATAAGAAGCCCTCGATGCAGAAACCCTAGACACCCGATCAAAACTCCATGAAACCGTCTATAGCCGCCACCACCATCGTCCCTAGATTGGGGGGATCTGAAGTTCTTCCCGGCACCCTGCCAGAGGGGAGATCATCCCGGAGGCCTTCTTCTCCAGTATGATGCGTGAGTAGTTCCACCTTGGACTACAGGTCCATGTAGTAGCTAGATGGTTGTATCTCCTCCTTGTGCTTTCATGTATAGATCTTGTGAGCTCCGTTCATGATCAAGATCTAATCTATTTGTAATCATGCATGTTGTGTTTGCGGGGATCCGATGGATATTTAGATTACTATGTCAGATTGATTAATGGTTTTGTCTTTATGATTCTATCATGTCTGTGTTGTTTGTGATCTTGCATGCTCTCCATTGTTAGTAGCTATCTTGGCCAAGTAGTTGCTAGTGACTCCAAGAGGGGGTATTTATGCTCGATAGTGGGTTCATGCCTCTAGTTTCCAAGGGAAGTGACAGAAATATCTTCGGTTGTAGATGTGTTATTGCCACTAGGTAAAATACAACGGTCTCTTGTTCATGGAACAAGTGGATTGTTTACCTTACACACTTTGCTTAAAGAAGTTGTATGTTGCTTGCAACTTAATACCGGAGGGGGTTCGGATGATAACCCAAAGGTGGACTACTAGTCATAAATGCAGTTGGATGACGGTCTATGTATCTTGTTTTATTGCCCAATCGAATCTCATAGGATATTTTTGTCTCGTATTGCATTGTTATGCCTTGCTCAGTTCCTGTCAATTGCTCTGCTGTAATTTGTTTACCCTTCATGCCATGTTGTTTATCTAATGAGAGCACCTCTAGTGAACTATGGACCCCGGTCCAAAATTTACCATTGATACATCTTCCACTGTTACTGTTTACTTGTTGCTAACAATCATCACCGTCCACACCATACATTTAATCCTTTGTTACAGCAAACCGGTGAGCTTAACAACCACACTGATTCGTTGGGGCAAAGTCTTGAGTTTGTGTTGTGCAGGTTTCCGTGTTGCTTGCAACACCTGTGTGACCTTTCCTTCCTCCTACTGGTTCGATAACCACGGTTTCTTACTGAGGGAAGACTTGCTGTTGTACTGCTTCACACATTTCTCTTGGGGTTCCCAACAGGCTCTACCTGTAGCCACCAAAGCTCCCAGGCGCCATCAACAAGCTTTCTGGCACCGTTGTTGGTGAGGCTAAGGACGTCTTCACAAGGGGAGTCCTCCACTTCCTTTCTCTTTACTTTGTTTTTAGTTTGCTTGGTTTTGTTTGCCTCTTGTTTTAAAAAACTCCAAAAAAAATAGTTTAGTTTGGTTTGGTTTCTCTATTCAAAAACACAAAAAAAAATAGTTCCTACTCTAGTTGATGGTCTGTTATTGCCTTGCCTTGTCATGCTTTCTATCAATGGATGGTTTCTTTGAAACTAGTTCTTATTGGCAAGGTGGGTTCACGGAAGAACAAAAGTATTATTATAAGGAGCACCGTTTGTCACAAAAAGGGAAACACTTATGGGAACAAATTGATAAATTGAATACTATTGCTAGAGAGGCGTGCTCTACTTATAATGTTACTTATTGCTTTGATAAATCTTGTTGCTGTAGGAGGTATAAACACCTGCCTTTTCAATGTGAGTATAATGATAATGTTACCATATATTCTTATGTTAAAGGAAATTATGACTTTTATTATATGGAACAAATTAAAGAATTTATTGCCTTCAGGGTGCATTTGAACTTGCTAGTTTGCTTGAAAATACTGATGATGCACCTTATGAATGCGAGGTTTATGAGATACTTAAATTCTTCTTTGGTAATTAAAAAGAAGAAAATAGCTATATTCTTGAATATTTTAATAGGTGATCTCCACAAATGTAAGAGACTAATGCCTTGCAGGAGCCTATGGAAGAAGAGATTGCTGAAACTGAAAGCTCATTAGATGAAAAAGAGGAGGAGAGTGATGGTTAAGAGGAGGAAGAATGGATCTACCCATGTCTACCTTCTAATGAGAGTAACTCTTTACCTCTTACATTATTTGATTGTCCTCCATGTTTACCAAAGGAGGATGAATGTTATGTTCCTATGGATTCTTTTGAAATATCTGCTATGGGTAAAACTTTTGATAATAGTTATGTTCCTATTATCTATGATAATCCTATATTTGTGCCTAACTTCAAAATGCATGGTACTAAGGAGTTTTGCTTAGAAAATGTTTATGATAAAGCTCTAGATGATGGTCCTATGTTGAATGGTCAGTTACCTTATTATAAAATTGCTAAAAGTGGGTTTGAAGGTTTTAATCCCACTATTTTTGAGCTTGATAAAAAATATGTGTTTGTAGATCATGAAAAGCATACTTTACGTGATAGTTATATTGTTGAGTTTATTCATGATCCTACTGAAAGTTATTATGAGAGAGGGAAACATGGTCTTATGTATCTCAACAATATTAAGTTTCCCCTCGTTATGTTGAAAATCTTGAAGTTCCACTTGTTTTGTTTTCCTATGCTTGTTGCTTTGTGCTTCTTTGATTTATTTTCTTACAAGATTACTATGCATAGGAAGTGGGTTAGACTTAAAATGTGTTTTGAATTTGCTTCTTGATGCTCTCTTTTACTTCAATTCATATTTCTTATGAGAGCATCTTCTCAAACTATCATGCCCAACTTAAAGGCGTTAAATAAAAGTACTTGTTGGGAGATAGCCCAAGAGTTTCCTTGAGTATTAGAAGTTATTACTTCAGTAATGACCTCTCTTTATCCTTTTTGTTTGCTTTTTGTGCCAAGAATGACCTCCAATGAGAGGGAAGTAAGATTTGTTCAACACTTTTTGATTTGAGCAACAGAAGATTTTCGAAAAAATCGGTTTCTACCTGTTGATCTGTTTTGACAGATTTCTGCCATTATTTGCATTTGCTTCTCATTGATTCCTTTTTGAAGGAGTTGCTACAGTAGCCTGTGTTTTTAGTGAAATTTTTTGTTGTTCCAAAGCTTTGCCTAAAGGTGTAATATCTCTTGAATACACTAATGTTGCTAATGAAGATTGTGTGAAGTTTTGTATGAAGGAAAATTTTTAGGTGTAGAGAGAGAATGATGCAATGAGATGAAGAATGGACAAAAGCTCAAGCTTGGGTATGCCACCATGGTGTCACCCCAAGAAATATCCAAGAGGTACAAGCGTCAAAGCTTGGGGATGCCCAAGGCATTCCCTTCTTCATCAATAAAAAGCTTAGGTCTATCTAGACACTTCATTTTTATTGTTTCATGCATAGTTGTGTTGTTCTTGGAGTGTTTAGTTTTTGTTTGCTTTGCTTAGTTTGTTTATTTTGCTTGAATAAAGTAGTTTGGACCCCCGTTCTCGCTGTGTTGTTTCAAATAAGTCAATTGGTGTTGGAAAGGAGTAGGAAGTTCCTGCTTGAAAGTGCAAGTGGAGATTACATTGACTATGACTTAGACTTTCTCATGACATGCTAGGTGTTGTTTTGACCGTATGCTTAGTGATTATTGATGTAGCATGTTTTGTTCCAAACAATTGGGATTGCTTAGTGTGCCTTGAAGAAATTGTGTGTTGTTTTAGCATGTAAAAGCATAGTATTGTGGTATACTCCTTTGATGCTTTGTTTGGGTTGACTTGGCACATGCTCACACCATGTTATGACTATGAAAAGTCACCATAGCCTCCATGATCATTTAGTTCTTGACTTGTAGTGCCATTCTATGCTTTGATTAGCAATGTTTTGTCGCTCTACATGATTACGGCCACTATTGCTCTCTTAGTTGGTTGCTCCTAGTCTTTTGCTAGCCTCCACTTATATGAGTAAGGTCTACTCATGCTTCCAACTCCCAAGAAACCAAGTTATTCCAAAGTGTCCACTATAAATTCCTATGCATGGTGTGTTACACCATTCCAAGTATATTCTTGTTTTCAGCTATCTTCCAATTAAACACTATTTTGTTATGTGAAAACTTAGTGATTAAAGCCCTCACAAACTTGATGGAAAACTTTATATTATTTGCCCTAATAAACTTGAACCATTGTATCATCTATGTTGTATATGCTTGCACTTATACGTTGGAATTAGCAGAACCATGTTGTCATGGGGAACGTTTTCAACATTGCACTTGTACTTTGTACTCAGTTGATATCATGCTCTTTTGTCTATGGATGTCACCAGTGTGAAATAAAGAGGGAATTTGTAAGTCCATGGAGTATGTATTTTGTGTTAGAGAAACGTCTGGGCCGCTAGCCTAAGCCATGCCTAATCATGGTGGAAACTTGCAGCATCACCATAGTGATCTCTCTATGAAGCATCATCAATAAAAAAGCTATGCACATAGTAAATAAAAAGATCGCTGGGATGCTCATTGTCTGCTTGCCTTGTCATTTTGGTTATGGGATAGCTCCTGTACAATGTGCAAGGGGTACCCTGTTGGCGGTTCTCTATGATATGCATGTACTTACAATGACAAGAACTTACAAGTGACTGAAGTTGAGTAGCATGAGGTGTGACCCTCGTATTCAAGGGACTTGAGATTGAGAACTTATACTTTGTCAAGCATATACTCCATAGTTTGTTCACTTTAACCTTAATCACTTCAAGATGCTTATGATAGGGGCAATGAGGGCTGAAAGCTAACAAGTATCATAAATTTTGGAAGCTCTTTTTAAACTTGAAATCCCTACTTCCCTTTATGAAGGGCCTTTCTTCCACTTATATTGAGTCTCCACCTACTACCTTTAGGCACCATTAAGAGAGCATAGTTGCCATTCATAATTCTATGTGCAGTGTCCCAAAACTTATTGATTGATGCATATTGTGATATTACTTGTTCTTGTGCTATTTGTTTCTAGTCACCCTTGTGAACTTTGAAGGTGTCCTATGCATCTATTTGCTACTCTATGAGGGACAAGTTGATTGCCATTATGCCATGTTTTCTGTATGTGAAACAAACAAATGTTTTTCAATGCATGTTATTCATGATCTTTGTTTGTAGCCTTTTGATACACCCAATTTGCATCACCTTTCTATATCATAATTTACCTCTATTCATTGATATTTGTCTTATTATGAGGTATTACTTATGGCTTTTCATATGTTTATGCATGTTGGATAATTCTTGGAGAATGGACTGTCGGAGTCTGGATTCTGATGGAAAAGAAGGCTTTTTGGTGCAATTTCGCAAAGATCAGAAAAATACCAGAAAAATATGGAAACATATTATTTTTCCAGAAGAATGAGGGAGCCAGAAGGAGGGACGAAGAAGGGCCTCAGGGGTCCCACACCCCCTAGGCGCGGGCCCACCTGACCCCGCACCTAGGGCAGGTGTGGCCCACCTGCCCAGTCTCCGACTCCGCCCCTTCACCTATATCTTCCCTACGGAACCCTAAGCCTCGGGGAGCGACCACAAATAGATTTCCGCCGCCTTTGGGGGCGGAAAACACCGAGAGAGAAAATCTCTCCGGCAGACAGATTTTTGCCGGGGGAATTCCTTCCCGGAGAGGGGAGACCGTCGCCATCAACACCATCATCAAGCTAGGCTTCATCGGGATCATCATCATCATCATCCACACCATCATCTCCACCAGCACCATCATCACCACTCCATCTCGCTGTAAAAATTGTGTTAGATATTGCTTTAATTTTAGGGGAAACTTTCCCGGTGTTAATTACTATTGTAGTTGATGCTTGTGAGTGGAACCATTGGATTATTGTTTATGTTCAGATTGTTATCCATTACCATATCATCTTTGATCTTGATCCATATGATGTCTTGTGAGTAGTCCGTTGTGTTCTTGAGGACATGGGAGAAGTCATGATGTTAGTAGTGAATCTGTGTTGAGTTATTATTCAATGATATAGTATTTAAGTTATGGTGCTATTCTTCTAGTGGTGTCATGTGAACATCGACTACATGACACTTCACCATTTATGGGCCTAGGGGATGCATTGTGTATTTGGCTACTAATTGTGGGGTTGCTGGAGTGACAGAAACCTGAACCCCCGTTAGGACACCTTTGCACAAGGGAGCGTAGGATCTCAGAGTTTAAGGTTGTGTTAGATTTGTATCTTAATTACTTTCCTGTAGTTATGGATGTTTGCAGGGGGTTTAATCACAAGTATGTATTAGTCCAAGTAAGGTCGGTACATTAGCACAGGTTCACCCACACAACACTTACAAACACCAAAGAAGAGTACTCAGCTATTTGAAGCGAAAGCACTTGACAGAATTCCCATGTGTCCTCGAGAACGTTTGGTCCTTATAAGTATTTCCACCGGCTTGTCCTTTGCTAAGAAAGGATTGGGCCACTTGCTTCGTTTGTTCGTTACTTTGTTACTTGCTCTTTGTTTTGTTGCCTTGTCAGAAAACCACTAAAAATCCATTTGCTAAGTATTCACAGGGATTTCCTGCTCCATACCACTGTTCAGCATCTTCTGCTCCTTGTTGGGATTTACACTCCTATTTATAGAAAGTACTACGATACCCCCTATACTTGTGGGTCATCAATACTATTTTCTGGCTCCGTTCCCGAGAGTGAAGCGCTATTGAAGAGTGGAACTGGTAAGGGAAACTTTTACTGTGAGTATTGCTTTTGTTACTACTTGTTACTTTGTTTCCAATATGGATAAACCACTTGGTTTTCTGTTTGGGAAAACTACTACCACTGCTAGGGTAGTAGATGAACCACCACCTGTTGAGATAGATCCTTTTAAGATACCTACAAGTATTGTTAATCGTGTTATGGATAATTATTATTTTGGGGATGGAACTGTCCATCCCGGTGATCACTTGCTTTTTATCCATGAAATATGCGGGTTGTGAAATGGATCGTATGGGCACCTAGAGGGGGGGTGAATAGGTGCTACCCAATTTTTAGTTCCTTTTCAATTTTAGGCTTGACACAAAGTAAATTCTATAGATATGTAACTACGAGAATTTCCCTATATGCAAACCTAGCTACTAAGCATGTAAAGAGAGGAGCAAGGAAACCGTAGTGGAGCACGCGGAGACACAGGGATTTGTTTTACCGCAGTTCCTTCCTTGTTAAGGGAAGTACATCTGTGTTGGAGGGGTGGGCAGTTCTAATACCACCACGCCACAATAGGCCTGACCCTATTCTCCGATGGATCTCGCCACGAAAGGCCTGATCCACCTTCTCCACTATTGGTACCCTTTGAGGCGGGAACCGGTGCCTTTACAATGCTACCGGGGCACACACCCACAACTGAATTGGGGGCTCCCGAGATGACAACAAGCTGTCACAAGAACAAGGTTTATCAATATAAACAAAACAAGGATCTAGGTATTTGCAAGAAATACTAGATCGGTGATTCTCCAAATGAATGGAGAGGAGATGAAGCGCTTGATTGCAGATGATGAAGATCGAGTTCTCCTCCTTCGATTCCCCAAGGGACGGGGCCTTTGGGTGGATCTAGGTGGAGCTCTCTTGGATGAAGGTTGCAGATCAGATCTTGACATTTTCCAATGAACCAAGAGATCTGGCAGGAGGGGGAAGGCTGGCTTAAATACCCACTGCCTAGATCTGGCCGTTGAGCAAGTTTGGGGGCGGATTATCCGCCCCCCACTAGGGGCGGACTATCCGCCCCCTAGGAAAACTCCGCCCCAAGGGCAGATATTCCGGGATATAATCCGCCCCCTCTCTGGGGCTGGCGCCTGCAGAACTTGATGAAGACCTTGGGGGGCGGATTATCCGGCCCCCTCCAGGGCGGAATATCCAGCGAGGCCGGAAAGTCCGACCGAAACTTCGCCCCCTCTCTAGGGATTACGCCTTGGCAGCAAACAAGTGGGGCGGATTATCCGCCCCCCTGAGGGGCAAATTATCCGGCAGGGCCGGAAAATCCGGCCGAAACTCCGCCCCCTTATGGGGCTTGCGCCTATTTGGGAAAAGGGTGGGGAGGATTATCCGCCCCTGGTGGGGTGGATTATCCGCCCCCCAAAGGCAGAATCCTTTTCCTTTTATCCTTAGAGAGAGCTGCAATAATTCAACACACATTAAATAATCCTTGATATTGTTATCTAACACACAAAACACTAGGTATTATGAAATGGTCTTTCAATCTCCCCCTTTTTGGTGTTAGATGACAATACTAGGATTTGCAATGAAACCGGCTAACGCCACCTTAATAAAAATGAAAGAAGCTCCCCCTAGATGTGTGCATATTTACAATTTGCATTTGAATACAAATACACACACTAGAGAGAACACAACTTTCATAACAAAGATAATTGAAACAAGGTGGGTTGGGAAACAAGGTCATACCACCGGGATGTGATTATAGCCGAAGAAAATAATGAGATTGTTAGACTCCAAGCACATACCACAATATTGATGCATACACTAGATAATCCCATGATTCCATATGCCATCAAACAGACTCCATAGATAAATCCAGAATTCCAGAATACCAAACAAGCAGTGTAAAGCATGACATAGTCTTACATAACTAAGCACAAATAGCAAATAAGTTCACGCTAAAAAGATCACAAGCAAGCAAATAAAACGACGGAAAGACAAGTTCTTGCGCCCGACCCTTGCAAATCCACGAGACCTAATAGAACTACTTCTCCCCCTTTGGCATCGAAACGCCAAAAAGGAAGAAGAGCGATGGTAACGCCCCTGAAGATCACGCCTCCTCATCCTCGTCGTAGTCATCCCCGTCCCCTTTCTCTTCATCATACTCATCATCATCGTCATCAGCTAGAGGAGTGGGTGCCCTCGGAGGTGGAGGAAAGAGGCAACTCTCGAGCTCACCATAGTTGATCCCTGAAGTGTTCCACTAAGCATACGGTTCCGGAGCAGTGGGAGGAGGTGGATGGCCAGTGGCACCTGATACATGGTGAAGAATAAGCTGCTGGGTATGGTCCCTCTCATGGATCCTACGGTATGCATCATACTGGCCCTTGTGAGTGTCAATGCCCATGCAAAGGATGTGCCGCTGGAACCAAGTGAGCTTCTTAACCTCGCGTGCCACTGGGGACACCGCGGAACGACGACCACTAGCCCGTGCATCACGCATGAAGGACTCGGGGGCAGTGGAAGGGTGATGAGTCTTCTGAGCCTTGTTGTAGATTTTATTGGGCTTGTGAACACCATCCAAATCAGTTCCAAAATCCTCATGGGGCAGCATATGCTTGATGAGCATCATAATGAAAGGAGCATATGGGATAGAGAGCCTGTTGATCATAGCATCCATCATCTCATGATATATGTAGTCCATGACATCTAGTTTGTAACCTGTGGCTGAACCAGAATTAGTGGCACACTCGTGAGAAAAAGTAAATAGAGGAACCAGGTGGCCACAGATCTTGTCATTGTTGCCACCACTAGGAGAGATGATGTCTCTAAATATGCCAACAAGGGAGGCATACAAGGGAGAGAGTCCAGCGAAAGTACCAGCAATACCATCAGAAGTAAGACAAGGGGCGAGCACAGTGTCCTTGGATGGCTTAAGTGGAGAAATGATGCGATGACCAGAAGGAGTGTCACGGCCATGGAAAGCATACCCAAGAACCTGCCCAAAGATGCGGAAGTCCGACTGAATAATTGTAGCCCGGTCATCCACTTCATAGTGCGGCGCTCATCACCGCAAATCACAAGTGTCGAGAAAAACTGCCTCACCACGGAGGAATCATAGTTGCATTGAAGAGTCATAAGGTGGTGAAGCCCCATCTTGTTGGTCACATCCAATGCCTCAAGGAGCCTTGCCTTGGATTGAGCCTCAGTCAAATTGATGGGGTGCATGGGGCGAAGCCTGAGGGTGGCATACACATCATCATGAATAGCCCGAAAGTGGGCATTCCAAAACATAGAGTCCTCTGGGGGACCATCACTGTCAGCCTCATCATAGTAATTAGTCTGGAGAATGGAGGCATACTGAAGACTATCCATAGCCTTGTAGTTGGGCCGAGACTGTTTGCCCTTGCGAGATGCGGTCCTCTTTGGTCTCTTTCCTGCCTCTGCCATCCGTTCAGCCTCTCTTGTTGCTCTGCTAACTTCGGTTTTGTCAATGAATGTCCCTTCTGTAGTGGGCTTGATTTAACAGGCATGGGGACGACGAGAGAAGGTCTTGGTAGGCTTGGAACCACCTGTGAAAAGCATGAGAGGGATAGCATGGAGATAAGCACACACACACAAGTCCAGGAGAAATTGTAGAAATAGTAGAAAAGCAATCCATACGCCAAAGATTTGCATTGCAGGAAACATGACCAAACCAGACCAGATGTTAAATCTCCAGGCCGAATTATCCGGCCCTGGCAGGGGCGGATAATCCGCCCCCCGCAGAAAATTTCTGGAACGGCCCAGATTTACCATAGCAAAACAGATCGGGCACTAGGGTTGCAATACTACTGATTCTAGCAAGCAAGGAAATCACCAAGGATCTTCTATAACGAGATTTCCACCAAAAAAATGCATCCCATACAAAAGGAGAGAGATGAGGGAGTTACCCTCACTCATTGGAGGAAAATCGCGGAGGAGAAGATACCCGGAGGCGTGGTGAAGAAGATCCGGGGAGGGCCCGGAGAATCCGGTGGTCAAATTGACTCTGGGAGGGGCGGAGGCTTCGGCGGAGGTTGGGGGATGAGGTAGGGTTGGGGGAGGGCTGGCTGCTCTGTTTGAGCCTGGCCTCCCCGACCCAGCCTTTAAAAGACAGATTTTGCCCGGGGCGGATAATCCGCCCCCCACTTAGGGCGGATAGTCTGCCCTCCTCTGAATTTTCTGTTAAGAACATATTCAGGCCAGAGCACCCTTGCAAAACCCCTCGCTGGTGTATAGAGGATTTGTGTGCAAGAATAGATGGTTCAAGGAGGGAAAGAAGGCTTGTGTTTAGAGCAACAAACTGAGATGGTACTACACACTCAAATTTGCAAGAACCAAATTAAACAAAAAACAAAGTTGAGTGTGTTTTCCATAAAAACAAGAAATATGCAAGAAAATCCAAAGAGAGCCATTAGAAACCAACTCTTCTCAAGGAAGAGGGCGGTGGCCGAAGCCACCATGTTGGAGCGCATGGCATGACACCGCGAAGATGTATCTTGAGTTCAAAACCAATGCTCATCGATGACCCACATATCACAAAATGATATTAAGGGAAATGATTTTTCTTGCTTTCGGCATTATAGGGGGAGGGTTAGCCCAATCAATTAGGACCACACTCCCCCTATGTATATGCCCGCATCTAAACCAAATACATGAATAAGAGCAAGTGAGTGTGCAAGGATAGTCAAGCCAAACTCCTTGAATCTATGATATTTAGCTCATTCCTCAAATAACAAAATCTTGCTTCATCAAGGGGCTTCGTGAAAATATCAGCAAGTTGGTTCTTCGTGCTCACAAAGGATAGGGAAATATTGCCACGAGCAACATGATCCCGAATGAAATGGTTGCGAATCTCAATGTGTTTTGTTCTTGTATGCTGCACGGGATTGTAAGCAATTTTGATAGCACTTTCATTGTCACATAATAGAGGCACTTTGTCACAAATGACACCATATTTCTTTAAAGTTTGCCTCATCCATAATAATTGTGTACAAGCACTTGCAGCAGCAACATATTCAGCTTCAGCGGTTGAGAGTGAAATACAATTCTGTTTCTTTGAAGACCAACACACTAGAGACCTTCGCAAGAATTGACATGCACCAGAAGTTGCTTTTCTATCATCTTTGTCACCAGCCCAATCTGAATCAGTGTAACCACATAGAGAGAAACTTGAACCCTTGGGATACCATAACCCAAAATTCGGGGAATGAACCAAATATCTGAAGATTCGTTTGACCGCCACTAAGTGGCTTTCTTTAGGAGCGGCTTGGTACCTTGCACACACTCCTACACTTAACACGATATCGGGCCTAGATGTCCAAAGGTAAAGGAGAGAGCCAATCATGGATCGGTATACCTTTTGGTCCACGTCTTTACCCTTGGGATTGAGCTCAAGATGATACTTTGTTTGCATTGGAGTAGCAACACCATTGAGATCCGTCATCTTGAACCTTTTGAGCATGTCTTGGATGTACTTAGCTTGATTAATAAAGGTTCCCTCTCTAAGTTGTTTGATCTCGAATCCAAGAAAGAACCTCAACTCACCCATCATCGACATCTCAAACCTGTCAGTCATAAGCTTTGAAAATTCATCGTTAAAAGCTTGGTTTATGGAGCCAAAAATAATATCATCTACATAAAGTTGGCATACAAAAAGCTCCCCATTGACCTTCTTAGTAAAAAGAGTGGGATCGATTTGCCCAACTTCGAATCCACGGTCTAACAAAAGCTCTTTAAGGTGCTCATACCACGCACGCAGGGCTTGTTTAAGGCCATAGAGCGCCTTATCGAGTTTGTAGACATGGTTCAGAAATTTGGGGTCCTCAAAACCCGGGGGCTGCTTGACGTATACCAACTCATGTAGTGGACCATTAAGAAACGCACTCTTAACATCCATTTGCTGTAATTTAAAATTATGATGGGCGGCATAGGAAAGAAGGATACGGATGGACTCAAGACAAGCCACAGGAGCATAAGTCTCGCCAAAATCAATTCCTTCCACTTCAGAGAATCCTTGAGCCACGAGTCTTGCTTTATTCCTCACAACAATGCCATTTTCATCTTGTTTGTTCTTGAAAATCCACTTGGTGCCGATAACATTGCGGCAATCCTTGGGTTTCTCTACGAGCTTCCAAACTTTGTTGCGCTCGAAGTTATTTAATTCTTCATGCATTGCAACAACCCAATCGGGATCTTCAAGAGCATCAAAAACCTTCTTCGGTTTAACCATGGAAATGTGAGCTTGATGATCACAGAAGCTTGCAAGTTCTCTTCTAGTAGACACCCTTCTTCGTAGATCACCAACAACCTTGTCAAGAGTGTGACCCCTTAGTTCAAGGTTCCGATCAGCACGAGCCTTGCGACGAGCCTCAATGTCTTTATTGTTTCTAGAAGGAGTTGATTCAAAATTTGTATCCTTGTCTTGTCCACTACCTTGCCCTTGATCTTGATCTTGATCTGAGTTGACAACAGGAGCTTGCTGCTGAACTTGTTCTTCAGGGCCGAATAATCCGCCCCTTGGTGGGGTCGGACTATCCGGCCTGGGAGATGAGATACCAGTTTCCTCTTCCTGAGAATGCCTGATAAAGCTGGGAGATCCAGAGCGAGATAATCCGCCCTCGGGGGCCGGAGAATCTGGCCTGGAGTCTTCTTGGCTGTTGTTTTCTTCTTCGGATCCCCTAAGACAAGTTGGAGTGCCAGGGGTGGATTGTCCGCCCCTTGGAGGGGGCGGATAGTCCGACCTGGGACTACCATTTTGTTCAGGAGACAGATGATCTTCAGTAGGTTGCGGTGTCGGTGCAGAGTTTTCTCCAATAGTAGGAGCTTGTTGATCTTGTGTAGATGAGGGCTCCACTTGAGTGGAGTATTGTCCTTCCCGATCCGCCACAAGGGGTTCCTCAATGGGGCGGAAAAATCTCACGCCCGTTCTTCTTATGGCATCTTGGGGTATTTCAACATCTGCATCACAAACATCAACTTGCCCTACATAGGAGCCGTTATTTTCATCGAACTCCACACTAAAAGATTCTACAACAATCCCAGTGAGCTTGTTGTAGACTCTATAAGTGTGGGATTCGGCACCGTAACCAACAAAAATACCTTCTAAAGCCTTGGACTCAAATTTAGACAAGCAGACACCTTTAATAAGAAATAAACACTTACACCCGAATACCCTGAAGTATGAGATGTTGGGCTTGTTACCGGTAAGTATTTCATATGGAGTCTTGTCCAAAATCTTTCGGAGGTAGAGCCGGTTCGATGAGTGACAAGCAGTGGATATGGCTTCAGCCCAAAAATTATAAAGAGACTTGAATTCAGCCAACATTGATCTTGCCATATCCATCAAAGTCCGGTTCTTCCTCTCGGCAACACATTTTTGTTGAGGGGTGTACGCAGCGGAATATTGATGTCTAATCCCCTCTTCGCTTAGAAACTCATTCAAAGTGTAGTTCTTGAATTCGGAGCCGCTGTCACTTCTTATTGCCAAGATAGGAACATTGTGTTGACGTTCAACTTCATTGGCAAAGTCAATGACTGTTTGTTGAGTCTCACTCTTTAGCTTGAAGAAATAGACCCATGTATATCTTCAATAATCATCGACAATGACCAAGAAATATTTCTTCCCACCAAGACTTGCATGAGAAGGAGGACCAAATAAATCCACATGAAGTAATTCCAAGATCCTCTTTGAAGACACAATAGTCTTCCTCTTGTGGGGAGATTCATGCATTTTGCCTTCAACACAAGCCCTGCAAACACGATATTTGGCAAAGGAGACATTGTCTTTTAGTCCAAGGATGTGGCCACCCTTGTGGAGACTTTGCAAAGTTATCATGTTGACATGGGCTAAACGGCGATGCCATAACCAGCCCACGTTGGCCTTTCCGAAAAGGCACATCGAACCCGAAGTAGTTTTCCCCGAAAAGTCCACCACATACAGGTCATTTTCGACGTACCCAACAAAAGCGACCTTTAGAGACTTGCTCCACAAGAGTACCACCAAATCATCATCTATAAAAATAGCAAAACCCATCTTGCCAAGGGCACGAACAGAAAGAAGGTTGTAACCGAGGGTCTCAACAAGCATGACGTCCACGAGCGAGATACGTGGGCAACCACAACCTTGCCAAGACCCAATACCTGAGATTTAGACTTATCATCAAAGGAGACTGTAATATTATCATGATTTGGATGCATCTCCGTGATGATATCCTTGCTTCCGGTCATATGACTAGTGCATCCACTATCTAGCACCCATTTCGACCCATCGGAAGCATAGCCCTGCAAGAGAATTACTTCTTGGTTTTAGGTACCCATTTTTCAATGGGTCCTTTCATGTTAGTAACAAGGGTCTTTGGAACCCAAATAGACCAAGCAATATATTCATCAAAGGGACCGACATAATAAGCATAAACATCGCCATAATCATCACAAAAGAGTTCATAATTAGGATTGTGAGACCCTGCAAAACCAATATTGTTAGTTTTGTCTTTGGTGACATTCTTCTTAGCGGTGCTTGTCTTTGATTGAACATTCTTGGTCTTGTTCTTCTTGTTTTTGTTTTTCTTGGACTTGTTGACATACCCAAGTCCCTCTTTACCATGATTTGACCTTTGCTTGCCAATAACTTCATCAAGAACACCCTTATCCTTGGGAGTGATGTCCTTGACAAATTCTTCTTCCACACTAGCATTTTCCTTGTGACTATATGTTGAATTGGATGTGCTAGGAACATCATACTTGGCCAATCAAATTTGGAGCTGATCATGTGACTCATTGAGAATGGAGAAATCGCTTTTCAATGCCTTGTGAGTGATGTAAAGTTTCTCCAATTCCTCAGAGAGTCTATCATGAGCATCCCCAAAGTCAATCTTTTCCTTCTTTAACTTCTTTGCTTTGGTGTCTGCATTGTCACGTTCCTTAACCAGTTTAGCCACTATTTCTTCATGTGACTCCTCAATGGATTCAAGCCTCTCTTCAAGAGAAACCCGAGCCTCTTCTTCTTCTAGAGCATTTTTTAAGGATGCAATTTCCATCGCATCCTCCCTTTCAATTCTGCCCTTTTCTTCGAGGAGAGCTTCATTTTGGGCCAACTGATCCATAAGAGCTTCAAAACGTACTTTGTGCTCACCTTGCAAGTTAGTATAGAAATAATCCAAAGCAATAATCTCTCCTTTAACCTTAAGACTAGTAGGATCATCCATGTCAATCATAGCCTTAGGAAAAGAAGAGTTAGAAGAAGTTACCTCAGAGCTTCTTGCCATGAGACAAGTAGCATTCTTGTTGATGATGTTTTCGTTCGAAGAGTCGAAGAGAGATGTTGTTGTAGATGTGGTGGCTATTGCAGCCACCTCTTGAGAACTGTCATCCTCGTCCTCATCTTCACTTCCCGAAGAATATTCTTCTTGAGCCACTAGAACAATCTTTGGTTGCTTCTTGAAGGAAGCATTCTTCTTTACAAATTGTTTCTTGCGTGGAGCCTTTGACTTGTCTTTGAAAATAAGTCTTCCTCCATTATCTTCCCTACTTTGATATGGACACTTAGCTACAAAGTGCAGCCGGTCACCACAGTTGAAACATGTTCTCAGCTTGGGACCATTTTCCTTTCTTCCATATGCTCCACTCTTGCGTTCTAGTTCAGCTTTAGCCTTGGCCGGATCTTTCCAAAAGTTTCTAGCATAAAGAGCCAGGTATTGTCCATGGATCATTTTTATATCCTCGGGACAGTCCATACCTTCTATGGCATATTCATCATGATCAATCACACTAGTCTTCAAGGCCATGTTGACCCCCTTTTGCATCCCCATAGCTCGTGCACGAGCATCTTCGGCATTCTTGGCAGCCACTTTGAAAGCGGCCATTTCTTGCATTACCTCATTGGATGTCATGAGGTGGTAGTTATTCCTACCTTGGAGAATTTTCAAATCTGTGGGCTCAAATGGCATAAGAGCACTGACATACTTGCGCTTGATCCATGCATCATCAACATGAGCGGTACCATGGTTTCTAAAAGTTGTAGCTATTGCCTTGAGCCACCTATACATGTCCTCGTGGTTTTCTCCATCCAACATATAGAATCCTTCATCTTCGTTGCTCAAAGCATCATATCTATTCCTTCTCATACTTTCATTTCCGATGAAGAGCTCGGTGAGAGCATCCCAAGCTTCCTTAGCTGTATTAAGATGCTGAATGTGTGGCATATCTTTGTCACCCACACCAAGCTGTATCATGTGTAGAGATATAGTGTTGAGTTGGCTATCGACAACTTCTCTTCTTGTGAGATTGTTGGGGTTTCCAACATGAAGACCATTTTCGATGATTTTCCACAACTCAATGGAGGAACTACACACATGAGACTTCATCAAAAATTGCCATTGAGTAAAAGTAGATGCTGAAAGTTTGGGTGGATCACCCCTATTATGTATATGTGGGTGAGGGATAGGTGGATCAAGAGAATACACATGAAAAACCTCATTGTATCCATCCTTACCACTATCCTTTTTCGAGGAGGAGATCTTGCTAGTGTCATCACCAACCACTTCATTATCTTTGGAATCGGTTTTACCCATTTCCTTGGATTGCAGAGTGGTAGCCTCAGAGTTAGATGGAGGTGATGCTGCGGATGTGGAGAGACGCATTATCAATTGACGCATATCTTCCATCTTAGCCTCCATAGAACTCACCAAGGTTGTTTCCAACGTCTTGAGATCGTTCATGGTGACTACCTCCGGAGCATCACTCCCATCTACCTTGGAACCCATACTTCTCTTAGTCGGTTAAGCCCGAAATAAGAGTCGGGGCTCTGATACCAATTGAAATGGATCGTATGGTCACCTAGAGGGGTGGTGAATAGGTGCTACCCAATTTTTAGTTCTTTTTAAATTTTAGGCTTGACACAAAGTAAATTCTCTAGATATGTAACTACGAGAATTTCCCTATATGCAAACCTAGCTACTAAGCACGTAAAGAGAGGAGCGAGGAAACCGTAGTGGAGCACGCGGAGACACAGGGATTTGTTTTACCGCAGTTCCTTCCTTGTTAAGGGAAGTACATCTGCATTGGAGGGGTGGGCGGTTCTAAGACCACCACGCCATAATAGGCCTCACCCTATTCTCCGATGGATCTCGCCACGAAAGGCCTGATCCACCTTCTCCACTATTGGTACCCTTAGAGGCGGGAACCGGTGCCTTTACAATGCTACCGGGTCACACACCCACAACTGAATTGGGAGCTCCCGAGATGACAAGAAGCTATCACAAGAACAAGGTTTATCAATATAAACAAAACAAGGATCTAGGTATTTGCAAGAAATACTAGATCGGTGATTCTCCAAATGAATGGAGAGGAGATGAAGCGCTTGATTGCAGATGATGAAGATCGAGTTATCCTCCTTCGATTCCCCAAGGGACAGGGCCTTTGGGTGGATCTAGGTGGAGCTCTCTTGGATGAAGGTTGCAGATAAGATCTTGACTTTTTCCAATGAACCAAGAGATCTGGCAGGAGGGGGAAGGCTGGCTTAAATACCCCCTACCCAAATCTGGCCGTTGAGCAAGTTTGGGGGCTGATTATCCGCCCCCCACTAGGGGCGGACTATCCGCCCCTGGGAAAACTCCGTCCCAAGGGCGGATATTCCGGGGAGAAAATCCGCCCCCTCTCTAGGGCTAGCGCCTGCAGAACTTGATGAAGACCTTGGGGGGGGCGGATAATCCGGCCCCCTCTAGGGGCAGAATATCCGGCGAGGCTGGAAAGTCTGGCCGAAACTCCGCCCCCTCTCTAGGGCTTGCGCCTTGGCAGCGAATAAGAGGGGCGGATTATCCGCCCCCCTCCTGAGGGACGGATTATCTGGCGGGGCCGGAAAATCCGGCCGAAACTCCGCCCCCCTTCTGGGGCTTGCGCCTATTTGGGAAAAGGGTGGGGCGGATTATCTTCCCCTGGTGGGGGCGGATTATCCGCCCCCAAAGGCAGAATCCTTTTCCTTTTATCCTTAGAGAGAGCTGCAACACTTCAACACACATTAAATAATCCTTGATATTGTTATCTAACACACAAAACACTAGGGAATATGAAATGTTCTTTCAGGTTGTTTAAGTGTGCAGGTATCACAATTGAACATGTGAAGAAGAAGTTACTCTCCATATCTTTGAAAGGGAGAGCTGAAGAATGGTATAAGTTGCTGAAGAATGGACAATCCATGGACAACCCAGTGAGATTCATAAGGATAGAAATCTTATATATAACTTTTGGCCTCTTGATGGAGAAAGTACAACTCAAGCTTGGGGGAGATTGAAGTTAATAATGCTTAAATGTCCTATTCATGAACTCCCTAACAATATTATTCTCAATAACTTTTATGCTAGGCTTTCTCTTCATGATAAAGATTTACTAGATGCTTCTTGTGCTAGATCATTCACATGTATGGAGTAAGAAGCTAAGTGGGATCTCTTAGACCGTATTCAAGAGAACACTGAAGCTTGGAAGAATGACAAAGGGAGAAAGTCAGGTATAAACTATGATTATGAATGCATTAAATCCTTTACAGGAACTGATGACTTCCATGAAATTAGCAATGAGTTTGGTCTTGATCCTCAAGTTCTTGCAAAATGTTTTAAGGCCTTTGCCTCTTATATTGAAATTCCCAAGAAAGAGTGGGACAAGTACCATGCTCCTTATAAAGACATTGTTACCCATGTTCCTGCCAGTGTAGAGGTTTGTACTGTTGATCCTATTTTGCCTGAACCTTATGTTGAGAAAACTCCTTTTCCTTCCAAGGTAAGGGAGCATTCCATTATGGCTAATGTGGTTAGCAAAGCGCAAAGAAAACTGTAGGGTCCGATGAGCTTATTGATATTGAGCCTGTGGTAGCTACTGTGAAAGATCTTGTCACTAGAAATATAGAGGATGAGCATATTGTCTTTTGTGAAGACGCTACTAATATTGTTTCTCATCCTAAGAAAGTTAGAAAAGCTAGTGTCCATGTGCTTTCTGTTAAAATAGCTAGTCATAGCTATTATGGTTATGTGATATTGGTGCTAGTTCTAGTGTTATTCCTTATGAGCTTTACAGGGAAATTATGCATGAGATTGGTCCTTGTGAGCTTGAGGACATTGATGTGGTTATTCACCTTGCTAATAGAGAGCAAGTTTGCCCCATTGACATTGTAAGAGATGTGGAGGTCCTTTGTGGTAAGATTAAATATCCTGCTGATTTTCTAGTACTTGGTAAAGAAGCTAGTAAAACCTATCCTATTATCTTTGGTAGACCCTTTCTAAATACTTGTGGGGCTATCATAGACTGTAGGAAGGAAAAAGTTTTGACTAAGTTTGCTGGAGAGTCTTATGAGTTTAATTTTTCCAAATTTTCCAAAACTCCTTATGAAAATGAACTGCCTGATGAGGATTTCAGGGTTGAACAACTTTCTGTTATTTCTCTTGATCCTAACAATGCCTTGTAACAATTTATGGAAGATCATGAAAGTGATGCCTTCATGAAGGAAAGAAATGAGATTGACGAGGCTTTCCTTCGTCAGCCTGAGTTACTTAAGCATATTCTACCTGTGGAAGACTTGGGTACCACACTACCACCTAAAGGGGATCCTGTTTTCGAATTAAAACCTTTACCTGATGATCTTAAATATGCTTATCTTGATGATAAGAAAATATATCCTGTTATTATCAGTTATAAACTTTCAGGAAAGGAAGAAGAAAGGTTATTGGAGATATTGAACAAACACCGAGGAGCTATGGGCTATACTCTTGATGACTTAAAGGGGATTTCTCCTACTATATGTCAGCATGCTATTAATATAGAACCTGATGCAAAACCAGTTGTTGAGCACCAACGCCATCTAAATCCTAAGATGAAGGATGTGGTAAGAAATGAGGTATTAAAACTCCTTGATGCTGGTATTATTTATCCTATTGCTGATAGTAAATGGGTTAGCCCTATTCATTGTGTTCCCAAGAAAGGGGGAATAAATCACAGCCTAATGAGGATAATGAGCTTATACCCCAAAGAGTAGTGGTTGGGTATAGAATGTGCATTGATTTTAGAAATATTAATAAAGTTACTAAGAAAGATCATTATCCTTTGCCCTTTATTGATCAAATTCTTGAGAGGTTGTCCAAAACGACTCACTTTTGCTTTCTTGATGGTTATTCCGGGTTTTCTCAAATTGCTGTGAAAGCATAGGACCAAGAGAAAACTACTTTCACTTGTCCTTATGGTACTTATGCTTATAGGTGTATGCCTTTTGGTTTATGCAATGCTCCTGCTACCTTTCAAAGATGTATGTCTGCTATCTTTCATGGTTTTTGTGAAGAAATTGTGGAGGTTTTCATGGACGATTTTTCCGTCTATGGAACTTCTTTTGATAACTGTTTGCACAACCTTGATAAATTTTTGCAGAGATGTGAAGAAACCAACCTTGTTCTTAATTGGGAGAAATGCCATTTCATGGTTAATGAAGGAATTGTTCTTGGACACAAGATCTCTGAAAGAGGCATTGAAGTTGACAGAGCCAAAACTGAAGCAATTGAGAAGATGCCTTGTCCTAGAGATATCAAAGGTATTCGTAGTATCCTTGGTCATGATAGTTTCTATAGGAGGTTTATTAAAGATTTCTCCAAGATTTCAAATCCCCTTACTAATCTTCTTCAAAAACATGTGCCTTTTGTTTTTGATGATGATTGTAAGGAAGCTTTTGAAACTTTCAAGAAAGCTTTAACAACTGCTCCCATTGTCCAACCACTTGATTGTAATTTACCTTTTGAAATTATGTGTGATGCTAGTGCCTTTGTTGTGGGTGTTGTCCTTGGACAACGTGTTGACAAGAAGTTAAATGTCATTCATTATGCTAGCAAGACTCTGGATGCTGCTCAAAAGAATTATGCTACTACTGAAAAGGAGTTCTTAGCTGTAATCTTCGTCTGTGATAAGTTTAGACCTTATATTGTTGATTCTAAGGTTACTATTCATACCGATCATGCATCTATTAAGTACCTTATGACAAAGAAGGACACTAAGCCTAGGCTTATAAGGTGGATGTTGCTTTTGCAAGAGTTTGATCTGCATATTGTGGATAGGAAAGGTGCTGATAATCCTGTTGCTGATAATTTATCTCGTTTGGAAAACATTTCTTTTGACCCTTTGCCTGTTAATGATAGTTTTCCAAATGAGCAGTTAGTTGCAATAATGCTAAGACCACACGAGAGTCCTTGGTATGCTGATTATGCTAACTTTATTGTTTCCAAGTATTTGCCTCCAACCTTTATAGCTCAACAAAGAAGGAAATTCTTTTATGACCTAAGGCATTACTTTTGGGATGACCCACACTTATATAAAGAAGGAGTAGATGGTATTATGCGAAGATGTGTTCCAGAATTTGAACAACAAGATATATTGAGAAAATGTCATGGCGGTGCTTATGGAGGACATCATGTTGGGGATAGGACTGCACAAAAGGTTTTACAATCTGGATTTTATTGGCCTGCCCTTTTTAAAGATGCAAGGAAGTTTGTCTTATCATGTGATGAATGCCAACGAGTAGGTAACATCTCTAGACGCAATGAAATGCCTATGAATTATTCTCTTGTTATTGAACCTTTTGATTGTTTTGGATTTGACTTTATGGGGCCTTTTCCTCCTTCAAAGGGGTATACTCATATTCTTGTTGTTGTTGACTATGTTATAAAGTGGGTGGAAGCCATACCTACAAACAGTGTTGATGGTAAGACCTCTTTGAAAATGCTTAAAGATGTCATTTTTCCTAGGTTTGGTGTGCCTAGATATGTCATGACTGATGGAGGCTCTCATTTTATTCACGGGGTTTTTAGAAAAACTCTCGCTAAGTATGATGTAAACCACATAATTGCTTTAGCTTATCACCCCCAAACTAGTGGGCAAGCAGAACTTTCCAATAGGGAAATTAAATCTATATTGCATAAGACTGTCAATGGATCTAGAAAAAATTGGGATAAAAAGTTGAATGACGCTTTGTGGGCTTATAGAACTGCTTATAAAAATCCTATGGGGATGTCTCCTTACAAAATGGTCTATGGGAAAGCTTGTCACTTTTCTTTAGAATTAGAACACAAAGCTTATAGGGCAGTGAAAGAGTTGAATAGAGATTTTAGACTTGCTGGTGAGAAAAAGACCGCTCGGCTTAAGTAATCTAGATGAGTGGAGAGGTGAAGCTTATGAAAATGCTAGGCTCTTTAAGGAAAAAGTAAAAAGATGGCATGATAGGAGAATTCTCAAAAGGGAATTCCATGTCGGTGAGAAAGTTCTTTTGTATAGGTCTCGTCTCAGATTTTTTGTAGGAAAACTACTCTCAAAATGGGAAGGACCTTTTGTTATCAAGGAAGTATACCGCTCAGGTGCCATCAAAATCTCTTCTCTGAAGGATGAAACAACACAGGTGGTTAATAGGCAAAGACTAAAACACTATATTTCTGGAGATTCTTATAATGAAGATGTAGATGTTATTCGAATGGCGACTCCAGAAGAATTTATCAGAAGCCAAATACCAGAGTCTGCAGAGTTCATCTTTGTCTCTACTACTAATAAAAGAGCAAACATTAACTTCTCTAGATGCACCCCATAAAAAGTACACAAACCTTTTACCACCATACGATTAGGCCCACTAAACTCAATCTAACGACTAGCATTCATCTAATCAATGTCTGGTGTACACTTAGCAATTAGCATTGGCTGGCCACACTCCACCGCAGAGGAAGTCTGAAACTCCCATCCCGTCACAGCACCTAATCCCTCAATTCACGCATCCAAGAAAATCAACCAGAGCATGCCTGATTTCACGAGTCAATTTCTCTCCACCTTCCGGATATCATGGCCCAAATCGCTGCCGCTGCCGCACCTCTCCTTGCTCCTGCCGCTGCGACCGCGTTGGTCTGACCTCCCATGCCACGAACCAATCTCCATGGCTGCCATGCTTCGCCGAATGCCATCGAGGACGAAGACAACAGTGCTACCAGGCCCTGACCTGGACTTGGGGATGACACCTCGTCTCTCACGGACACATATCGCCGCCACCACCAAAGGTCCACCCTGATGCGCTGTCATCCATGGTCTCAGCGCCACAAGGGAACACCGTCGCGGAGGCCCCAGCCGGATGCAAGACTACTGCCAGGCGGAACGCGGCCATAGCCATACAGCTACAACTGCCGAGGACCCATCAGGACCAAATTTGATCAGGACGCCGCGGTGAGGCCCTATGGTAGATGTTGCAAGACATTCGTGAGGATCGTTTCCCTTATTTTTTTGTATTCACCCATCGTCTACTTGCAATACATCTTATCTACAGCGGTCCTTTGCCATACTGCTCTACACTTTACTTCCTCTTTTTTTGTTGAACTTCGCATTTGATTTTTGGTACACGCTTTCAATCTGGATGTGCAAGAATCATCTTTGAAATGTAGAATTGAAAAGCTAAAGCTTGTCTTTGTTTGGTTAAAAGCCAATTATGGTTCTTTGTGGAACGACACTTGTATCATATTAGAAGAATAGTTGCTGCCTGCAGATTTAGAATCAAGTCAGTACTTTGTCTTGCAAAAATAATATGAAATCTGTAAATCAGTGCCTATGGGACAACTGTTTGTTGATACGTAGCATCATGATTTATTTTAAATGTTTGATTGCTCTACTCATTTTATTATTTCAAGGGCTTTTTATGAAACGAGTGCCAAGGGCTTCATCGTAGTACATATTATTCAGGTGTGCTTTTTAGCTGCAAAGTTTTATAGTTCAATCTTGATCCGATAGCAGTACTCCTGGTAGCATATTCACCATGTGTTTACTGAATATTTCAATAGCTTGTTTCCTCTAATTTGCATTACGGTTTCTCCTTCTGATGCTATACTCAGGATTTTTCGTTGCATGTAGGAGAAGGTGTACAGAATACAGGAAGTTTCAAAGTTAATAACCAAGATAAAAAACTAGAAAAAAAGGGAGGAAACAAGAACTTAGGCTAACTGAAGGGAAATCAGTCTTGCAAAATAATATGAAATCTGTAAATCAGTGCCTATGGGACAACTGTTTGTTGATACGTACCATCATTATTTATTTTAAATGTTTGATTTCTCTTCTCATTTTATTATTTCAAGAGCTTTTTATGAAACGTGTGCCAAGGTCTTCAGTCTTGATTCGATAGTAGTACTCCTGGTAACATATTCACCATGTGTTTACTGAATATTTCAACGGCTTGTTTCCTCTAATTTTCATTACGGTTTCTCATTCTGATGCTATACTCAGGATTTTTCATTGCATGTAGGAGAAGGTGTACAGAATACAGGAAGTTTCAAAGTCAATAACCAAGATAAAAAACCAGAGAAAAAAGGGAGGAAACAAGAACTTAGGCTAACTGAAGGAAAATCAGTCCGACCTTTTCGGTCTTTGCAGCAGATACAGTTCAGGTACATACCATATAAGCATGGTTTAATAAAATGAGAATAAATCTTACTTGGCATAGACTCATACCCACCCACTAAAAGGTTGGCAGCGAGATATACCTCCTCTTTATTCATTCCTTCCTCTCTACTACACCATATCTTTTCTTTCATATTGACCAATAGACCGTACCTACTTCTAATGTTCTTTCTTATAATATAAAGTCGTTAACGCTTGAAGGTAACAAAACATCGGAGTCTCTAATCTAGATTAAGGAAAAAATTCTTACTATAGGAAAAATTATAGAGGTGATGATGGTTTTATAAAAATCAACCCATTTGATTTCTCTCGATAGTATAATTGCAGCAATTTGTTTTCCATATCGATGATTAAGATGTTTAAGCATGTTTTTCTGCTCTGATGCCACAGTAAAATAGATATATGATCACCTAAAATAAGGAAAATGTAGGCACATATTAGAAGCTCTGAAGTCATGTCATTTTTTTCCAAACTGTGCCTATGTACATCCGCTATTATTATAGGCTTTCTGTTTCAAAACAAAGAATGACTTTATAATACTGTACGTCTTTGATTTATAATAGAAGGGAAGGATGATTCTCCTTTTGATATGTATTATTTTGATATTTATTGATTATGTTAAATACTAATATATGCAGGATCTGTGCGGATGCATTTTAGCACGATTGTTTTAAAAATCCAGTCTTCAAATTGCAGCTATCGTCGTCTTCATGTCCGCTGGAGCTGGAGCGGCCGGGCACTAACAACAAGGTCACCACCTAAAGTCACCAAGCATAAATTCCCTATTTGCTTCAAGATTCTAGGGTGCATGTTGGTTAGCAAGTGGCTTGCTCTTGCCCGTTGCCACGAACAACAATTGTGGTCAGTGGTGAAAAGGTGAAGCATGAGGAGCGCAACAAGTCTGTACCAATGACACCGGATAAGATGAAGATCTGGAGACACCTTATAAATTTTCATAATGCTTCTTCATTTGTAGGCTCGGTACTTTTGGTGTGGTTGAATTCATTCTTCTTTGCCAATTCTTTCCTTATTGAAATTCTAAACCTACCTATATGAGTGCTCTGTTTCATGATGTAGTTCTGGCAAACTGTTTAGTTTGTCAAAATATCTACATTATAGAACAAATGATCTACTCCCTCGGTCCCGGAAACGATGTCACAATTTGTCTAAATTTACATATATCTATACACTAAGACAAGTTTAGATTCATGTGAATGTAGACAAATATGTGATATTATTTTTGGGACGAAGAAAGTAGTTAATGTTTGATAAGGTACATATGATTATATTAATCATGACGTGCGTGCACGTGCACCCTAACTAGTAGGTAAAAGTGGTGAAAACAGAAGGTTCGTAAAACTCCAATATTTTTATATTTTTGATGTTTTTAGTACATAAGGAAGACTATGAGACGGAACTGAAGAGGAAACGGAGTCCGGGCTGGACAGATGATACGTTGGAAAAGTATCTATAATTTTTGATGTTCCATGCTTGTTTAGTATCTACTTTGCTTTACTTGTCTACACTTTGAGGTGCTTTTTACATGTTTTCTGGTACTAACCTATTAATAAGTTGCAACAGCGCTAGATGCCTGTTTTCTGTTGTTTTTGGTTTCAGAAAAGTTAGTAAAGAAATATTCTCGGAATTGGACGGGATGAAGGACAAAGTCAATAACTTTCTGTGGGGAATAAGAAGTCCAGAGGAGAGGCAGAGGCACCAGGAGAGGCCAGACCCCCGGTGGGTTGGGCCTAGCCTGGCCAGCTTCAAGCCGCGCCTCGGTCTCCCCCTTCGCCTATAAGAAGCCCCCGATGCAGAAACTCTCGATACCCGATTAGAAATCCACGAAACCGTCTATAGCTGCCGCCACCATCGTCCCTAGATCGGGGGATCTGAAGCTCTTCCCGGCACCCTGTCGGAGGGGAGATCATCCCAGAGGCTTTCTCTCCGGTATGATTTGTGAGTAGTATGGGTCCATGTAGTAGCTAGATGGTTGTATCTCTTCCTTTGTGCTTTCATGTATAAATCTTGTGAGCTCCATTCATGATCAAGATCTAATCTATTTGTAATCATGCATGTTGTGTTTGCAGGGATCCGATGGATATTCAGATTATTATGTTGGTTTGATTAATGGTTCTATCTTTATGATTCTATCATGTCTGTGTTGTTTGTGATCTTGCATGCTCTCCGTTGCTAGTGGTTATCTTGCGCAAGTAGTTGATAGTGACTCCAAGAGGGAGTATTTATGCTCGATAGTGGGTTCATGCCTCTAGTTTCCAAGGGAAGTGACAGAAATCTCTTCGTTTGTAGATGTGTTGTTGCTACTAGGGAGAAAACAACGGTCTCTTGTTCATGGAACATGTGGACTGTTTACCTTACACTCTTTGCTTAAAGAAGTTGTATGTTGCTTGCAACTTAATACTGGAGGGGGTTCAGATGATAACCTGAAGGTGGACTTCTAGTCATAGATGCAGTTGGATTACGGTCTATGTATATTGTTGTATTGCCCAATCAACCTCATAGGATCTTTCTGGCTAGTAATTGCATTGTTATGGCTTGCTCAGTTCCTGTCAATTGCCCCGTTGTAATTTGTTTACCCTTCATGCCATGTTGTTTATCTAAGGAGAGCACCTCTAGTGAACTATGGACCCCGGTCCAATCTTTATCATCAATACATCTTCCACTGTTACTTGTTTACTTGCTGCAAACCATTACCTTCCACACCATACGTTTAATCCTTTGTTACAGCAAACCGGTGAGCTTGACAACCTCACTGATTCGTTGGGATAAAGTCTTGAGTTTGTGTTGTGCAGGTCTCCACGTTGCTTCCAACACCTGTGTGACGTTTCCTTCCTCCTTCTGGTTCGATAACCTCGGCTTCTACTGAGGGAAGACTTGTTGCTGTGTTGCTTCACACCTTCCTCTTAGGGTTTCCAACGAAGCGCTCCTACATCTACCTAGGCGCCATCAACAAGTTTTCTGGCGCCGTTGCCGGGGACCTACAGAACAACTTCAACCTCTTCCTCCCGTCGTGCACCAGTAGCATCAACAAGTTTTCGGTATTTGCTAAGGACGTCTTCACTAGGGGAGTCCTTCACTTCCTTTCTATTTACTTTGTTTTTAGTTTGCTTTGTTTATTTTGCTTGGTTGTGTTTGCCTCTTTCCAAAAAAAAAACCAAAAAATAGCTAGTTTGGTTTGTTTTTCTTATTCAAAAAACACAAAAAAATTAGTTCCTGCTCTAGCTGCTGCTGCTATTTTTGGCTTGCCCACCTTTGCCAAAATGAACTCTGCTGAGAACACCAAGTTGTGTGACTTCACTAGCACCAACAACAATGATTTCCTTAGCACACCTATTGCTCCACTTGCCCCTGATGCTACCTTTTATGAAATTAAGCCTGCTTTGTTGAATCTTGTGATGAGAGAGCAATTTTTTGGTGCTGGTTTTGATGATCCTGTTGCCCATGTTAATAGCTTTGTTGAACTTTGTGAGATGCAAAAGTATAAGGATGTATATGGAGATATTATTAAGCTCAGGCTTTTTCCTTACTCCTTGAGGGGAAAGCTAAAGAATGGTTGCTATCTTTGCCTAAAGATAGTATTGATTCTTGGACTAAGTGCAAAGATGCTTTTATTGGAAAGTACTATCCTCCTGCTAAGATTATTGCTATGAGAAGTGACATTATGAAATTTAAACAGCTTGATAGTGAACATGTTGCTCCTGCTTGGGAAAGAATGAAATCTTTGGTTAAAAATTGCCCTACTCATGGACTCACTGCTTGGATAATTATCCAAACTTTTTATGCAGGTTTGAACTTCTCCTCAAGAAACCTGTTGGACTCTATTGCTGGAGGAACTTTTATGGGACTCACCTTGGGTGCTGCAACAAGACTCCTTGATAATATGATGGTTAAAAGGGTAAAACTGCCGTCTTGAAGGAACAGATCACCAAGAGCAAGCGTCTGTTTTCTAATGCGCATTCCAACTTGGTTTTGTGCCTATATTCTCCGAGTACTCACTGTGTACTTTTATTTCTCCGACATGCAGAAACCATCGCCAAGGCCAAGAATATTGTCGAGCAATCCAAGCACATTCAAGAGCTGGATAGCGAGAACAAAATTCTTAAGCAGGAGAGAAAGGACATGTTGAAAATGCATGAGGAGTCGATGAAAGCCTTGTAGGACTCCTCCACCGAGGAAATCAACCGCTTGAAGGAGGAGATCGCGATCTTAAAAGATCAGAAACGAGCTGTCGATGAGCAGAATCACCGCCATAGCGAGGCGTACAAGCTCCTCAAACAAGAGAAACAATCCTTGGCAGACACACTCTGGCAAGATGAGGCCAGCATCTTCAGTAAGTTTTCTCCGTCTTGGATTTCTGCAGTCTGGATACTTTGATTTATTGAACTCATGTGCTCCTTGTTGGAATTTGCAAATCCCATGGGTTTAACCAGATCGCCTCCTCCAGCCAAGGAATGCATGGTTCTTGCTGGCAACTTTATCAACACCGCCATCACGCAGGCCAAGGAGATTGACAAGCCCCTCCAGATAAACATCAAGGCATCGGACTCCGTGGCAAAGTACTCAGAGATTCTACGCCGAGACCCCGACCGTATCACAAGCTGGAAAGCTTCGTGTGCATGGGCTAGCGTGAGGATGGCACTGTCAATGGTCAAGGCACATTACGAAGGTGCCGACATCGACACGGTGACCTCTGGTATCCCCGACATCGACGATGATGGTAAAGAGATTAATCATGAAGCCATCTTATCGTCACTCGCGGGCTATGACACCAGAGTTGCCGAGTTGGTGGACATCGACATCTTCGTGCCCATGAACATCATCGACAGCGGCAAACAAGATTCCTCCGAGTCCCACCACAGTGCCGACTTCGAGGGTGATTCTCCTGCTGGTGATGATGCTGCCTCTAAGTCATCTGCGCCAAAGGAGTGAAAAACAACTTTGTAATACTTGTTTCACCTTTGGTGTATATGCGGAAAAAAACTTGTTGATGTAACTTAAGGCGGAAAACAATGGTTGTTTATTTCCTGCTTCTTAAGAACTAATTTCCAGCATGTATATATTTTTTAAGCAAGTGTTGGCTTATCCATTACTTTGGTTCTTATGCTTGACTTTTCGTGAGTCGGAAGACTCGTTGTCGGAACCATGCGCTTAGGTGATGATGCCCAATGGCACCGTCAATAACCTCAGCACAAAATCACCGACAATAAGTGCCAAAAGTCACTACTCCAGAATCCACATAAAAACGACAAAGAACGTGTAGACTAGAAAACTTAAGCTAACGCCCGTAGGCGGAATTTTCACAAGTGCAAACACAAAGCTTGTGCATAAAGGTTTTACATGATCCAAAAATGAACACTAAAGGAGGTAAAAGACTCAGAAATATGAGTGAACCAGAGAGCTTTATTTCATTGATCATATAAGAGGTACACAATTAGATAAAAAATGCTAAGTGTAGAAAGGACGTAGCTGTGCTATGTTCCATGGCCGATCAAGCTCCGGGTAGTCATCATCCGGGTCACGTCGCTTACGCTTATGATCCTCGTTGGGTCTATCCTTCAGTTCACGATTGTCAACGAGGTAGTAAGACCCATTGAGTAACGCCTTGCTTATGATGAACGGTCCTTCCCATGGCGGGGATAATTTGTGTGACTTCTTCTGCTTAAGTCGGAGCACCAAATCCCCCTCTTTAAACAAGCGATGCCGAACGCGGCAACTATGGTAGCTGCATAGCTTCTGCTGGTAGATGGCGGATCTTTGGCAAGCCAAAACGCGCTCCTCCTCGAGAAGGTCCACATCTAGGTGTCTGGATTCTTCAGCGTCATCTTCGTCATAGGCGGCAACTCTTGGTGCATCGTGAAGGATGTCGGAAGGCAGGATGGATTCTTCTCCATATACCATGAAGTAAGGGGTGTAGCCGGTGGATCTGTTGGGTGTAGTTCTTAAACTCCACAGCACAGATGGAAATTCCTCCGCCCAGGCTCTAGCTTCTCGATGTAGCGGTGCCTCAAGACGTGGCTTGATACCCTGTAGAATTAATCCATTGGCTCGCTCAACCTGACCATTGGATTGTGGGTGTGCCACAGATGCAAGGTCAAGTCGGATGCCTTTCTCCCAGCAATAAGCCTCCACTTCTCCGAGTGACAAATTGCTGTCGTTGTCGGTGATAATGTTGTGTGGGAGACCAAATCTCACCACTAGATCCCGGACAAACCTGAGGGCAGTTGCCCCATCAAGCTTTCTAATGGGTTTAACTTATATCCATTTAGTGAATTTGTCAACTGCTACAAGCAGATGCGTAAACCCACAAGGTGTTGTTTGTAACGGTCTCACCCATGTCTAGCCCCGCATAACGGCCAAACGCCAAGTTATTGGTATTCGCGATTCTTGCAGAACATGTGGTTGTCGGGCATATCTTGGCATCCCATGCATGTCTCAACCAACTTGTCGGCGCCGCCTTGACCCGATAGAATCCTTGTCGGAAGGCTTTCGCGACCAACGATCGAGGAGCGGCGTGATGCCCGCAATCTCCAAGATGGATTTCGCGTAGGATTTCCATACCTTCTAGTTGGGAAATACACTTTAGGTATACACTAGTAGTGCTCCTTCTGTAGAGTTGCCCATTGATTATGGTATAACCCTTTGATCGTCGTACTATTTGCCGTCTTTTGACTTCTTCGTCGGGCAAAGTTCCGTGTTCGAGATATTCCATGAACGGTTTTGTCCAAGCCGGAGGGACCTTAGTCACCATGTTGACGAAAGAGTCAGATCGATCCGGGTTGTCGATGTCGGCTCTCTTCACAGATGGTGTGCGTAGGTGCTCTAGGAAAACTCCTGGAGGAATTTGCTTGCGCCCTGATCCAAGCTTAGACAGCAGATCAGCCGCCTCGTTTTGTTCCCTAGGTACATACTTGACTTCGTATCCCAATAAGCTCTTGGCTATCTCGTCCACTTCGTCTCGATATGCCGCCATCATAGGGTTCCGCACATTCCAGGTGTCAGCCACCTGCTGGGCAACCAAGTCGGAATCTCCACAGCAAACTATGCACTTGATGCCAATATCCTTGGTTACACACAGTTCGTGAATGAGTGCTTCATACTCCGCCATGTTGTTTGTAGCCTCGAAGTGGATCTGCTAAACGTAGTGTAGTTTGTCTCCTGTTGGTGACTGTAGCAATACACCAGCCCCCGAGCCGTTGAGCAGCTTTGATCCATCAAAGTGCATCACCCAGTACTCTGGCTCGACAGCGAGTAGCATCGCATCTCCGTCCGATGAGTGGGCGATCGGCTCATATCTTGAACCATCGGCGAATGTCGCGGGGGGTTTCGCCTTCTCTCTAAACGCAGCGCGCCAGATCGAAGATGGTAACCACGCCGATGAACTTGGATCTCTGTTGTCCAGACGCACGGGCGAAGCCGACGGATTTGTAGTGATCTTCCACCTTTATATCCTGCACAGGGGCGGTTTGGGTGGGCCTTGAATTTTTCCGATCTTTGCCGGCAAACTCCGAGGAGAGATCCGACATCAATCTTTCCGCGAACGTATCCTGCCCGTAGGCGGTCCGTGCGGGCCTTGATGCTTTCCGATCTTTGCCGGCAAACTACAAAGAGAGATCTGACGTCGATCCTTCCGCGAACGTATCCTGCCCGTAGGCGGTCCGTGCGGGCCTTTATGCTCCTCCAACTCCCAGGGAAGTAGTGCCCGAGTCGGTTTCGCCGATGAAGAGGTGGATGTCTTCGATAGGAACGATTGAACACCGCGTAGGGTTCGTCTTCCCCGGGATCCAGAACTCGTCAGGAGGGACGATTGGAACGTTGCCGGAGAAGAGAACACGGCCGATGGCTACGGTTTCGCCGATTCCCGCGAAGATCTTGGTCCTCGCCCGCTGAAGAGCCTGAAGCGCCTCTTGCTCCATGGTGGGCGCCAACTGTCGTGGTATTGCCGACGAGTACGCCATGGAGGGGTCCTCACAATGCGTGTTTAGAGACGTGGGGTAAGGCGGACGGTTGTGGTGCAGTAACACGGCTTACCGAGATCCCTAGGTGGCGGAATCCTACTCCTGCTATAAATCACTATAAGGGCAATACGCCGAGTTACAGAGATAGGTTCGCTATGCGAGGTTGTCTGAGATTGTCTATGATTGTGCCCTAAAGGCTCCCATAGGCCCGACTTATATAGTCGCCAGGTCCTAGGGTTACAGGGAAAAGTCCTAGCCGGACAGGTTACAGAGTCCTACACCGTCTATTACTAGTCTTGCGTATCTTGCACTCCAAGGCTCCGGGTACGCTGGTGACTCCACCGTAGCCTTCCTTTATCCGGCATGGGCCTCCCTTCTAGATCCATCTAACTGGGCCGCCCAGCAGGCCATAGGCCATGCTACTGACTATGGGCCACCCGGGTTATCCGGATAAGTGACATGCTATGAGGATACCCATATAGCATATCCCCAACACTTGCTTCAGCCCATAAATGGACTTCAGAAGTTTGCATACCTTTCTAGCATTGTTTGGATCGACAAAACCTTCGGGATGCATCATATACACGTCCTCAGTTAGGATTCCATTTAGGAAAGCCGTCTTGACATCCATCTGCCATATTTCATAGTCGAAATGTGCAGCAATGGCTAGAATGATCCGTATAGATTTAAGCATCGCTACGAGCGAGAAAGTCTCGTCGTAGTCAACTCCTTGAACTTGTCGAAAACATTTTGCAACAAGTCGAGCTTTATGGATGTGAACATTTCCATCCATATCAATCTTCTTCTTATAGATCCATTTGCACTCGATGGCTTTAAAACCATCAGGCGGGTCAACCAAGTTCCAAACTTGATTGTCTCCCATGGACTCTATCTCGGACCTCATGGCGATCAGCCATTTCTCAGAGTCTGGGTCCACCATCGCTTCTGCATAGGTCGCAGGCTCATCATTGTCTAACAATAATAATTCCCGCATTTCATGGAGCCTCGCCGACCTTCGTGGTTGTGGTGCTTCTATTGCCACGGGTTCCTCAACTAGTTCTGCTACAATAGCATCACTAATAGAAGCATCCCCAACTGGCTCATCTTGAACTTCTTCAAGTTGCACTGACCTTCCACTCGTTCCCTTTGTGAGAAACTCTTTCTCTAGGAAAACACCGCTACGAGCGACAAACACTTTGCCCTCTTCTCGGTTGTAGAAGTAATACCCTAAGGTTTCCCTCGGATATCCCACGAAAATGCACTTATCCGATTTGGGTGTTAGCTTGTCCGACTGAAGTCGCTTGACAAATGCATCACAACCCCAAATCTTTAGAAAAGACGAACTGGGATTCTTTCCAGTCCACATCTCATATGGTGTCTTAACTACGGTTTTAGATGGTACCCTATTAAGTGTGAAAGCTTCCGTTTCTAGAGCGTAACCCTAAAATGATAATGGTAAATCTGACTGGCTCATCATCGATCGAACCATGTCCAACAAAGTTTGGTTGCGTCGTTCGGAGACCCCGTTTCTTTGAGGCGTTTCGGGCGGCGTGAGCCGTGGAACAATTCCGCAACTCTTTAGATGATTGCTAAATTCGTGACTCAAATATTCACCTCCACGATCAGATCGCAAGGCCTTTATTTTCTTGCCACGCTGATTCTCTACCTCACTCTGAAACTCCTTGAACTTTTCAAAAGTTTCAGACTTATGCCTCATCAAGTAGACATAACCATATCTACTGAAATCATCAGTGAAAGTAATGAAGTAGTGATATCCTCCTCTGGCTGTCGTGCTCATTGGTCCACACACAGCAGTATGTATGAGTTCCAACAAGTCTGTCGCTCTCTCGGGTAAACCCGAAAAAGGCGATTTGGTCATCTTTCCAAGTAAACAAGCCTGACATGTCTCGTATGATTCAAAATCAAACGAAGTTAGAAGACCATCACCATGGAGCTTCTTCATGCGCTTTTCACTTATATGCCCCAAACGATAATGCCATAAATAGGTAGGACTCAAATCATTAGGCCGAAGCCTTTTAGCACTAACATGTAAACAGATGCATCATCAAGATTTAAAATAAATAACCCATTCACAATGGGAGCATTAGCCATAAACATAGCATTCTTAGATATTACACAACCATTGTTTGCACTCGCGAATGAATATCCATACCTCATCAAACATGAAGGTGATAAAATGTTTCGACCCATACTTGGAATGTAATAACAATTATTCAACTCCATAATAAATCCTGACGGAAGGTGAAGTTGCATGACGCCGATGAACAATGCAACAACACTTGCTTTATTTCTGACGCGAAAATCCACTTCGCCTTTCTGCACTTCTCTAGTCCTTATTAGCCCCTGCATCGAATTGCAAATATGAGCAACCGATCCGGTATCAAATACCCAAGAGTTAATATAGGAATCGGCGAGAAGAATGTCCACAACATTTACAACAAGCGTACCTGAGTGGGAAGTACTCTTACTTCCACTCTTCTTCAAAGAAGCCTGGTACTTGCTGTAGTTTCTCTTCCAGTGGCCATTTTCATGACAAAACAAGCACTCAGTGTCTTCTACAGGTCCAACCTTTTGCTTGGGTGCAGGCTTAGGGATCGTATCCTTAGCATTGCCCTTCTTCTTCCAAGAAGTACCCTTTTTATTAAAGCTAGGCTTGTTCTGCACAGCCATCACATGGCTATGCCCTGCACACTTCTTCATGTCACTTTCTGCTGTTTTTAGCATCCCGCATAACTCACTAAGGCCCTTCTCCACCCCATGCATATGGTAGTTCGAAATGAACTGCCCATAGCTGGATGGAAGAGACGCCAAAATGAAGTCAGTGGCCAACTCTTGGCCTAGTGGAAAACCAAGCTTTTCCAAATTCTGACTGTAACCAACCATTTTGATCACATGGGGGCCTATAGCTGCTCCCTCTGCTAGCTTGCATTCGACAAAGGACTTGGCAACATTGTACCTCTCAGTCCTTGCCTGATCTTGGAACATGTCCTTAAGCGCCACATCCTGATCCTCAAACTTCTTTTGGAGTTTAGGTTCCATGCATGCAAGCATAAGGTAGCTAATCTCAAGAGAATCATCACATGCTCTCTTGTAGGCATTCTTTAGGCGTGAGATGCATTATCGGCAGAGTTCATCGAGGATTGGGGTATCGAACCGTTTCCTTTTATCGACGAGAACAATTCTCAGGTTACGGACCCAGTCCGTATAGTTTGTTCCATTAAGTTTATCTTTGTCAAGAATCGAACTCAAAGAAAAAGGTGATGCGGTGTTCGGTGCCATTGATCTACAACAGAAAAATGCAAAATACTAAGCCATGTAACCATGAAAGAGTAAAACATATTAAACAATTTAATAGCATATACTCCCACTTAAATCAATATCCCTCCATTGATACTAAGTGATTCAAGACCCACAATTAACAAGTCGACTAGTGAGCTTTAGCATCACTGCTAGAAGACAAGGTAAATCGGTAAGCAACACTTGCTAATCATATCACATATGAATCTTGTTGTTGGGTGACATCTCTATGTCAAAACTAGGCGCCCAACCTTTATGCCCCAAGATCCTTAACTGTTAAGATGACCTTGTCAAGCTCACCAACCCTTATGCGTGTAGATATCCGATACAAACCCATCCAGCCAAGGAAAACCGCGGAACCCTAATTTCATAGGCCCACCAATGATTGTACCGGGCATGGGATGGTGCAAGGGTTGGTTGGGAGGGCATGGTTTAACTTAAACTTTGTGAGGGATAGTTCTACTAATATCATCTAAGCATGCATAGAGTAAAACACATAAGCATAGCATTCACATAGTTGTGACACAGTATGACCCATTTTCTCATGGTGATCTCTATCGCCATAGAACCTGTCCACCATGATGATCTCCATCTTCATGTTCCATGCGAGCCATCCTCCAAGTGATGAGTCCTCCAAGAACTAATACAAGTTATTACCTCCTAACAACTAGTAATCAAAATTACATAGTATTGGGATCATCACAAGTTGGCACGCGGGCCATTACAATAAATGACAACACATATGGCTCCAGCCGTGTTGCCCTACTCACGACACGCAGGTCATGCAAAATTTCATACATGCATCACATACATATATGTGCCATACTGATCACATATATCCTGCAAAAACAAGTTATGCATAGAATCGCATTCTACCGGATCATGTGAACTCGCAGCACCTAGTTACCTTAACGAGATACAAAAATGTGCTACGACTAGGGGGGGTCTAGGGGATCTCCCCCTGCGGGGTTCGAAGGGGCAGCGCCCCTCGCGGTATCTACACAATTTTCTTTAAGGATTTTGATCGGCAAATCAAATTTACCATAAACCGTCTGTTGTTCCGATCTGATCAAACTCCTTTGATCACGGTACAACGATTTTAGATCTAGGTTCCGATTCGATCAACATATTGATCTTTGCGTGATTTCAACAGGATTTATGTGTCACTGTCTACCCCGATGGCGGAAGCCGACCGATAGGGGTAAGTCGTTCGACAACCTCAGAATCACGATCACGGAAAGCAAGACCATAGATCAATCCTGAACCACCGCAATACAAACGATCACATCATTCATATCAGTCTACATATCACCATATGCAACCATCCGGAACCTATAACTGAACAACATCGGCTCTGATACCACTGAAGGGTTATGGGTAGGCTACACTAGCGCAAATCAAAATTTTCTACCGCGTAAACCAGGAATACTGTTGTCATAGATCACGGGATTACCACTAGACACGCAGTTGCGGAATTGATGAAGCGCGTCGAGGCAGTGCAGATGTTCCACGTCTCCTCCTTGTTCTCGTCCCACGAGTAGCTCCCCTTGCGCGGCTCGTCCAAGCGCTAAAGATGCGCCTCAAGGTATCCACACGTCTGTGGTGGAAGCGTCGAACCTTGGGCTAGGTCCGCGCGTGCAACATAGGCGTGAGGAGTGGCGGCTGGGTGAATGGTCTAACCCTGGTCAGCTCGCCCCACCCTCTCTTATATAGGCGTCCCTAGTGGGCTTCTACATTAGCAGCCCATTAGCAGCCTAAGCCTGGTCTAATTCAGATCTAATCCTCATTAGGCTTCCAGCCCCTTAAGTGTGTGACCCTATAGGTTCATATACGTGTAGACATGACACGAATACACTTATTCTGTCAATAGTTGGTAGCGGCCTCTAGCAAGACATGCCAACTCCTAAACGCATACACAGATCATATCAGACGAACCATCACAAGGTTTAGTACATGTCTTTCCCTTTGCCTCACGATATTTGGTCTAGCTCCAAGATGACCTCCCTTTCTCGATACCATGATACAGAATCCCTTTACTAGGTTAACTCTTAACCATATGTAGCACGACCATGCATTTCTGGATCCGATCACTCGAGGGGCCCAGAGATATCTCTCTCAAGTAGAGAGGGGCAAATCCCATCTTGATTGACCATGCCTTGTAGCATGCTTCAGGACAAACCCGAAAGCTACCTTTATAACTACCCAGTTACGGTGCAACGTTTGATAGCCCCAAAGTAGGTCGATCCACATCTCAAGTACACGCGACAATCTCAGGTCTAAGGACAAAACATACACGATGTGTAGCAAGAGAGCTGCAACTAATTGCTAGTCTCAAGTTGGGTCAGTCCAACCCCATGTTCATAACATATGTCCACATCATTGGTTTGACATCTCCATGTCTATGACTTGCAAAACATAGTCATCAACCAATCGATGTGCTAGTCTAATATTCACATGTGTCCTCACGTGAACTCCGACCAGGGACAACTCTTAAATAACCATACAAGTAAAGAGTTTCACAAACAATTCACATAATTGCCAATCAATACAAGTTGCCTGATGTGGATATTCAAGGAACATTACACTAACTCATGGATACATAGGAAATATGATCATCTCTATGATTGCCTCTAGGGCATATTTCCTTCACTATGATACACCCACTATACTTGTGGGTCACCACCTTTCATGTTGCATGCTTAGTTAGTTTGTCTTATTGTTAGAACTCCATCTTTCATGCACATGTTTAGAGTTCTTTGATCTCAGCTTTCAGTGCTTGCAAATGGTTTGATCTTGGTTTTGTTGGTGCATGTCACCTCAAAAATTATTCTTTTATCACTTACCTACTCGAGGACGAGCAGGAGTTAAGATTGGGGATGCTTGATATGTCAGAAACGTATCTATAATTTTTTGATGTTCCATGCTTGTTTAGTATCTAATTTGCTTTGCTTTGTATACACTTTGAGGTGTTTTTATGTCTTTTCTAGAACTAACCTATTAACAAGTTGCCACAGTGCCAGTTGCCTGTTTTCTTCTGTATTTTGTTCCAGAAAGGCAGAAAATCAATATTCTCGGAATTGGACGGGACAAAATCCAAAGTCAATATTTTACCGTGGGCGACACGAATCTAGAAGACGAGACGGAGGGGCGCCACGCGGTGGCCACCCCCCCAAGCGCGGCCAAGCCTGGCCTATGCCTAGGAAGGGTGTGAGCCCCCCGGGCACCCCCCCCTGCCTCGCCTCCTCGCCTATAAGAAGCCCCCGATGCAGAAACCCTAGGCACCCGATCAAAATTCCACGAAAACGTCTGTAGCCGCCGCCACCATCGTCCCTAGATTGGGGGATCTGAAGTTCTTCCCGGCACCCTGCTGGAGGGGAGATCATCCCGGAGGCCTTCTTCTCCGGTATGATGTGTGAGTAGTTCCACCTTGGACTATGATACGTCGGAACATATCTATAATTTTTGATGTTCCATGCTTGTCAGTATCTACTTTGCTTTGCTTTATCTACACTTTGATGTACCTTTTACATGTTTTCTGGTACTAACCTATTAACAAGTTGCCACAGTGCCAGTTGCCTATTTTCTGCTATTTTTGGTTCTAGAAAAGCTAGTAAGGAAATATTCTCAGAATTGGACGGGACAAACATCAAAGTCAATCACTTTCCGTGGGGAACAAGAATTCGGAGGGAGCAGAGGCGTGCAGGCGGTCACACCCTCCTAAGCGCTGAGGTGGCGCGCCTAGGCGGCGTGGGCCCCTGACCACCCCCTTCGCCTATAAGAAGACCCTGATGCCTAAACCCTAAGCACCCAATCAAATCTCCACGAAACCGTCTGTACCCGCCACCACCATCGTCCCTAGATCGGGGGGATCTGAAGTTCTTCCTGGCACCCTGCCGGAGGGAAGTTCTTGTCAATTGCCCTGCTGTAATTTGTTTACCCTTCATGCCATGTTGTTTATCTAAGGAGAGCACCTCTAGTGAACTATGGACCCTGGTCCAATCTTTACCATTGATACACCTTCCACTGTTACTTGTTTACTTGCTGCAAGCCATTATCTTCCACGCCATACGTTTAATCCTTTGTTACAGCAAACCGGTGAGCTTGACAACCTCACTGTTCATTGGGACAAAGTCTTGAGTTTGTGTTGTGTAGATCTCCATGTTGCTAGCAACACTTGTGTGACGTTTCCTTCCTCCTTCTGGTTCGATAACCTCGGTATCTACTGAGGGAAGACTTGCTATTGTGCTCATCACACCTTGCTCTTGGGGTTTCCAATGAAGTGCTCCACGTCAAGCACCAGACTACGGGTCCATGTAGTAGCTAGATGGTTGTATCTCCTCCTTGTGCTTTCATGTATAGATCTTGTGAGCTCCGTTCATGATCAAGATCTAATCTATTTGTAATCATGCATGTTGTGTTTGCGGGGATCCGATGGATATTGAGATTACTATGTCAGGTTGATTAATGGTTTTGTCTTTATGATTCTATCATGTTTGTGTTGTTTGTGATCTTGCAAGCTCTCCGTTGTGAGTAGCTATCTTGGCCAAGTAGTTGCTAGTGACTCCAAGAGGGGGTATTTATGCTCGATAGTGGGTTCATGCCTCTAGTTTCCAAGGGAAGTGACAGAAATCTCTTCGGTTGTAGATGTGTTGTTGCCACTAGGGAGAAAACAACAGTCTCTTGTTCATGGAACAAGTGGATTGTTTACCTTACACACGTTGCTTAAAGCAGTTGTCTGTTGATTGCAACTTAATACTGGAGGGGGTTCGGATGATAACCCAAAGGTGGACTACTAGTCATAGATGCAATTGGATGGCGGTCTATGTATCTTGTTGTATTTCCCAATCGAATCTCATAGGATCTTTTTGTCTGGTATTGCATTGTTATGCCTTGCTCACTTCCTTTCAATTGCCCTACTGTAATTTGTTTACCCTTCATGCCATGTTGTTTATCTAAGGAGAGCACCTCTAGTTAACTATGGACCCCGGTCCAATCTTTACCATTGATACATCTTCCATCATATCGCATTTGTCGCAAACCATCATCACCTTCCACACCATACGTTTAATCCTTTGTTACAGCAAACCGGTGAGCTTGACAACCTCACTGATTCGTTGGGGAAAAGTCTTGAATTTGTGTTGTGCAGGTTTCCGCATTGCTTGCAACACCTGTGTGACGTTTCTTTCCTCCTACTAGTTTGATAACCTCGGTTTCTTACTGAGGAAAGGCTTGCTGTTGTACTGCTTCACACCTTTATCTTGGGGTTCCCAACAGGCTCTACCTGTAGCCACCAAAGCTCTCAGGCGCCATCATGCGCCCCCACCCCTCCTTATATCGAGGGGGTGGTGCGGCCAAGAGGTTCCTATCCCTTGGCTGAAACCATCCCCAACTCGGCCAAGAGAAGAGGTGGGAAACTTTCCCTTTCCTTTATTTAGGGTTTGACATACTAGGGTTTGTCCCCCAAATCCTTTGGTGGCAAAATTTTCCCCTTGGTCTTCGGTGCGGCATGCCTCAGCCCAAGTGGCCCTCTCCCGCGGTGGTGGGCCCACTGGTGGCCCCTCTAGAACATTCTAGAAGCTTCCGGTCAAAATATCGAAAACATTTCCAAACCCCAGAAAATGACTTTCCTTATATGAATCTTATTCTCCAGACCATTCTGGATCTCCTCATGATGTCCTGGATCCAATCTGAGACTCCGAACAACATTCGGCCTCCAACTCATATTCCATATCTACTTAAACAACATCGAACCTTAAGTTCGCAAACTATGCAGGCATGATCGAGGCACCTCTCTGGTCAATAACCAATAGCAGGATTTGGAGATCCATAATGGCTCCCACGTGTTCAACAATGACTTCATGATCGAATGAACCATTCACATATGATATCGATTCCCTATGTCACGTGATACTTTACTTATCCGAGGTTCGATCATCGGTATCTCTATACCTAGTTCAATCTCGTTACCGATAAGTACTCTTTACTCGTTCCGTGATATGACATCCCTTGTGACCTAGTCACATGCTTGAAATCCAATTGGATGACATTCCACCTATAGGGCCCAGAGTATATCTATCCGTCATATGGATGGACAAATACCACTCTTGATCCATGTGCTTCAACACATACTTTCAGATTACCCAATGCCACCTTTATAACCACCCAGTTATGGAAGTGGTGTTTGATGTCATCAAAGTACTCATCCGATGACGGTGATTAACATGATCTCATGGTTGAAGGATTAGGTTACTATGTATCTAAAAGCTTGTAGCAAAACAAACTTAATGACTTAATCTAATGCTATGCTTACTATGGGTGTGTGTCCATCACATCATTCTCCTAATGATATAATCTTGTTATTAATAACATCCAATGTCCATGACCAGGAAACCATGACCATCTATTAATCAAGAAGCTAGCTTAACAAGAGACTTACTAGGGACTCTTTTATGTTTAAAAAACACACAAGTATTAATGTTTCATGTTAATACAATTATAGCATGGGATGTAAACATTTATCATAAACACAAAGATATAATAATAACCACTTTATTATTGCCTCTTGGGCATATCTCCAACAAACGATGACATGTATAGCTTGTACGGGAGGAGGTCGCGAGGTCAAGGGGGTCGTGGGCGCGCATGGTCGCAGCGAGGGCGGACGAGGTGGCCGTGCATGGGTCGTAGGGCAGGGGCTCGCGCGCTGAGCGCTCGTAGGGTTGGGTCGGCGGGGCAGTCTCGCGGATGGCTGATGCAGGCCAGTCCGATAAGGAGGCGCTGCCGACCGATGGAGGCGGTGATGCAGGGTAGGAGGTCGACAATGGGGAGAGGGCCCGCGAGGCAGCGGTGGATCTCGACGATGGCAGGGTGATGGTCGAACATGGAGGCGAGGAGGCGCCTGCGAGTGGGCCAGGGCTGGGCGGAGGCGGATGCCGGTGAGCGCTGGCGACGGCATCACGCGGTTGAGGGAGCGCGACGAGAGGCGCGTCAGGAAGCAGGTGGGGGCGAGGGAGCGCATCAATGACCGAGTAAGGCGGGGTCAGCACACGTCTGCAAGGTGAGGCTGGCGCGAGGGGATGAGGGCGATGGTGGCAGAGAGGAGCAGTCCCACGCAGGGTTGGTGGCTTCATGGAGAGGCACGGGATTGGGACCGACACAGGGCAGATGAGGTGGGGCCCGGGCGAGCAGTGATTGGGGTGGGTCGCAAGCGGGGCGAGGGAGCATGGTCGCGTGAGTGATGGGGCTAGGGCGTTGGGTTATGTCGGGGCGGGATGGGCGCGTTGCATGCGCGTGTGTGTTGTGGGATGGGTGTGGCGGCTCACTGCGGGTGCGTGTGTGGTGAAGGTTGGCGATAGACGGGGATGGGTAGGCTAGGGTTAGGGTTTTAGGGGTTGGGTATATTTAGGGTTTGGTCTAGTAGGGTGGTAGGTGGTCCGGTCGGTTTGTCTTTTGGGCCTGACCGGCTGGACTGCCTCCCTCACAAAAACAGTTTATATATTTTTATTTAGTTTGAAATATTCTTTTGTAAAATAGCTAGGCAAATAAAAGATTCGGGCGAACCGAGTGTTTTATATTTAAAATAAAGAGGGGTTATTTGGAAAATAAAAAGAGGCTTTATAAAATAGATTTTGGAAAATAACATGAATGCAATCATGAGGATGCTCAAATGCAATATGCCATGATGACATGAGCATACGATCAGGATAATGCACAAAACAAAAACACGACGATTTTCTAGTAGTGGTTTTACCCGGGGTGCTACACTTATAAAGGAAAGCAAGTGGGGAAAAGATACAAGTTGTTTATACCTTTTCGCGATCTTCCTTTATTTGTTGGCTCCGTCCTTGATCATGAAACTTTTGTTGAATAACTTAGCACTAGAACCGTTATGGTGATGTATACCTCCTTATCCTCTTTGAAACGAGCTAAAAAACAAAATCCGAGTTCATATGCAAAAGTTATGGCCCAAACCGTGAAGGCGCTAAAATATGTTTGCTAGGGTTGGAAACTCCGGTGAGTTTGCTCCGAAGACTACGTGAGGGGTGGGAGGAGGAATTCTGGTGTGTTAACTCCGGAGACTTCAGGTGGAAGTTCCAGGACTTCAACAACTCGTATGTGACGCGATTTTGGGCGGAAAACTTGAACCAAAACCTCAAATTTGATGGGGAAATAAAGGAATTAAACCACAGAGACACAAAGGAAGGTAGATCAACAAGTTTTGCAGCAGATCTATGGATCAAACTCTACCAAAGTGCACAAAAATCTTAGATGGATCCAAAAGCAAGTACGATATATTTTTGGTGAATTTTTTTGACATTGTCAAGAACATTTTTTTTGAAAGGCAAGGGGGATGAATCCGTGGCAACCTATGCTCTTGATACCATTTGATAAGGGGTTGGCTCGATATTCATAGATTCGTGGTGGAGAGGTTTAAGAACACGGGAAGAACACACACACACACATGGAGATAAATAGCAAAGAAAACCTGTAGAATCGATCCCAACAATAAATTAAACTCTCAATGGAGCAACCCTCAAAACTCGAAAGACAACACAACAATCGTTCTAATTGAAACTGATTTCCTTCTTACTAGCTGGTCCACCGATCCAATAGAACCCTAGTAAGGAAAAATAACAACCAATAGAACACTATGGAAGATTGGCACTACTAGAACCTTGGGGAGAAGATTGGCATCATGCATACTATAATCCACATGGGGGGAAGAGTAGTTATGTGAATAACATACAACTCCATGGAAGGAGATCTTGGAACCCATATGGGGATCTTCTCCATTAAGGGGAGGAGGAGGAAGCCATATCTCTATCTCATCTCTTCATCTAATCCATTATAGGGTTCACATACGAGGGTGGGGGCATATATATAGCCAACCACGGGCTAAGGGTAGTTTAGGTATATAAAGGGGGATACATGGGCCATGACCCAACGCGCAGGCCGGAAACTCCATGAATGTAAGCTAGAGATTACGAAGTGGCAGGATGCTCCGGTGATACCGTGGCGGAGACTTCGGTCTAGGGGCGCGATGTCTGAGTTTCCGGTCGGTCTCCATGTCATCTCCGATCTGGGGTACAACAGGTTGTCACCACTAGGTTCTTGAGTCCGAGAGGGCAGAGCTGGAGATTCCTATGAGGCGTGACCTGAGATTCTTGTGTGGAAGCGACAAAGACTCCGGTGTGTAGAGGTTGGAGACTCTGTTCTTGAAGCTGATGCTTCTTCCATCATCTCTTTCATGCTTGGTTGTCTTGGGTGGCATGGTGATGACGATATGACGGGATGCATCATCGTTGGTTTTTATAGTTTGTGGTTTGGCGTCATTTTTTATTCGGATGCCTTCATGAAAGCACAAGATTGTGTCATCGAAGAAGAAATAGTCTAAAAAACTCGAAGATTTGTTTTTTTCTTTTAGACTTCATTTTATAATCGTCGAAGACAACTTTTGTATCTCTACTATAAAATAGATATGATATCGATTGTCAAAAAAGAAGAAAGGTGGGTGGAACTAACATGGCATTTTATTAAGAGAGTAACGAGGAATACAATAAGCCCCTTACTATTCCCCTCTTTTGTTTATTGAAGCATGATGTAGCATACAAAAAACATAACTTGCAAGCTTACATAGATGAAACCTGATAATAATATGATATATTTGAGGAATAAAAAATGACACAAGTGAATCCTCGATATCAAGGCATCAACTATACACAAGCTACCCCCCCCACACACACACACAAAAAAAAAAGATACACAAAGGGATGGTCATAACAAAATCAGATAAGAGTCTAAAACCCATGAGCACATGTTTCAATCGGAACAATGATGCACTTTTTTTTACGGTTTTGCTAATTCTCTTAAGTTAGGGCTTAGTCAAGTTTCAAGTTATTAGATTTTCATCGCGATTCGGTTGCAACTAAGAATTTTTAGTAGAAATAATTAAGATTTGCAGTTACAAGTGTGTTTTGCATATGGTTGTAAGTGAAGTTGTAATTGAGATTATCTAATTAAGAATTAGGCGCACCCATTTTTTAAGGCGACCTGTGTTTCAACCAGTGCTCCTGGTCGCGGACACAACCATGGATAGTTAGGTCTAGCTCCGGTCGGAACATGCGAACAATAATATCTTGAAACTTGATCCATCATGTACGAGCTCCGGTGGAACATGCGAATTGTGAACAACAATGACTCTCTGGCAGTGTTTCCTTTCGCGATATTGCCCCGGATTGCATCGGTGACAAGCTTTTGTATTGCCATTATTTGATTAATGCTAGGGAATTTGTCTGTGCGTTGCACCATGAGATGAAAAATAGGATGCATATTTCTTACAAAAAATAATCTAAGGATGAAGAGGAGGTGTTATTGTGTTATCTTTAATCTTCTTCATTTCATATTCGGTGCTAAGGGGCAATTTAGTAGCATAGCTAAGTTTCTAGCCTATGCTTCCGGCCTCTTTCCCCAACCCACCCGCCCGCGCCTCCCTCCAATCCACTCTGCCTCGGCTTGCATCTGGGTGCTCTTCGTTTCAGTCAGAGGTGGGCGGCATGGAGGCCTCACTGGTGGACGGTGGCAGCCTAATTTCTTTTGACCGAACTGCCCTCGGGGAAGACCCCCTCCCTCCCGACGCAGTACAGGATAACGCCGCCGCCACTGTGCAAGATCAGACGATAATGGGCCGACAGATCCCCTCGAGTGCTGCCTGTTGGTGCGGTACTCGAGCTCTGCGGTTGGGGGTCGCCGCGGGATGCTCGGGATGGGGATTTTCGTTTTCGTGATCTCAGTAGGCGGTGGGCCAGAGAGAGGTCGCGTGCGAGGCGCGGACGCGCGGATAGAGCTCGGAAGGGTGCGTAGCCAGGGACGCGAGGTGGTCAACGGCGATGGCAAGGTCGATGTTGAGCCAGGAGCCGCGCATGTCGTGGAGGAGGTCGAGGAGGCGCCGGCATCAGCGAGGTAGAGGTCGGTGGCGCGTGTCATGTCGCGGGTACAGGGGCATGTCAAGGAGGGGACGCAAGAAAGATCGTGCTCCTCCAGAGCAGGGTCGGTGGCATGATTGGTGGGCGATGGGCGGCGAGGGTTGGTGGCGTTGCTTGCACGCGGGATGGAAGAGAAAATAACGATTCATCTTTGTAGTGGCAATGGTGGGTAATTTACTCTAACTTTAGAGGCAAAACTGTCTTTTCCAGACGGACCATGGACAGAAACCTTGCGTTCTTTATTATTAGGTACTCCCTCCGTCCACAAATAAGTATACATCTAGCTTTTGTCTAAGTCAAATATAATCATTTGACTAACTTTATAGAGAGATATAGAAACATATATTATATTAAATTGACATATTATAAAACTATATTTAAAAATAAATTTAATGATATCAATTTAGTGTTATAAATGTTGGTATATTGTTCTAAAATGTTAGTCAAACGTACTAAAGTTTGACTTAGAATAAGGCTAGAAGTACATTTATTTATGGACGGAGGGAGTATATAGATAGGGAAAATCTAGACAACGACCGGTCTGAAAATTTTTGAACCTGGCGGACGCGCATGTATGATGCATTATCCGGTGGACACATGCACTAAACAACAACCGAATCAAAGTCAGCTAAGTAGCAAATTAAAAATTCAAAATATTTTCTAGACCAAATCATTTGTCCAATTTAGGATCCGATTTTACCGTTGGACTAATCGCGATGAGATCTTCGAAACTAGATCCCATATTGATATGTTTCGATAAAAAAAATTTAGACCAAAATGTTATCAATCCTTAACACTTGAGTTATCCATGTCATAGTATTCAAGTTATCCATCTAAAACATATAAGTTATCCAACATATAAACGGGTCGCATCGAGACGTTTTCGTATTTCTTATGTGAGTAACTTTTATATCTTTTTCACCTCATGAAACCTCGATTGCCCATGTATTTCAGTACAATTAATTAAACGTAAGCTACGAACAAGTTTAATTGGGACACGGTAGTATAGGTGTTAGGGTACCGAGAATTCGTGTCAGAGTATCGACGAGTGTGAAGGTTTGGTACCATAACACCTTTCAAGACTTCGTCACCCGTATGCCGCGGTACGACCAGTTGGCGACGAGAGATAAAGGTAAATCTACTCTTAGACTGATATAAGAAATTCAAAATCTAGCGGACATGAATAAAGTGCGCTGCATGCGCTGGTGAACTAAAAGTCAAATCGAATTAGAGCCAGTTATAGTATGAACGCTTGATGTCAGCCATCTTAGAATCATATCGAAAATTTAAAATGTCCTGTAGATCAAACCGTTTATCAAATTTAAGATCCATTTTCACCGTTGCACTAGTCGCGACGAGATCTTTAAAACCAGATCCCATGTTGATATGTTTCAAGAATTTTTTTTGAATCAAAAGGTTATCCACCCTAAACACGTGAGTTATCCATGTCATAACATATAAGTTATCCACCGAGTAATATATAAGTTACCCACCATATAAACATATTAGATAGAGGCGTTCTCGCATATGTGTTGAGTAAGTTTAATTGAAACGCGGTATAGTTGTTAGGATACTGAGACTTTATTGCCATAAACATGTTAGCGTCGACGAGCGATTAAGGCTCGGTATCCTAAAACTCTTCAAGGCTTCGTTACTCGTCCACTACAGTAGTGGTGACGGACGTCGACAAAGTCAAGTCGCTAGATTACATGTTATGCGTGGTGGGTGGGCTATGCAAAAGAAGCTTAAAAAATTATGTTTAATATTTGGCGCCGGTAGCCTTTCGAGGTTGAGTAGTTCGTATGTTGCGAGAGAGCGAACGACAAGGCCGTGTCGTTAGAAAAACTTTTTATATTTTATTTGTGAATAAATTTTTACAGTGGTGGACAACTTACATGTTATTTGGTGGGTAACTTACATATTGAAGCCTGGATAACTCTCGTGTTACTGATGGATAACTTATTGGTAACAAAAAAGTTACTCATCTCTAATACATGATCTCTGAGTAAATTTTATAGTAGTGGATAACTTATATATTATTGGGTGGATAACTTACGTGCTGAAATCCGGATAACTCGTGTGTTACGGGTGGATAACTTTTGGTCAAAAAAAATATTGTTAAAATATACCAACATGTGATCTAGTTTCGAAGATTTTGTCACGACTAATTTAATGGTGAAAACGGATCTTAATTTGGACAAACGGTTTGAACTAGAAAACATTTTGAATTTACGCATGTAAATTGAGCTGGCTAATCAAGGTTTGCACAAAGTTAGCTTTTGGTTGCGACGATGTCGTGCGTTCCCACCTTTCTCCGATCCGCCATGTTTGTAATTTTTTAGAACGGTCGTTACCTAGCCGTGTCCTATAGATATGGATAAGGATTTAACTCCTCTAAAGAAAATAAAGAATTTAACACTCTCTCTCTCTAAAAAAAATCCCGACCCCCGAGGTTGGCAGCCCAGAGAGCAGTGGATTTTTTTACAAATATGACCCTCTGCAATTCGTCATCGCCAAAAATACCCTCATCGCTTCGCAAAAGCCAAAAATGCCCTGGCGGGAGGCTGAAAAGGCGACACGTGTCACCTCCCGCCACAGGGGGTGGCGGGATGTTCCATCCACCATGGGGAATGGCGGGATGAGGTGGGCCCCACGTCCAGGCCAACGGGGAGGTTCGACTTGGCGCTGGCGAGAGGTTCGACTTCGTGCTCGCACTGGTGGGCCCCAAGGCATCATTCCGCCACCGCCAAAGGCGGAAGGAACATCCCGCCACCCCCCGTGGCGGGAGGTGACACGTGTCGCCTTTTCAGCATCCCGCCAGGGCATTTTTGGCTTTTGCGGTGCGAGGAGGGTATTTTTGACGATGACAAATTGCAGAGGGTCATATTTGTAAAAAAATCAGAGCAGTGAGCGCTGCTCCGCGTGCAGCAAAAGACGCCGACACTGTCGTCATGGCAGGATCCCCTCTCCGAGGAAAAAGTACGAGCGGGGCACACTCGCAAAAAAAAAGCATCCGGCACGCAGGCACGATACGACGCCATAATTGATTCATTCGAATTTCGAACGCCGCCGGCCGCTCCCCCAATCCACCCACGGACAGACCAAGCGGCGAGACGAGAGCCGAGCGGCAGTTTGAGACGCAGCAGGGCGAAATGAGGAAGGCGGCCGCGGCCTCGCGCTACGCCTCCTACGACTCGCCGTCCCCGTCCCCGTCCCCGCGCCGCGCCGGACCTACCGCCGCCGCATCGGCGACGCCGGTCCAGCAGAGCCGCGCGCTGGTGGCGGTCAGATCCGGCCGCGGCGACCTGCGCTGCCAGGCGCCGCCGCAGCCCCAGCCGCACGGGAACCTCGGCTCCGTGCTCCGGAGGCTCATCTCAATGGACAAGAAGCCGAGCGCCAAGAACCTCCTCCCCGTCCCTCCCGCCGCGGCCCTCCCCGCGAAGAACGGCGGCGGTGGCGGGGGCAAGCTGCCGGCGCTGTCGCGGAAGCTCTTTCAGAAGGGGCCTTCGGAGGGCAAGAGGAAGGCCCTGACGGAGGTCAAGAACAGCGGCAACGCCAACACGCGGACGCTCGCCATGGTTCTGCGCAGCGAGCGGGAGCTCCTCTCGCAGAGCAAGGAGCAGGAGGACGAGATCGCCGCGCTCCGCCTCCAGCTCGAGCAGAAGGACATCGAGGTGCGCAGCCACTCAACCCCCTTCTTCCCTTCATCCGCCCACCTTTCCGTGTTATCAATGGCTGATGCAGCAATCGTGTGGTTATTTTGAGCAGGTCGAGCGGCTCAAGGACCTGTGCCTGCGCCAGCGGGAGGAGATTAGTACGCTCAAGGACGCCGTCCTGTTCCCTGACACACAGCCGGACCGCCACGTCCGGGATGAGATCTCAACTCTCACCGGGCAGATTCAATGCCTTGCCGATGAGCTCGCCCAGGCACGTCCTTTGGCGGTGGAATTTTGCCGTGCATTCTCAACGTAATCTCCCAGTCCCAGAGTCCCTGATGATTGACTGCTATTGTTTCACTCTGCGCAGGTCAAGGCCGAGAAGAACACGTCAAGGTCATGTTTTGACGACGGGTATTGTTCCTCCCCAAGTACACCAGCCCTTAACGAGGAGACTGCCTTCTCTCTGGTATGATCGTTTGCTCAACCATTCTTTTGAAGCAATTGAACGATGCTTATGCCAATGAGTTGTTTGCGGATGCTGCTACACAATTTCATTTTTCAGTATTAAGAGATGGCGTGTGTATTACCCTGTAAATTGCTTTTAAATTGTTTTTCTTGAATTCAGGCTTATGTTCCATGCTACTATTTGTAAATAATGACATATAATTTCCACCATTAAATTTCCCTAGCAAAATTTGAATAGCCATTAAGCTATATAAATGACCCTTTGTATCAGGGTAACCATAAAATGTCCATAATGCATAGGCTACCTTTATCTTGGGAGTAAATGGCTTTTAGGTGGCCAAAAAGGATTTCTTCGGAACATTACGTTTATATATTATCATGTTTCTTAGGTAACAAAGATTAGTTAATTTCATAAAGTAGTAATTTACTGTTTCACAAGGTACCGGGGCAATAAAGAAACCCACAAAACTTACATATCAGTCTACACAAATGCTCTCCTTTTCTGATGGACATTGATGACTTATTATTCAAAAGTACTCCCTCTTTTTCAAAATATAAGATGTTTTAGCTTTGTGAAGCAAATGTATCTAGACTTTTTTTAGTATCTAGGTTCACTGAGATTTAGTGTGAATATACACACTAAAACAAGTCTAGATACATTTTCTTCACAAACCTAAAACATCTTATATTTTGAAACAGAGGGAGTACACCTCAAACATCTCAGCGGGGATATGGTAGAGTAACTTTATTCTACCGTCTCATGTCTTGGCCTGCCTGCTTTGAAAATACCGGCACAATACATTGTTTAAAACTTCCAGTTGTTCTTTACCTTGTTTCGATGATAAGTTAGTTGTTTGATTTATTTCATGTTTTCAGTTCATTCCCTTTATTCTTCCAAGTGACATTTCAAAACCCTTTCCACACTGTCAAATTTGTAAAGAGAATACTTTACCTATGTTAAATGGTTAATTTGGCTTGTTGGTTTGACTCCAAGTTCCAACTCTTCTTCAGCTTTGCAACTAGTGCAATTCAAAGCTATCTTTTGCAACAACAATAAGAACAAAAAAGAAAAATCCAGCACAAAATGAATCTTACATGACTTACTAAACATATATTCGCAATTCAACTTGATTGACTGATGATGTTCGCTGCTTTCGCAGGAGTGTAGCATTGGTGAAGCGGAGACACCGAACTGTGGTAGCCCCGATGAAATGTTTGTCAAGGATCTTAACCCTTGCCTGACCCCTTTCTCCAAGAGCAGATCCGAGGTATAAAGGCTGGCCTAGCCACAAATTTCATGCATTTTTGCCCCTTATTTCGTTCTCAAGCAGCCAAAGCATCTTCCTCACCTCAACCATGAACTTTGCAAGGAGTACGAGGAATCCTTGAGCTCTCACCGCAGCAACAGCAGCAGGGCGAGGCCGGACCGCAACTTCTCCTTCGGCTCGCATCGCAGGACGATGTCGAAGAGCTCTGACCACCACAAGCCTACCTCAGGCTCAGGCACAGCCGGGAGCAGCAGCAAGCGGCGAGTACACAGATCCGACCAAGACAAGATCTACCAGAACCTGTTTTAGTTTGGTCATGGATCGTAAAGATCGTGCGTCGGAGTGTGAGAGTTGTGTAATAACGATGCTATGCGTGTGGATGAACAATCAGTGGTCATTACGATCTTGGTTGTGCTTTGTTTCTTGAGTGCCTGTCAGATGCATGAACTCTGATGGTTTGAAATTTCTTTCCTGAGAAAATCAGTTGTAATTTTCATCTCGAGATATCTCAATTGTGATGGACATGTTTTTTTCCCCAGAGAGTACAATGCAGAGACAGACGCAACTCATACACGAAACACTATTTCTGCACTGAATATTTCGAAGACTAATAACAGAGGTATCCTGTCCTGCAACGAAAATGTTCGTCTTCGTCTTGAACAGAACGGTTCTGGCCTGAAGTTTCAAAGCGACAGCGAGAGTTTTCTCCGTTGCCTGGGCTATGGACAGACGGCAGCCGTCCGATATCCTATCTGGACGGCCCAGATCCCACGCCGCCAGTATACTAGTCTGACTCTACTACTCGGTCTGATCTGTAGCTGTCTCGCGCTCACCAATGGTGGTCGTCTTCTCCCCGACTCCCCGCCCCAGCCAAATCCCAAACCCCGCCGCGGCGCAGATCCCCCCAAATCCCCAGGCCTAGCCCGCGCACTCCCGTTCGGATCAATCCCCCCCAAATTCGATTCAGCTCGATGCCGCCAGCAGCGGCGTAGCGGATCCCCGCGCGAGCTAGGGTTAGGGTTTCGAGGGGTTTGCGCTAGGGTTTGGCCCCCGCCGCGATGGGCCGGTCTCGCGGGGTGCCCAATTCCGGCGACGACGACACCAACCACAGGTTCCGCTAGTGTCCCACTCGCTGCCCCCCTTCGCATTTTGCTCTGCCTTGACTACTATCGAGCGAGCGAATGAGTGATGTAATGCGTGGTCGGTATTGCTGCAGGTCGAAGCGCAGGAGGGTTGCGTCGAGCGGGGATGCGTCGGACTCCCTCTCGGCGGCGTGCGGTGGTGCTGGAGATGGGAAGAAGGCGCTGTACCACTGCAACTACTGCAACAAGGACCTGTCAGGGAAGATCCGGATCAAGTGCTCCAAGTGCCCGGACTTCGACCTCTGTGTCGAGTGCTTCTCTGTTGGAGCCGAGGTCACTCCACATCGGAGCAACCATCCGTACAGGGTCATGGTTAGTGTCCTCACTTAGCTTTGTTTTCCTACTTGCTCACTGAATTGCAGTTGGTATACAAATGCATGCTTAACTGAACTGTGTCCAAAAGCAGCAGTAATAACCACTAGGGTTGAAGGGCAATCGTATGTCAACTGCAGTGGACTTAACATGCTGATAGCAACTGTGCTCGTAAAGTATGGCCCATTGAATTTATCGTACCATTCCACTTGTCATTTAGAACCGCAAGTCTTAGCTGATTGCTACGTAGTGAAGAAGGTGTGAAACAAAAAGATGCAATATGACACTCCAAGGCTGAATCATCCCACATAACCACTGACTTTGCGTAATCGCATCACATTCATGTTTCTACCTTCTTAACATGGATACACTTTACAAGTGTCCGGTGTCCTTCACCAGCTCATGTGTTAACTCAGATTATATGTTCGGTTCTGCATGCCTATATGCTCAACCATCTCTATTGCAATTGGCTATATGGGGCTTAATACATGCAAACCAGGTCATGGGGACAGGTCTCATAAACAAAGAGAAGAGGCAAAAATAATCCAATTTATACCTTAGCACTTTCAGTATTTAGTATTATCCGTGCTTCTCATGTCTGTTGCATGCTTTAACTTAACTGATATTATGCAACAGGACAACCTATCTTTTCCACTAATTTGTCCAGATTGGAATGCAGACGAGGAAATCCTTCTCCTAGAGGTATTTTCAGTGTCCATTTGTTCTGTTCATTTCTGGGTTGTGGGTTCTAACTGCTTACCTTTCATTATTGAAGGGAATTGAAATGTATGGTCTGGGAAACTGGGCTGAAGTTGCGGAGCATGTTGGGACCAAGGGCAAGGCACAATGCATTGATCATTATACAACCGCTTACATGAACTCACCTTGTTATCCCCTTCCGGTAATCATTTTGTCAACCTGTTAATTTTGAAGAGTTGAAACTTGACATTTAATCCAATACTACCCCATCATTTTAGGACATGTCTCATGTTAATGGAAAGAATAGGAAGGAACTTCTTGCCATGGCTAAAGTACAGGGTGAGAGTAAAAAAGGTGAGGCATGATCACATTTTTTTTCTGATAATGAAGAAATCTGTTTAGGCTGGAACAACACATCATATGCTTTTTTCTGATAATGAAGAAAGCTGGTTATGTATTTTGAAGGCTGACATACCTTACTGCATATATTAATTGGTCCTGAGTGGTGTGATATTAGTGTCTTAGGTGGGGTTTAGGTTGCAGATATCTGTTCTTCAAGGATTTTTTCTATATCAGGGTATTCAGTAGTGGCATTGTTTCTGTACTTCTGGTATGTTAACTGTTAATTACTAAGAGCTGAATACCCGTGCTTAGCTACGGATCAATAATTACTACATGTTGAATATCGATGGGTCATGGCACACTGGACATTGTCTCATACTCTCATCTCTCGTCCGAGCCTTGTCTCCAGCAATTGAGTGTTTTTATGGGAACCTCTATCTGTATTTTTATTTTAAATTTGGAGTCCAAGGGTAACAAGTGAGGATGCATATCTGTCTTTCTTGTGACATACTGTAACCTACCTCAAATAGTTCTTCCAAATTTTTACGAAATCAGTGCCGCAACATCTTTTTCGTAGGAATCGAAGGAAGTTGCTATTATTACTTATTAGCACCATTCCTAGGCTCCAATATCAGAAGATTCTTGTTTGGTAGCTAGCTGAACTGTTAACATAAGGGAAAATGGAAAAGAATCATGTAGACGTTGTTCCTTCATATGAGAAAAAAGCACGAAGGACATTAGGAAAGCTAGCCAGCTAGCTATCCCGCATCTCCATGTTTATGGGTTGTGTGGGCCTTCTAGGCTGTTCATTTTTTTCTTTTCTACTCCCTCTGTCCAAGAATAGATGTCTTAGGCTTTTCAAATTTTGGATGAATCTATATACTAAATAGTGTCTAGATTCATTCAAATTTTGATAAATCTGAGACATCTATTTTGGGACGGAGGGAGTAGTTTATTGCTTCAGTTTTCCGGAGGTACAATGGGCTGAGCCAGTTGGGTACATATAATCGTTACTGTCGAATATCGATATTGTGTACATGTATGGGCCCCTGAAGGCCTGAAAGGCATGGGCCTTGCTCAGTGTGGGGACGGTTCAAGAGAGTGAACAGACGACCACCAACTCAGAGTTTTATAAGTAGGAAAGAAAATGTGCCTGTATGAACACAAGAATCTGCAAATGCATGAGCTAATCTAATGAAATAACATAAACCTCCAGCAGGGCACTATTCTGTTGGTAATGACTCTGAATGTGAGGATGCTAAGAAGTTTTTACTGCCCTCAGTAGTGTTCTGCCTTACAATAAATAAGGATGACAGTAAAGACTTAATATGCTATCTCACTATATTTGTTTGTATGTTTCCTCCCTTTTTATATAGGAATTCCAGTGCTACAAGGGGATTTGACTCCTAAGGACGAGTCTCCATTTTCTCCCCCTCGGGTCAAGTATGTTATTCTTAATCTAGAATGTTCATAACCATGCATGTAAACTTTGCAAGAGGCTTAGTTACCAACTGTTGCCTTGCATAGGTTGGAAGATGCACTTGGAGAAGGTCCAGCCAGTCGATCACCTTCACACGTACCTGGTGGTATGTCTTGTAATTTGACTGATTCAATCCTAAGTTGTTTCTGCCCAGTGTCATTGAACATAATTGAGATTATGCTAATCCAGTTGAATGTGCTTTAGGTGCAAATAAGAAAGCTTCAACTGTTGGGCATTTCAAAGATGGTGCTAATCTAGCTAAAGCTGAAGGTACGACCATAAACTAGTCATGGGTGATCAGATGGATGCATTAGGGTTATCTTCTATTTTCAGTTTTTTCATTCATCATCAAGCACTGCCCTCATGTCAGTAAACACGTCCCTTTTGTTGTTCTCTTACCACTGATCGGTGGCCATATTAAACCTAAATAAACACCCCTTAACATGGTTTCCTTTCCCAAGTTGTTCACCTTTGAGATATGTTTGATCAACGCTATTACACTCTTAAGAGATGGATTTACAAATGGAGGCGTGGTGGAAAAACCATTTTTATTTAAATGTTTATTTAGAGTTTTGTTTTATCAGCAAAATAAACCCAAGATAGATCTCTTTAGCCAAATGACTTCCGGAATATTTTGAAGCAATGCCTTTTTATTTACCATAATGAAACGTACGCTGCACCTGTATATTTCTTCAGTTCCTGCAATATCGTATATTGAATATTGGCCTGTTCAATTTTCATGTGCCAGATGGTCATATGGATAGAAGTATTGGCGTAAAAAAGCCCAGATATTCTGCAGATGAAGGGCCTTCTTTGACTGAATTGAGTGGATACAATGCAAAGAGGCATGAGTTTGACCCGGAGTATGATAACGATGCTGAACAAGCACTTGCAGAGATGGAATTTAAAGAAACTGATTCAGAAACTGATCGTGAACTGAAGCTACGAGTGTTGCGAATTTACTTGTCAAGGTTCGTTAACTGCAAGGATGAAATATTTTATTCGTAATAAATAAAAGTAAATTGTATTGTTGCAGTAGTTTGTTCCTCTGGTTTGAGAAGATCATCATGGTAGCACCATATTCTTGGTTCCTACTAACTAATATTCAGATGAAAAGGGCTCTATGTTCCTATTGCTTAAGTTGCTAGTTGACTTGCATCTACATGCATGACTTCATTAATAGCTGCAACAGACCATGTTTATAACCCAAAGAGTCTGCTAGAAGTTATAGAAACCTTTATATGCTTCTCATGAATTGAACTGTTTGCCTTCATAGGCTTGATGAAAGAAAAAGGAGAAAAGAGTTCATATTGGAAAGAAATTTACTGTACCCTAATCCTTTGGAGAAGGATCTTACAGATGAGGACAAGGAAGTTTACCATCGGTACAAGGTCTTCATGCGTTTCCTTACTAAGGAGGAACATGAAGCCCTTGTTAGGAGTGTTATTGAAGAACGGAAAATTCGTAGGAGGATTCAGGAGCTTCAGGTGTCTTACTTTTCCCCAAAGTTTATAATACGGGCACATGGCTATATGTTTAGTTTGCCTTTTTCTTTTACTAAATTCAAATTCTTAACCAAGTAAACAGAATAATTACAATTTTCTGTTTCACCATTTTATATGCAAGAACAATTCTTTACATTATTTTATTTTGTAAATGCCAGGAATGTCGTTCTGCTGGATGCCGTACACTGGCTGAAGCCAAGATACACATCGAGCAAAAGAGGAGAAAAGTGTACGGCGTGAATGCTCAAAAAGCCAAGGAAAGTGGCCAGCTTATTCCAAGTACTAAAGCAATACATAAAACACATCGGCCTATGAAAATTGAGACTGATGGGAATTTGGATCTGAAGAAAGGCAGTACAATTTTAGATTCTCCAAAAACCACAGGACACACAAGCGCTAAAAATTGGGATGATTGGGATATTGTTGGTCTTCCTGGGGCAGAGCTATTAAGTTCCAGTGTAAGGACAATTACTTATTTACATTCTTGATGCTGCCTTTTTCCTACTTTGGTGCTTGTTACAATAAACAAAAACTCTTCTCTGTTTCAGGAAAAACTCCTGTGCTGTCAAAACAGATTGCTACCTAGTCATTATCTGAAAATGCAGGAGGTGTTGATGCAGGAGATGTTTAAGGGTAGTGTTGTCAAGAAGGAAGATGCCCATGTATTATTCAAAGTTGACCCTGCCAAAGTGGACACAGTCTATGATATGGTGACGAAAAAGCTGGGTAACAATGAAGAGGCTCCGACCGTCTAGTTACACATTTGGTTAGTGCCTGGTGTAAACTTCCCTCAAAACCAAGTCTTGGTTTCTCATTCGCAGCATGACTGAGACTCGGGTAAAAAACGGATGCTATACTTACATTAACTTGGCTGTAGTGTTGAATTGAAATTCGTGTCAGATGTCTGAAGAGTACACAATAAGGCGTTCCAGCCAAATTGTAAAATTACAGTGGGAATGTGTAGCGTGAGTTTCCATTGCTGTTCAATTTTTAAGAGGATAGTTGTCATTGCTGGAGAGTGTACTGTGTCTGATGAAGTGACGGTGCCTTGTTGTAGGGTTTTAGGGTTCTGAAACGATGTATCATGTATGTAACCATTTGTTCTATTTCATGTCATTGTTCCAATAGCAGATTTGAAGTACTACAGCTATTCCTGTTGCAAAATTCATGCGAGTGTAAGTCTTTCTACAGTATAATTTCCATGGTTTATGTTCATTTGGCTTTTGTATGTTTGTCCGGTCAATCTCGTTCGTAGCTCCACTCTTTGCCTTGTTGATTCCTGTATACTCAATTCGTCATGTATGATGCTTCCTTTTATTTGTTTGAGTAAAAATTAACGCTCGAAATTTGGCACAAATGATTCACTGGAGTGTTTATATCAGTTTATTTTGGTCAAGTGCTGATCCGGTCAGGTAGCAAATGTTTTGCTTGAATTTTTCCTGAATCCCATTCGCATCGAATTTTACATGTGCAAAATGTATTACGTATCTATAAAAAAAAAGTGTAACTGAATTTTGAAGCTCAACTGACGGCAAGAAAAGCAGACAGTAGTTGGTTGCGTACTCGTGCTGCGAGTGATTACGGAAGGTAACAGTCAACAGTTCTTGATGGCGTCATGTGCGTTGTGCAGGGGAAGCAGCTGAGGGGTGGGTAGTTGGCATGTGTGTTGCGCCTCATCACGTCGTCGCGATCGCGCATCAAGATCACAACAACGCTGCGGAGGCAGACCACCATCAGCACTGACGCAGCAAAACGATGACCCCTCCCTCCTACCTGCTAACTAAACCCCCACCGCTGGTGCGCGCGAGGTAGCCAGGCCGAGAGACCCCCCACGCGAGGCGGAGAAGGCGAGGCACCGCAAGGGGGGAGAGCCAGTGGAGATGGTGTCGGCGGGCGTGCTGGTCGCCGCGGCAGCGGTGGCGGCGCTGGCGGTGTTCTGCGGGACGGACCCGCTGCGGCTGGGGAGCATGGTGGACTTCCCGGGCTTCGAGGCGCACGTCGTCGAGCTCCCCGACGCGGCCGAGATGCCGCCGCACGCGGACACCGCCGAGCGGCTCCGCGGCGCGGAGATCCGGTTCCGCGGCGAGGTCCAGGGCCCCGAGAGCGTGGCCTTCGACCCGCTCGGCCGCGGGCCGTACACCGGCGTCGCGGACGGCCGCGTCGTCTTCTGGGACGGCGCCCGCTGGGCCTACTTCGCGCACGCGTCCCCGAACTGGACCGCCGAGCGCTGCGGCGGGCCCAAGGCGTCGCCGATGGAGTACCTCAAGGACGAGCACGTCTGCGGCCGCGCGCTCGGCATCCGGTTCGACAAGAGGACGGGCGACCTCTACATCGCCGACGCCTACTACGGCCTGTTCAAGGTCGGGCCCGAGGGCGGGCTGGCCACGCCGCTCGCCACGGAGGCCGAGGGCGTGCGCTTCAACTTCACCAACGACCTCGACCTCGACGCCCATGGCAACGTCTACTTCACCGACAGCAGCATCCTCTACCAGAGAAGGTCCGTCATGCCCAATGTGCCCCTCCTCCTCTCCTCTGTTTCTTCAGTTTCATCTCATCGCATTGGTTGCGCCTGCACATATTTGTACTGTTTCATGCCTCACTTGTTTAGCAAATTTGAGTACCCTATACGCTGAACTGCTAATTGAAACAATTAGGACCCTGTAATTGGAAGGTTAACTTGTGTTATTTCGATTTTATACAGTTACAATGATAGTTGACGTACTTTTGCACTATATACACCATGGTTTCATCCGTTGACATTGTTGATTGAAGCTCGACTACGAAGTGTAGTCTGGAAACTTTCTCGTCGTCCGAAGGGTTGCTGCTCGCAGCTCCTTTCTGTAAGAATATTCCCTGGCTGCTAGTGCTCATGGGTCTCCATTTTTTGAAAGCCCTGGAAACTTTCCATACTCATCATCAAGTAAAGATGGGATGCACCTGGAGAATTTTCATAATTTAATACTTCGCTACTCATTTGGGTTGAATTATAGTATAACATATGGCTTTCGGAAACGGAAAGTACTGCTCAGTTCGTTTCAAATTGATTGACGCAGCTTTGTCTAGGTACATAGGTATTTATCTACACGCGTCTAGATGTGTATCTAGAGAAAACTGCGCCAAGTAATTTGGAACAGAGGGAATAGCAAATTTTGAAGCAACCGAAGGGCTTGTTTGCTGTAAAATGCTTACTTTTAATAACTCTTCTCCAGGAGATATTCACGGGAAACAGAGGAAGCGTGCAAGCTAATTGTTGGAACTAAATATTAGCGTGATCATTCATCTGCAGGAACTTCATGCAGTTGGTTTTCGCCGGAGATCCCTCGGGCAGGCTCTTGAAATACGACCCGAAAACAAAGGAGACAACAGTTCTTCACCGCAACCTTCAATTTCCCAATGGGGTGAGCTTAAGCAAGGATGGCTCCTTCTTCGTCTTCTGTGAAGGATCTCGCGGAAGGTTCATATACTCTTCTTCTCCCCATTCGGTTCAGGGATTCCCCGATTCTACTTCAGATCAGACACTGATTATTGTGCCATTGCTGATACAGGTTGAGCAGATACTGGCTGAAAGGTGAGAAGGCAGGAACCGTGGATCTCTTCGCCATCCTGCCCGGGTTCCCGGACAACGTGAGGACCAACGAGAAGGGCGAGTTCTGGGTGGCAATCCATTGCCGACGCAGCATCTATGCCCGGCTCATGAGTCGCAACATCCGGCTGAGGAAGTTCTTGCTCAGCCTCCCGATTCCCGCCAAGTTCCACTACCTGATGCAGATCGGCGGCAACCTGCACGCGCTCATCATCAAGTACAGCCCTGACGGGGAGGTGCTGGACATCTTGGAGGACACTAAAGGGCAGGTGGTGAGAGCTGTGAGCGAAGTGGAGGAGAAGGACGGCAAGCTCTGGATAGGGTCTGTTCTCATGCCCTTCATCGCCGTCTTCGACTATGCCAAGGAATCCTAGCCGCCCTGGGTAAAAGAGTAGGGAAATCCACGAACGCGTTGCACACGCATTGCTTGATTCAAATAAATTTGTTCCTTGAATTGCTAGTATATGTTTCACCCTTTCCCTGATTGTTACTGTAACTGGCAGACATTTTTAGCTGGATCTCTCTTAGCAAAGAACACCTCACTTTCCAGAGTCCTATTTGTCACGTTTGTTCATCACTCTTTCCCTGATTGTTACTGTAACTGGCAGACATTGTTACTGTAAACAGTATCACCAGCAGACACGCAGATAAAGTTAACAGATGTATCATGAGATCCATCCAATGGCTACTTTATCGGTGTGGTGGTAGTAGATGGAGCGTAGCGAACTTGCAAAAGGTAGCACTGGCCTCCAATGGCACTAGATCCATGATTCCCCTTAATAAAATTTCTGTTTTGGCCACACCACGTAAGCAATGCCACCAGGAGATGCTGCTCGATATCCCTTGCCACAAACAGACACAAAATCTATGGGATCAATCAAACAGGAGTCGAGGACCACAGTTCACATCTGGCCCATCACGAATCGACCCTACAGGCTAGCAAATCAGAGACAGTACACGAGACCAGACGCCCCCACGTGTGCGCGCGATCGCTTGCTGTGCTACGACGCTAAACTAAACGACACACACGGGACGCACACCTGACGGCGGCAAGCCAAGCGCTCGACGGGGAAGACGAGGGGGTTGACGTGGTGGGTGTCGTTTTAGAGCCGGCGCGCGGAGGAGGCGCATGAGCTGGAGCGGGAGGAGGCGCTGCGCCAGAAGCCGGCGCCGTAGAGGCGTGAGCCCATGATCTCGCGCTCCAGCTCCGACGCCGCCTCGTCCTCCGCCTCCGCGCGCCTGGCGCCCGCCGCGGCCTCGTCCGCCTCCAGCGCGGCCTCGGCCGCGATCATCGCCTTGGCGCTCCCCGACAGCGAAGCGTTCCCCTTGCCGCTGCGCTGCAGGCGGCGTCGCCGGCGCCGCCTCGTCCTGGCGCGGCGCAGGAGGTCCGTGGGGAGCCTGACGGTGACGAGCAGGAGGACCTCCAGCAGCGCCATGGGGCAGCAGCAGCACACCGCGGCGCAGTCCGCCGCCGCCTGCCCCGCCGCCTCGCCCCCGCACCCCGGCTGCTGGGGCTCATGCTCCTCCTCCTCCTGCTCCCCTCGGCCGTGGCCGCCCTCCCGCATCTGTCAGCCACTCTGCCCGACCCTCTACGTGATATAGCCACCAGTCCTTGGCGAATGGCGAGAATCCACCGCGACCGCGTGGTTCTCGGATCGGTTATTTAGAGTCCCGCGGCGGTTGGTGGAGAGAGAGAGAGGAATCAGAGGATAGAGGCGGCGACGATGGCGTTGGAGTGGCGTGCCGTGCCGTGGCGTGGCGGAGGAGAAAAAATCAAACCGCAATTTTCCCACTGCCGCACACACACGCTTGTCCTGCAGTTATATGGTTTTTCTCTCCCGTATTTATTATTCTGGCTGGCTCGTCGCCAAAAACGCAAACCCCCCCTTCCCGCAAAGTTCACGAGACCGTGACTGTGGTGTGGCTGCGCTCCATGGGGGCGCGACACCTTTTGCGATGGATGCGATGCGATAAGACAGAGAGAGATCGAATGGGAACGGCCGCCAGAGCGTGTCGCGTCGTTGCCGCGGATGCCCGTGGTTGAACTGAACTGAACTTCCGGTGTCGCACGCGCGCAACGTTCAGTCCGACGCCAAGCATCCGCCTCTGACCGTGAGCCGAGTAGGACGATCAGGGCATCTCCCGCGGGCCGACACAAACGGGTCAGGTTTCTGTCCGGATGGATCGGTTCATGGAATAGAAAATGAGTCATGGTCTAGCAACGCCGAATTGTGAGCCTAGCGGCTCGGCGCATGTTGACCGCTCCCGTCCGTTGTCAACACTTGACGACCTCTTTCTATTGGAGATAAGACGTTAATGACAAGGGGGCGCCATCAATTACTGTCGGCTTTCAACGCGACCGGTGTTTCCCGCCCTCGCTGACTCCTATTTTTCGCGCGCGATTGGTGGTCGTTTCCCGCCCACGGCTGAAAACATCCTGTGGCCAGGTAGACGATTCTCCCTGGCCGCGGTCTATAAAAAACGGTCGCCGACGAGTCGATGAACACCAGATCTTGCACCACAAAACTCCATCAGAGCACCAACATACAGTAGACATGCCTCGCATCAACAAAGAGCAGGAGGTGCGCGATGCCCATGAAGCCGCGGTACGGGAGATGAACCTCGCCGTTGTAGAGACACCTGTGGAGGCGGTGGTCCGCGAAGCTGTTGCTCGGGCGGCAGCCGTGGTGCGCAACACCGCGGTTAGGATGGCGGCTGAGAAGCAACGCAACTGCGGCAATAAGCAGGCTGAGGTATGCCCAACGAGCAACACATGACACAGCGGAGTAGTGTGTGTCATGGGCGGCTGCCACGCCCATGGCGATGGACACGGAGGAGGAAGGCGACGACGAGGAGGACGACAACTTCCTCACCGACTTTGATGACAAGCTCGCGGAAGCGGTGCAGGAGAGGAGCGACGAGCAACGGGCCATCGTCGAGTCCTACGACACCGTGCACCGCCTCGTCGGTTCTCAGCAAAACGAGCGCCCCAAGAGAGCAGGGACCATTGGGCAACAGAGATGGAGGCGATGTACGGACGCTGGACAGCCGATAAGGGGAGAAAGATGAGGAAGCTGCACGAGTGTACCGACTGAGTACATGCGGTGGCGCGTCCACGCCGTCGCCAGGAAATATCGTCAGAATCATCGAGGTGTTCATGCCAGCGCAACTGGTTCCTCAGGCTACGACAATGGACATGACTAGGCGAGATGACCAGACGACGAGCACGAAAAGTCGTTGTAGTTTATTAAATTAGACTTAGATCTAGATCTAGCCTGCTATTTAAGGAAAAAGAATTATCAAATTAATGTCCCAATTACATACGGGCTCATAGGGGTATGCCCGAACACGCGCGCTGTTCTCGTCAACACAACGATGACCTAAATTTGATGAACCGATTGACCATGCCGTTAGGATGTACGTGTACAGTTCTTCTATTCGATTGGATCGGTTCGGACACGGCGGGACCGTTTGAGTGGCCCGGTGAAGATGCGCCTCAGGCGGTGGATGCTTTGGCCGTTGATACACGCCTTTGCGTGTGATTGATTCGGTCAACCTCAAGCGATTGGGACGGTCCAGAGTTACTTGTCCAATTAGCCGCTCCAATACAAAAATCAAAACAAAAAGCCGCTCTGACAAAATGATGAGCGATGACAAGTGGAGAGATTATTTTAGTATATGCATGGAACAGCTGATGTGTGGAACAAAGAGGCGGAATAGATCTCCGTTTCAGGAAATAAAATACAACCAAATAACCGGGCAGTCCAACCAAACAGCTGGGGACAAAGAAAGAGGGTGCAGAGAAGCAACGCAAAGAGACAAGGAGCTTCCAGAAGCAATCCAAACAAAACTGGTCGGCAGAGGCTAAATGACATAGCGCAGAAACCAGGACATCAAGAAGTAATATTCTAGCCCCCCAAGAGAGCTTTTAGAGGCCATGTACCCTCTCAGCCGTAGGATTGGACTTCCAAATCCTTCCCAGCCGTCCGTTTTAGCTGTGTGTTTCTACCCACACTGGAATTTGCCCACTCTTTCCCACTGATTTAAGGGCCTGCGTCTTGCCTGGCCTGCTTGTCGGAGACCGCGTGTACGTCGCCCTCGGTTAGTTCGCGTTTCGGCTGGCCTTCACGGTGGTTCCATCGCGATTTTCCTCTCTGAACGCGGGCAAAATTATCTTTTCACCTCTCCATTCTATTTGCTGGCGTCCGCCGTACGTGCGTGGCGATGGGCTTCGCCGCCAGGTACAAGGCACCGGCGTCACCACCCATGCCAGGCCCCTTGTCCATGGGAGGGAGGGGCAGGGTCCTCTCGTCACCTCCTCCTCCCCTCCTCTCTTTCCCAATCCCCCACCCCCATGTCTTCTCCTCAGAACCCTACCCACCGCCGGTTTTCTCCAGATCCCGGTCGATTCTAGCCGCTTTATCCACCACCAGCTACCAACGAGAGCTCGTCTCCCTCCTCTGTATTGCTGGACCATGGGGAGGAGCACGAGAGAGTATGGTATGGAGAAGGAGGACCCCTACCTTGGACCAGGACACGGCAGACGGGAATATTGGAGCCAGGGCTAGCAGGCGGCGGCGGTGGCCTCCTCCTCTACACCAAGCAGCCCCAATGTGCAGGAATAGCCGGGGCTAGCAGGTGGTGGCCTCCTCCTCTACACCGAGCAGCTCCAATGTGCAGGGATATACCTCAACAGCGCCTGCTCCACATACAGGTCTATCTCCCTCCCTCTCTCTCCCCCTCCTCTCTCTCTCCCTCTATTTCTCTCTAAAGTGGTTGTTGAGGCTCAGGAAGGAGTGGTGGAGACATTGGTCTATGGATATTGCTTCCTGATATTTTCTATGCCATTTCCCCCCACTGATTTCATGCATATATTTTTTTAGATATGTGTGATACAGATGATGCAAATGGAATTATAGTCTGTAGCGAAATGCTCAAGGAAGTGTAGTATTTTTTGGAGCATTTTAATGTTTTTTATACGATAGAAACCCCAATTTACATGCAGGTTGAGCCTGGACAACTATTAAAATTTGGCTATTTAGTTAGTAGATCGATGGGTGGGCTTGCTGATGTAAATAATTGCCTTTGCAGTGTTTCAGCTCCAAGGAAGACCCACATTCATGGTGTTGTTATCTCCTTCGGGGGCAGCAGCGGGCTCGTCGACCAAGAACCCAAGCGCGCGCTGCGGCGACATGGTATGAAACCCTGAGCGAGTTGCGGTGCTCCTCCATGACATGTTCCTCCCCTCTCCTTCCCCATGTCTGGCCAGACCAGTGATTGGACCAGTGTAGGTATAATTCATGAGTTCTTTTTCCAGTTGCTTGCTTAGCTTAAAATTTGAGTACAGTCATGGAGGAGGTGGAAGTGCCTCTCCCCACGTGAAGCTCTCCATGGATCTAAATCGGTAGCAAAAGAAAAGAAATTGATCTTTGATTCCCGATTCATAGTCATCCTAGCCTATTCAACAATTGTTTCATAATTTACCTTGATAATGGCAGGGATGGGGCAAAATGAGGTGGGGTTGGGTAATGGCTAGGACATGTTAAGATCTGAACCATTGTGCAAGCTAGGGATTTTTCTAACATATGAGTGATTTTTTTTGTAGGATAAAAATAAGCCTTTAGGAGTGCATGTATGACTATGTCCATGACTCGTGTCCCAAGCCAAGGTGTTTGGTCCTCTTAGTTTGTTTATTTTCAGGTCTGGAATCACCTCCGCTTCACAATTTCTTTAACTTCAATCTTCTTGTCCATGTTTACCCATCACGTTAATGACCACCAAGATCATGATTGGTTATTAGGTTTCAACAAAATATTGTGCATAGGTGGATGTAGATTATTTCTCAAATTGTTTTCTGGCTTCGAGGTTGCAGATGTTGTTTGTAGAGGGGAGGACAACATTTGTGCTTATGTGTGAGAAAATTATGGAGACGGAGGGATCCATTGTGGAGTTACCCCTAGATGATAGTTGGCAATAATTAACTAAAGATAATGATGGTGCTGAAAGAAGATTTGTATTTCAGATCTCATTTATAGATTCATGGTTGTGTCATTGAGTCCTGTCAGGCGTGGATTCCTCGAGTTGATGAGGACATCGAGCAATCCACAAATGCAAGCCGTCTATGCCTTTGGAGACCACTAGGACTTCAGGAAAGGGCTTCAAATTGTTAACCTTTTTGATGGGTAATTTTATTCTCCCATCCCTTAAATCATTCAATAAACTAGAAGCGGAGGTTCTGGTTATGACAAGTTAGTTCAACTCTGGTGGTACTGCAGGTATGTGTGCCTTGTGCTTTTCCTCATGTATACATCACATTATAGTCCAATTTTTTCCATGTAGGTATTCCATATTGTTCTCGTATCCATGCTAGAATTGGAATGTGTATGAAGTGTGCTTACACTATTTAGGAACATGGAATTAAAATGTTTTCTTCATCTGGTATTTGTTTTTCAGATCTCAGGAGAATTTCTTGGACCATGTCCAGATCATATGTCCCCCCTGTTGGAAATACTGGCTAGCGTGGACATCCATTTTCCTACGTGAGTTATTCTTGTATGTATATGTACCATCATGACATGTGTAGTTTGTTATTCTTGTATCAGCTGTGAATATGTGATAGTTCTCTCTTGCTTCTTAATGTCTTCAGCATATCCATCAAAGGAGTACTCTGGCAGGCTTGGCAATGTTGTGTTTAAAGAGAGTTGGATTGGAACCCATGACTAATGGAACAAGCACTGCTGCTTTTGAAGGACGTGGAAATGCTGATATCAATGTTGTACTGACCAGAACATGGAAGACTCCTTACTGTGAGTTATAGTTTCTCTTGGGTGGATTTCTGTTATATTCGAGTATATTATAGTATTATTAATCTCTTCATTCCAACTAGATTTTTAATGAACCTGCTAGATTTTATTCTAAGTGGGTGTACATATCTCTTTGAAACTATAAATATACTAGATTTGTATATCACTTGCAAAAGTAACTTTTTCCTTGGGCTATATGAATTGAGGGAATGATGAAACTGTCAACCTCTATCTATAGAAAAGTGTCAACTTCTCATCCAGAATAAATCCCTAAAGAATGCTTGGTGTGCTATATTTTATCCTCTGCAATTTTTTGTTAAACTCAACGGAGAGAATATGAGGAGTTCAGAGTTTGATTTAATAGCCATGGCTGAGAAAGTTCCAAGGAAGGATGGATTATGAAAAATGGCATGCCATGCTCTAGATAAATGATTCTTGTGCATAAAGCTTTTATATCTTCATCCGTGTTAAGTAGTTTTTACTTGCAAGATGGCACACTGTTATTAGTAGCGTTGTTGGATCGACTTTTCGCAAAAATCCAACTAACTATAATCAGTAACTTATCCGCATCTATTTTCTGCAGATTAACGTGAGAGGTATCGATGGCATTCAAGGAACAACTTATGTTTGTTCAACAGAACATCTTTATATGGTTACGAACCCCCAATTAAGTTTAAAAAGCCAGGATTATTTTCTTTGCTTTGCGGAGGAAGGATGAAGACTTGAAAATCACCCATTTACCTTTTATATCGTCTGAACCAAGTGCTTTGGTGGGCTCTTGGGTTTGTGGAAATTCTCTTGGGTACGCATTGTCTCATATGGTATGGATATTGTGGAAGGCTCAAGTTCTTGGAGAGATTTGCTGACATGAACACCACTATTTATCCACTCACATCAATCCCACTCCTTGTATACTGCATACTGCCACCTGTTTGTCTTTGCACTGGGAATTTCATCAACCCACAAGTAGAAACTTTGCTGAGTCCACATCGTAATGCAGATTAGCAAGTCTTGTGAAGGTACTTGTTGGTATATGAAATGTTGCTGTTGCTTTCCTTAGAGCTGAAAGTAATAATGTTCTTATTGTTGCATAAATAGGTGCTATGTTTCTTATCTTACATGGTTCTGAATGGTTGCTCCAGTTGGTCGCAAGAGACTCCAAGGATAGCTGATAGTTGTATAGTTTATGAAGATGCTTGTCTGCTTCCCCTGATGCAGGTAGCTTTTATCTAGCATGGTTCTCAATTAGGATCAACTTCCATCTTTCCTTTTTATCTAGCCCTTTGTGGCTTCTCCTGAATTAAGATTAAAGTCTCATGTTGTTGTGATTAAAATTATGGTAATGGTTTAGCTTTGAAACATATGCGAGTGAAGGCAGAGTACACCATCAAAGAAAGAGTATAGTTTCCTCTTAGCACAATAGATGTATATTTTGCTTTTCATGTGATGCTGCCTTGGAAATATCAATGTGTTCATTTAGAATTTCTGAATTGTCATGTGTGTATATCACTCTGGTGGTCACATAGGATTCCTATCAAGCTGTTTGTAGGGTTTGCTATTGCCTTCTCTACATATCTTACATAGTTACATACAAGGATATGATTTATTTATATGAAAACGATGCGAGATATACTGTCAAATAAACAACCCATTGGTGCTGACCTGAATTATATGTGGTGTTCATGCAGTTTCCGTGCATCTGCCCTGAGGTGGCCTATCACCCGGATCTTCACAGGTAACCAACTTAGTTGTTGTGTGATACACCGCAACCATTTTTACTGCATTGTCAACGAGTCTTGGATCGATTTGTGAAGCCGCAGATGCTCACACGGGATTTCTTGTCAACGAGTGTGCAGGGTGTTGCTGAGGAGAAGTTTAAGATGTGCGCCAACACAACTCTCTCTGCATAGTCCTCAAGGCCACCTAATCCGGCAGTTTGGTTCAAGGATGGTGTTTCGCAGCTTGCCACATAACTGTCAGCTGTACTCTGAACTGGAACGTGTGAATTTTGCAAGAACCGTTTCGGCTCTTGCCGACAATGATGATCTGGAAGCTCAGGAAGAGTTTGGAGGGTATTCAAAGCTTCTCCATGATCAGTTTTTATTTTTTTCATCGTTGATTTGATAAATTTTAAGGCAACATCCATGTTCGGACAGCTTAGAAGGAGGATGTGTTGCAACATGTACCAGTACAGTTATAAGATGTAAATCATGATTCATTCAATTTAAGTTTTGATTTCTAAAGGGAGATAAAATGATGAATTGTCTGAGCACAACTATGATGAACTACTGGATGAGAAATCCTTGTGAAATCGTCCTTAATTTTGGGTAGTATATAGTACTTGTTTGTTTCTGACTGTATACTTCAGATGTAACTGGGATGGGCAACTGTCTCCCGATGATGTGTGCATTAACGTCTGATGTTATGAACGATTAGGCAGAGTGAAAGCAAGTCTGATGTTATAAACGATTAGGCAGAGTGAAAGCAAGGCTCGTACGAATCATGACATTGATACCAAGATCTCACTGACAATCAGAATTCTGCCTCTTAGAACACAACATCAATTCAGTTCTTGGTGAACAACACTATCACCAGAACAATTTGAATCAGAAGCCAATGGCAGGTGGAGCAAGGAATGCGAAATGCACCGCCTAACTATGCCTGAGTGTGCCCAGATAGCTCTCGCACGGCTCCTGATACGGCACCTCCACCTCCCCACCCAACTTGAGCATCTGTAGCCACTCCGTGGCAAGCTCTAGGGTTAGCTCCAAAGCAATCAGAAGCGGAGCTGGTGGGCGATGACGGCGTAGAAGGTGAGGTGTGCCAGGAAGAGCAGCCCGCAGGCGTCCAGAGGTGGCGGCGCTGAATGCGCGTGGGAAGCGAGGTGGCAGGTGGCGACCGGGGAGAGGATGACGGGGAGGATCAGAACGAATGCCAAGAAGAGCCACAACAACTCCTGCTTCTGCGCGTCCGCGCACCGCTTCTTCTCGACTGTCCTGTGGAAGTTGAGATGGACAACGGCGCTAGGGGCTGCGCCACCGCGTCTCGGAACACCAGGGGTGTGTCCGGTTCTAGAACCGGAGGGGGTGGAACGGAATGGTTCCATTCCGACGACGTCACGAGACGGTTCTGACCCCGTGTTCTGTTCAGGAAAATTGAGGAACGGAATGGTTCTGTTTCTTGTTCGGTTCGTGGAATCAAAGAGAAGAACCTGAAACTAAAATACTGCTAAATATTCTATTTATTTGAGCCTAAACTTAATCCTCTCTCTAAGTATAATTAATGATGACAAATTAGAATAGATGGAGGCCAAAATCAGAGGCCAATTAGAATGGATTGAGATCAAAATCGGGAATTGTATGTCAAAATCGGAGGCAAAATTGTCACTGTTGAGTGCTCTATGGCCACCGCGCGTAGCTCCTGGCCGCCGTGCCTGATCCCTAAAACCGCCGCCGCGCTTCGCCTGCACTATCGTCGCGTCCACCTCGCACCGCCGCCATGGCCGCCGCGCACCGTCACTATGGCCGCCCTGACCGCGCACAGCTCCCCGGCCGCCTCGCACCGCCGCCATGGCCGCCCCTGCTTGCACCGCCTGCACGGGTCGAGGCTGACGATAGGGAGCGGCGGCGGTTAGCGACACCTGCGCAGGATTAGCGATGCAGTTAGCGACCCTCTGCGCTGGTTAGCGACGCGTTCCTCGCGATCCGGCCGAATTGGTTGCACGAGTGCGTTCCGTATATTAGAGAAATATTCCATTCCTAGAAACTACGTGGTTCCGTTTTTTTCATCCAACCGAACGCAGGAACGGACGCTAAACGCAAAATGGACTGATTCCGTTCCACCAAATTTCAGAACCGAACACAACCTAGGTCCATGGCTCTGCCACCGCCGCATCCCCGTCACCAGCCGGTGGTGTTACGGATCCATCTCCGTCGAACGCCCAAATTTCTCGATGTCAGTTGACTTGGAGTATTTTAGTCTTGACCGGAGCTAGGCTAGGTTAGCTTTGGTACTGAACTGAATTGGCCGAGTTGGTAGTACTAGCAGTGTGAGTGAAGAAATGATGTGGTGTGATACCTGCATTTGTATCGCATCGACTAAATCATTTTTGTAAATATTTAATCATTTTAATTTGTTGTGCTTCTACCTTAATTTAACTTTTCTAATTCGTTCCTAATTTGTTGTAGTATATATGTAGGAAAATTGTCACTGTTGGTAGTACTCAGCTATTATTTTATCAGAGGACACATAGCTGAGCCTTATTTCTGGCATCCAACACGCAATTGATAGTTCGAATACTTTGTACTCCCTCCGTTTCAAAATATAAGATATTTTAGGTTTGTGAAAAAAACATATCTAGACTTGTTGTAGTGTGTAGATTCATTCTTAATATGAGTGAACCTACGTACTAAAAGTAGTCTAGATACATTTGCTTCATAAAACCAAAACATCTTATATTTTAAAACGGAGGGAATAGCTAGGTTTTTGAGACTATGAATGAATGCCTTTTGTCTTTCTTATTCCTAAGAGTAAATCAAATTAGATGTCTTTTCTGATTGTTGTTTGGACTACAATAAAGAATTTTTCTCCCTTATAGGTTGTAGCACATAATGTACATGGGCAAACCGAAAAACTTCATGTCGTTTTCTCTAAACTGTATATGTGAATGTCTTTGTGAAACTCTTCCTTGTCATGCGTATCTGCTCAAATGCATATTATAAGATAAATTTTTATTTTCTTATTTTAACTTTTTTCACAATGTTTATTTATATCTGCTTGTAGTCAAATTTATAACTCAGATACTACTTCAGCAACTGAGTGGTGTGAGTGTTCAGAAGAACTTTTGTATTCAAATTTTGTAGTCTACGGTAAACTTCCACAAGCAGACTAGATATTTTGATAAAAATATGCTGTCCGGTGTAGCTGTGCCTTGCTAAACAGATCTTTCTACAAGCTATGTTATTTCTGATGTTTGAATGTTTGAATAGGACATAAAGGATACCACCATTTTTCTGTCTTTTCCATCTTTAGTACTCTCTCCATCCTGAAAAGGATGTCGCAAATTTGTTTAAATTTAGAGTATCCAGACACTATTTAGCATGTAGATACATTTAAATTTAGACAAATATGATACATGGTTTCCAGGACCGAGGGAGTAATACATAATTTATTACCCATGTTTGCTTTGGTCCAACAACTTGGGGAAGCTTCTTAACGCCTGCTACAAGCTTGAAGCTCGTGATACTAAAAGGTTTTGTCGATATACTAATTATTTGCTCTTTTCTTTATGATCTGAGATATATGCTTAATTACTTTGACATAGAGAGAGCACTGATTGTATATTTGATGGCACATAGGCAATATATGGTGAGAATTCTATAATTTGAAGCATTCTCATCTTGTTCTCCGGATGCCATTGGATCTCTGTCCTCCGATGTCTTCAGTTCATTCTTAATCTCAAAACTTATTACGTGGGTGCCGGTGGTGCTGCAAGCCACCGATATTGGTGCTACATACCGTCACCGCCACTGCTACAAGCAAACAACAACATTTTGTTTCAAACCGCTGTCAATATTGCTATAAGCAGCACTGCCTTGTTTTTTATATTTACCAATACATACAGTTAAATTGCAAGCATGCTTATCTTTTGCTTATGATGTAAAACAACTCTCTGCCTAATAAAATTGCTATGTATAATATCTTAGATTTACTGTCTTTCAAAATAATTGTTTATATCGTGTTGCCCGCGAAGCGGGCTAGCGAGCGGCAAGCCGCGTTTCCTACCTAGTTGGTGTATCAGACCGGTACTCGCTGAGTTATTTAGAGCATCTCGGCTCGCCTACCCAGAGGCCGATCCGGATACCGAATTTTGGTTCGGACCCCGAAAATCGGCCCAGTTGCGTACTCAAGGACTTGTTTTCGGCCGGATTTCGGCCATATTGGTCCGAATTACCCAAGCCGAACCCAGGTTTCTGGGTACGCCCTGGGGACGCCGGACTCAGCGATATCGGCGAAAAAAACGAAGTGGCGCGTGGACCCGCCGTGTCAGTGACGGAAGCCGAGTCGTCGTCATCCTCGGAACCACGCGGCGACCGCCGGGCAATAACTGCCCGTCGCGTCGGCCACGCGTCGCCGAATTACGACGCCACCGTCGCCGCCTCGGCTCCCGCGACGGACCAGCGGTCACTAAGTTTCCGCCCTTTCCACTTTTCCCGCCCTCGCCGCTACACCCCTCCCGCCATTTTCCGGCCTATATAAAGCCGTACATCTCGCCGTCTCTCTTCACAGCTCCTCACACCACCACAACTCCGACGAACTTCTGACATTCGCACCTTGCTTCCTCGCCAACTCCGCCGAGAAGCCATGGCCGGCCGCCGCACGCTGTCGCCGTGGGAAGCCCGGCTCCTCCGGGAGGCGCGCTATACGGCTCCGCCGGACACTCGTCTGCCCCGAGGCTGGACACTTAGCGCCGGCGGGATCCCTGTTCCGCCGGTGCCTGAGGGGCAGGACCTCGCAGGAGAGATCCAGGCGACTATCGCCGCCATGGAAGACCCAGACCTCGCCGGAGAGATCCAGGCCACTATCGAGGCCATGCAAGACCCGGATCTCGAGGATCAGGGCAACTTGGTCTTCTGGAGACAGTTTTTCGCCGACAGACGCCTCGAGGAACTCGCCCGACACGACGGACTGTCGAGCTCGCCGCCGCCGCAACGTAACAATATGGCTTACCGCCGTCGCTGGTGGAGCGTTCCAGGGCGGACTCTCGCCGAAGTCATGGCGCATATCGAGGCCGGCAACAACCCCGCCTCGGCCTATAGTTGCGGCGTGGCGGCGACCACTGCGGCATCCGGCGGCGACCACGGCGGCGTCCTTTCGTAGTTAAACCGATGTACTATGTTTCCCCCGCCTAATTTAATGGAATTCCGCCTATATTCGCCTATTCGCCGAGTTTAAGTGAATTTAGCCGAACCTGGGAACACGGCCTGGGTACGCGAGTGGGTGACTGGGCGTAACCAGGCCAAAAACGTGATTCGTCCGACCAAAGATTGATCTAATTTTCGGCCTAGATACGCCCAACGAGTGAAGATGCTCATAGAATCAGGAGAATTGAAACGGAGAGGGCAATCAAAGTCCACACGATGACAAACGGAGTAGCGCACGAGCTTTGCGAAGCGTGCTTTCAGAGATCCATCGGTTCCTCGTTTTTGAGGATGAGAGCTCGGACTCTCTGCGAAAAGATGCATACACATTCTTTATTGACTTATTCAACAAGACCGATTTATCCAAAAAAAAAAAACAAGAACGATAAAAACATATATAAAAAAACCTCAAGCCAAAACATAACACCTACAGACTCGACAATGAGTAAAAAACATGTCAACAAAGCTTTATATCTGGGAATACATGAAATCCCTCCACTCGACAATAAGCTTGGTTGTCCTATTGCTTCCTTTCCACGAACATATCTTGGGTTATCACTCTCTGCGCACAAACTAAGTATTTCTGCATTCCGTTCTTATTTTGAAAAGTAGCGCAACAGGCTGCCCGGTTGGGTCGGCAAGGCCATCCCCATTAGTGGCCGCGCTATTCTTGTGAAAGCCCCGCTTAGGTCGCTGTCCTCTCACCTCTTGTCGGCAATTCTTGTCCCTGTCGGCACAATTGCTGAATTCGGCAAAATCTGTAGGGCCTTTTTCTGGGCGGGTGACTCACAAGTAAACAGTGGGCAGTGTAAAGTGGCTTGGGATGAGTTTTGCGCTCCGGTATCGAAAGGCGGACTTGGGTTCCGCTGCCTCAGAACCCATAACCAGGCTCTGGTAATGAAGTTTCTTTCCAAAATTCACTCTGATGGCTCCAATCCTTGGGAGGTTTGGTTGCGCTCTCGTTATGACTGGTCAGACAACCGTGACCTAGGTGACCCTAATAAGCTTGACTCCGTAGTTTGGAAGGACTTGCTATCCTGTTTGCCACGCTTTCATAATATCACTAGATCTTCAGTTGGCTCGGGATCTTCCACCTCCTTCCGGCATGATCTTTGGATAGACGATCAAACTCTAGACACCCGCTTCCCCTCCCTTTACTCGCACATCACTAATAAGAACTGTTCGGTGGCCGATGCATGTCCTTTCTCCGCGTTAAACGTTTCACTCCAACCCAGATTGTCTTTTGTTGCGTGTTTGGAACTCTCAGAGCTGCAAGCTCTGGTTACCACGGTTAACCTTGATTCTAGTGCCAGGGACATAAGAGTCGCGCATTCGGATGGCAGGCCTCTAACAACCAAATCCGCATATTTGGCAGCTTTTGATCACATGCAGGATACCCACTTCGCAACTATCACCTGAAAGAACTTGGCGACGAATCGTTATCGCATTTTCCTTTGGCTGGTGGACAGAGGAAGGCTGTTTACTAATGAGTTCAGGTTCAGGAGAGGCATTTCTTCCACTGAGACCTGCCTGTTCTGCCCGTTGTCTGAATCCACCACTCACCTTCTGATGCACTGCTCTTCGCTTGCCACCTTCTGGAATGTTGTTCCGGCTCTTCACGACGACGTCCAAGCGTGCCTCTCGCTTAGGGATATGTGTCACGGACAATCTACGTGCGTTGTCCGAACCTCGGTGCTTGTATGTGCTCTTTGGAATATTTGGAAGCGGCGAAACACAAATTTTTTCAGGAATGTGGATGAGCCCATCTCCCTTGTTTTTCGGCGCTGTGCGGATGACCTTAATCTTTGGTCGCATAGGACTTCAAACCATGCTAATAAGTCTCTAATGCGAGACTCGGCAGTGATGTTCTCCCACCTCAATGACTAGACAACTTTTCTCCCTACTACTATCTCTTTACTATCTACTCTTGTACAATTTGCCTCACTTGTAATTGCAAGAGGCCTTCTTTTTTATATTTAGTCAGGCCTTTGTTTTCTCTTTTTCGATGTAATTTGGGAATCATTTCGCTTCTTTAATGATATTGGTTCAGGCCGGCCTAGTGCCTGCCGTTGACCCCTAAAAAAACTAGTTAGAACCGAGAGCATACCCCAAGACGCCGTATAGGCGGAACACGAGTACACATCCGGTTTAGTAGACTCTTCGCAAGCACCTCGTGTACATGTCATACAAGCGTTCACTGCCATCGAACCACCGGGAAATATGCATGGTTAAGATCCGCATAAACCTCACCGATCTTGCGGTAGATGGAGCACCGCTCCACCAGATGACCCCCTCCAGACATCTCAAGCTCCAAAACCATGCCCTCAAGAGGGTGAACGACACCAAAGTGCCGTCATCGTCTGATCCAGGAATAACCCAGATCTAGGGTTTCCCCCGGAACCTTATGCATGAGACAAGATTCGCATCAACGAGACCTTCATGGAGGTAGTGACATTCAAAGATGCCACCATTGTTGGCTCCAACCAGCGGAGCCCGGTTCTCACCGGACAATCGGCTTGCCTCACCTCCAACCCACACACCACAGGCAGGACCACGCCATAGGAGAGGGAGGAGAAGAGGACCCCGTCGACAGGGAGAAGATCCTGGCGCCCCGGCCATAGATCCACCTCCACAGCCTGCGGCCCATCGCTGTTGATCCCACAAAGCCGGTCGGCAGAGGGTAATGACATACTAGCGCATAAACCAGGGCATTGGTGTATCAGATCGCTGCTCGATTCCTTATGCTTTCGTTAATGTAAACACCAGATGCGTACCTTCTCTATCTGTCGTTTTAAGCTAGATTTGGAGAACCTCAATTTCTTTTGTCTATTTTTTGCAATCAAAGGAGCTTTATATTGCTTAAAGATCAGGGTTACAATCCTTCAACGGGGCCAGCTATAGCACCCCGGGTAAAAACCACTACTAGAAAATGTCTGTTATTTTATTTTTGCATCATCATAACACCATCATGCATCTTTTAACCTAAAAACTATTACTCTAAAAACCTATTTGTTTTCTATTTATCTCCTTTATTTCAACTACAAAATCCGGTCCGTCTGAATATTTTGTTTTGTCTAAAAATTTATTACAAAAGAATATCTACAACTAAATATATAATAAAAACTATTTTTGTGGGGATGGGGAGGCAGCCCAGTCGGTCAGGCTCAAAGGCCCAGCCAACAGGCCACCTACAACCCACTAGACCAAACCCTAGCTCTACCCTAATCCTACTCCCTCACCCCAATCCGCCGCCACCCCACTCCTCTCCCATCTCCTGTTCCCGACCCCCACCCAACACGCGCACGACACCCACGAACCCGATCCCCACGCGTACGAGGCCAGCGCCCCACCCGACCCCACTCCCATCGCGAACGCACCATCCCTGACCCCCGCTCGTGTCTTCCTCCTCCCTCCTCCTGCTGCAGGCAAGCGCCGCCGCGCAGCCCTCTCGTCCCCGGCCTACCTCCTAGCCTCCCTCGTCTCTCCCCACAGCCGCTCCGACGCCGGTGACCCCTCCATCGACCTCTTGGACCCCGCCGTGCGGGTTCCCGGCCCTGCGAGCCTCCTTCTTCCTACTCTGCCGACCTGCAGCGCCCTAGTCCTGGCCTCTGCTCGTCGGCCCTGCCGCAGGTCGCCAGTGCCGCCTCCTGGAGCCTGCCGCTGCTTGGGCTCTCTCCTGCGAGCCCCTTCCCAGCAGCGCCACCAACCGCCGTTCAAGCCCGCCGCTGCCAGTTGCCCCGCACGCGCGCCTCCGCAAGCGCCTGCGCCTCCTCGACCGCGTCGCCGGCGCCTCTCCGCCTCCTTTGTGTTGCCGGCTTCGCCCGTCCCCGGCCGCGCCTGATCCCGAGCCTCCCCGTCTGCCGCTGCCGTCCCCGAGCTCGACCTGCCGTCGGATCTTCTTCCACGTCAGTTGTCCTCAGCTCGACCACAACCCGTCGGCGCCTCCTCGACGCCTGGCCATCGTCCTCCGCTGCCCTGGGGCCCCCAGTCTTCGGTTCCCAGGAACCCTTGCATGGCCGCGCGTGCGTGCCTCTCTATTGCGCCCGCGACCGACCATGGACGTCGGGTTCAGCAACTTCTCGTCCTAAGTGACATTCAGTTGATGCCTCGTTTTGGTGTGATGCTATGGTATGTATGTACACAGATGGAGCATTGATGGATGGGTGTAATGGTGTTGATATGCCCGCAAATGTGTTATAAGAGGTGCCCGTCGAGTTCTACCTAGCGTTGTTACCAGACTGATGCCGATGCTTTGAAAGCGGAGCCACCCGACAAGATCGACATCGAGCCGGACAAACCTGATGAACCATCTACAAGGCTGCCGATAGGAAACCGAAGACCCCACGGAACGCCAAGGTCTCCTCCCCGAAACCGCCATGACCCCGGAGCCCAAACCCGAATCCTTGGAGATCAAGATCCTTGAGCCCCCAAGTGTGACCCCTATCCAAAACCCCTATTTTATAAATTTACAATTATATAAATTGTTGCATATTTAATTGTTCACGTTGCATACATATTGTGGGGTTTGGGGGCCTTATGCCGATTCACCTAATAATTAATTATGGAGACCATATGCGGACGAATCTAGTCTAATATTGGTTCTATTTAAATTTGTGCATTGAACCGGTGAAATATTTTGCCTTGATAAGATAACATTTAAATTGCGGGGTATCTAAACAACATGAACCTTCTAATTAAATGTCGGAACCCCGGTTCCACGTAATATTGCCTAATTGCATTGCATCTTTGCCATGCCATACATCATACATGCATCATGCTCGATCTTCTGCCGTAGTATTAAATAGTGTATCCGGAGTTTCTTCTAGTGCTTTGCTTCTTCACGGATTAGGCCGATGAGTTGATGCGAGTGTCTACCCGATCTTTGGATAAACCTTTAGCAATGTTTTTAGGCGAGCATTCTCACTCTTTCTACCTATTTTACATTTCTAGTCTTTATTTCCGCATGTTGATCTATTACTATCTGTGTTGCGATGCTCTAGTTTTCGTATCCGTGGTATCCCTTGCAGCCTTATATTGCCTTGGACACATCCTATTACCTGTTGTTTGCTAGATAGTTGGACTTGCGTGTCGTAGTCGCTTGCTCAAGTGCTGTTGCGTGTCATCCAGTACCACAGTTGTTTGAGAAATGCCTTATGCTTTATGTTGGAGATGGTCATGACTTTAATTATAGTTTAATAACTAAAATTGAAAGTAGGTAAATAATGCAGAGGCACAGGTGGACAATAGATGTTATTTGGTTTTTAACCGACCACTTGTGTCCCGTAGGACCCCGAGTACTTGATACCTATTCTTTGAATATTCGCACTATCCGCATGTGGGACCATGAATCCCCCTAGCCAGAGCTTGAGTCATATATTATTTCTTGGGGCCACAAACTAGTTTAGGGCTTTATTACTATCATGTACTTATGCCATGCTTTATTGCTTTATTTATTATTGCGCGTGGAGCGCCTGTACTGTTTTGGATCACGACACGATTACGCGGTATCGACAAGCCTAGTCACACTTTCGGGTTCCTAGTCGTTTACAACCGTTCTCGCAAACCTCTGGGTCCGTCTTGGAGCCGGCCAACTTCGTAGCGGGTAGCTTGGTGGAGTGCCCCCCTGAAATTTATATGAATCTTGCAATTGCTCTGTCGTGATGCCTCGTTGGGTTTTCATTTGGTTTTTCCCGAGGTTGATCGTGCGTGTGTTGCTATTTGTGCCCCTACAGGGTAAAACTTTCTGAAAGCCGTGTCCGCGGTTATGGACGACTTGGAGCACAGTATCTCGATCATAGACAACTATAACTAAAATAGTGCTATAAATTTGACTTTATAATGACTAGTAATCAGTTTTACTATAATGGAATGGCTAAATAAAAGTGCCAACAACTGCTGGTTTTGGGTTGTCACCTGTTACCATTGTATCTGACTAGTAAGTATTGCAACTACAATGGAATGGCTAAATAAAAGTGCCAACAACTGCTGGGTTTTGGGATGCCTCATGCTATATGTATCTAACTAGTAAGTACTACAACTATAACAGAATGGTTAACTAAAACTGCCCACTGCTTATTATATCAAGATGACTCATTCTATCTATATCTGACTAGTAATTGCCGCAACTATAACAGAATGAATAAAACTGCCAACTGTGTGAGTTCCTAGGTTGACTTCCTCGTTTGGTCTCGAGGAGGAAATACCAGGATGGGTATGCTTGGTGATAGTTTCAGGTTGGATCCTAATAGATCTCTCTTATTCCTATCTGATAGCCGTTAATTGTATTGAGTCTCTATAGGTTGTTTAGCGCATGCTATGCTGCCGCTTCAGTCCACCATACCTATATAGGCGAGGACCGCTGAATTCTAGTCTCGCCGTGTACTGGCCTCAGTACTGACCGCTCTTTTTTTCATTCGCCCTTTGTCGGCACCCCTTTTGTTAAGCAGGTTTTGAGATCGACGTTGTTAGCAAGGTTACCCTTCCGGCTTGGCCTGGACAGGGTTATAGACGCCATTGGTTATTATTCAGGGCTCTTAGCCTAATTTGCATCTTGTCCGTACTCGGACGCTGTATCGTTTTTAAGGTGATTTGGATCTTTGTACTGTATATTGTATTCTTGACTCGATGAGTCGCTGTTGTATATATCTGTTTTGTGGGTTCCATCAAGGACTATTGTGTAATGATATTACTTCGTTTTCCACCTGCACGCAAGTGTCTGGTGGACATCTTTGAATTGTTTCTATGCGGGTTTGGCGGGAATCGCTAAAACTTGCATAGGACCGATTCTGAGGGTGTTACACCAGCTAGGAAGGAAGGGATAAATTCACCCAAACACACCTTCTCCTGCCAGAACTAGCTCTACGAGCACACAAGTGAGTGGCCTGATTAGCTAATCGGCTTACATGGTAAGCATCAAAACTAGGAAAAAAGCTAACTTAGCTACCTCATCTTGTGACATATGCTAGTAAATTTCTTTTATCCTTTTAGAAGGCAGTTGTTGGGGTTTAGGATTTAGGGTTTAGGGTAAATTTCTTTTATCTTTTATCCACTATCACAAATGTGGGGTATATACACTTTTATTGTAATTGGACAACGAGAGATTATGGTATATCTCGAGGGATGTGGTCTTGTGAGATAGTGATGATTGTGGGGGTGTATGACATTCATATAATGAATGAGATGGCGATGTTTTTTAAATAGATTTTGGGTCCTCATTGGAGCACGACCTATTCGTATGCTGAAAGCGCCGACGGTGGGAGTGCCCCGACTAGCAATTTACCGCCTCGAGACTTCACGTACATTGATAAAAAAAGTGTTTTGACTAATGGCTAGAACAAAAGATAATGCCGTCTCGAGACTCCATGTCCAATGATGAGAAAAGTGTTTCATCTAGTGGCTAGGACCAAAGGCATCACCACCTTGAAATTCCCCTGCCTTTATAGTCCTTATGATTCTGGCAAGATCCATTGGATCCAATTCATCTTCTCAAGCGTTCCCGGGTCCCTTGAGATCACCCTCTAGCTCCATTCAAGTGAGAGTGAATGGTTACATGCCACATGGAGCATTTATATAGTATAGGGGTTCTTGAAAAATGACCAATGCTAGCATTAAGGGAGAGAAGGTGTGTATAGAAGGCTAAAACTTGGTACACTAGTCCATAGTAAACTAAGGAGAGAGAATTTGTCCATAGTCCATGCTATGGCATCTCTCCTCACCTCTTCACCAAAGTGGGATGCTTTCATCTTGGGCATTTGCCTGATTTCTTCGTTTCTACTTCATTCTTTGATTTGTTATCCATAATTTGATGCTTAGACTTTGGTTGACTTGTCTTGCATTGGTATTAAAGTTAACTAGGTGGTACCCCTGATAGGATTGTCCCGTTCCTACAACATACACCAACAACCAAGACACTTCCTATTTTTCTAGGACCCATGTATGTCAATACTTGCCATGATTAACTAGTCGATTCTAAACCGGACATATAACAAATTTCTAAACTGAATTGTCATCAAGTTCCTGATCACGTCCCCTGTCAAGAATGATGGATGGTCGGGATGGTGATCGTTTCCTAGGAAAGTGATGAGGTGGCAATGGGCGTAACAATCATAATGTTGTATGCTTACTGCGAGCAAAATCTAAAGGAACAAATCATACCCCCGTGTGGATTTTGGTGCTAATGACAATTGAATTATGGAACTAATAATTTACAAGTTTTATACTCAGGATACCCTTGTCACATGTGCTATTCCATTCATTCATAGGAAATTTCTCATTTAACGATGCTTGTTCATTATGTTATCTTCAAGTGTCATTAATGTTTGACTTCCTCCAAGTCCACATGAACTTACATTATGCTCGTACCTATATTATTTTTCAAAGATCAAGAGACATGATGTTGGCTCGGTTGATGTAAAGCCTGTTGAAAATCCCAAGAGCAAGGTATGATGAGCACATCAGCAAGTTTTCTCTCAGTTATAGAACCAAGGTTATCGAACCAGTAGGAGAAAGAAACCACTTTCGAAGGTGTTGCTAGCAACATGGAACCTGCACATAACACAACCAACATACTTTGCCCCAACTTATCAATGAGGTTGTCAAGCTTACTGGTTTGCTAAAAACAAAGGATTAAACGTATAGTGTGGAAGAAAGTAATTGCTTGTGGTAATTGCAGAAAGTAAACAGTATATGGAATATCAATGAGAAGGAATGGACCGGGGTCCATAGTTCACTAGAGGTGTTTTCTCCATAAGATAAATAACATGCTGGGTGAATAAATTACAGCGGGACAATTAACAAATAGAGAATGCATAACAATGCATGTACATGACATGATGATCACTATGAGATTCATTTGGGCATTACAACATGATATATAGACCGTAATCCAACTGCATCTATGACTAATAATCCACCTCTGGGATATCATCCGAACAACCCTCGGGTATTAAGTTGCAAACAACAGATAATTACATTAAGCAAAGTGTATAATGTAAACAATACAATTGCCCTTGGGCAAAGGATTGTTGTTTTATCCCTAGTAGAAAAAACACATCTACAATCTTAGAAGTTTCTGTCACTCTCCCAGATTACTAGAGGCATGAACCTACTATCAAGCATAAATACTCCCTCTTGGAGTCACAAGCAAATACTTGGCCAAAGTAACTACTAGCAACGGAGAGCGTGCAAGATCAGAAATAATATAGACATGATAGAACAATAATCAATCTAACATAATACTCAATATCCATCGGATCCCCGCAAACACAACATGTAGAATTACAATAAGATGATCTTGATCATGAAAGGCAGCTCACAAGATCTAAACATGGTAGCACAAAATAGGAGAAACAACCATCTAGCTACTGCTATGGACCCGTAGTCCAAGGATGAACTACTCACACATCACTCTGGAGGCTGGCATGGTGATGAAGAAGGCCTCCGAGATGATATCCTCTCTTCGACAGGGTGCCGGGAAGAGCTTCAGATCCCTCCCAATCTAGGGACGATGGTGGCGATGGCTACGGACTTTTCCGTGGAATTCTGATCGGGTACTTAGTGTTTTTTGCCTCGGGGGGGGGGGGGGGTTATATAAGGGAAGGGGCAAGGTCGTTGGAGGCTCGAGTGGGCCACACCCTAGGGCGGCGCGTCCCCTGGCCAGGCTTGGACCAAGTGTGGCCGCCCTGGGGTGCGCCTCCCCCTCTCCTCCGGACTCCATGTCGTGTCAGGAAAAATAAGAACTTTGGCTTTTGTTTCATCCAATTTCGAGAATATTTATTTACTAGTTTTTCTGAAACCAAAAATAGCAGAAAACAGGAAGTGGCACTGTGGCATCTTCTTAATAGGTTAGTTCTAGAAAATGCATAAAAATGTCATAAAGTGTGGACAAAATATAAGATAGTTGGTGCAAAACTGTCACATCCCAATTTTTTTGTAGAGGTCCCAACCTTTAATAAGGCAGAGATCCCTGTGTTTACAATGCTAGTCCCTGTATCAATAGCTAGCATCCACAGTTAAGATATAATATCAAGAAACAAAGGTCATATTACAACTTTATAACCAGGAATAAAATAATTCATTACATCTTACATAGCTCTAGTGGCTATCTCATTACAATGCAGCAAAAATAACTATAGCATGGGGTCTCTTATCTTCAAAGTGCCACAGGAAATCATGTTGGTTGTAGACTTGTAATCCTAATCAACACATCTCACTAACATCAAACAAACCTGCAACATAATAAGTTACAGCCACAAGGGTCAATACATTTGAATTGTATTGGCAAGTGATACTATGGTAGTATAGTGGAGTCTATCATCTATATGAAATTGGCTAAGTGGAGCTTAGGCTTGCTTTGCTCAAAATAGTTTTTCCTTATCATTTGAAAAACACTAAGTTTTTGTTTGTCAAAAATCACCCAAGGCATCTCCCAATAGAAATTGATGATCCTTTAACCCTTGTTCAACCACAGAATTTTAACTTAGAAATTGGGATGAGGAGATTCTTGATAGCTTCCATGTCTTGATGCTCAGATTGTCCTTTGCCAGGGACATGGCTAAGTACTTAGATTTTACACTCTGCAGAGGTGGTGCACTTTCCCCACAAGACTTGGTTTCACCAAGACAAGATCTTTCAGAAGCCTTCCCTTAGACCAGAATGGACTCGTTCCAACCTATCATCCCCTACCACCAACTGTCCATTTGGCTAAGTTATTGCAACCTATATGATCCAGGCAGAGCCCATAATGCCAAGTTGCTGCACTTGAAGCTTCTCAAAATTTGACATCTCAAATCTCTTTGTTCCTGGGTGGCCATCCACAAGTGAGATACACAAGGTAAACTATAGAAATGGGCCTTGTATAACCGCTCAACACAAACCATTCCTTCCATTCCACCCATGTGTTTCATTCACTTAGTTGTTTTATTAAACAAAACACAAGTCCTTGACTTAGAAATATTCCATAGCATGAATATAATCCACCCTTGTTTTCTACTAGCTAAGCTAAGCATGATAGTAGTAGGAATCTTAACTTAGGAAATTTCTACTAAGGTTTCATCTACTAGGATTTCCCATGGCATAGTTTATAGCAAAAATTCCATGTAAGTCCTACTTAGAAATATCACTAATGAATAGTGAAAATAATGGGACAAAAATATGAAGCATCACTTGCCTTTTTGGTAGAGACTATAAGTTCACTCCTTGATCTTACAATATTCACACTCTTCAAATCACTACAATTCAATCAAGCAAGCAAGAACTCAATCTACCATTTAAGCAATTCATCACATAAAATAATAGAAACAAAGCAATGCATGCAAGCATGCCAAAGATTGTTTTATTTGAAAAAGTGGTTTCTAATAGTTATAAACATTCTAAAACACCTATTGGTCATTTTATATAAGTGGAAAAACCATTTGCAAAAGATTTTACCTATAAACCATTTTAAACCAAATCAATATTTTATGTGGTTGAAAATGCCTTTAGCAAAGCAACAATCTTTATAGGGTTCACCAAATACATTTTTAACTCTAAAACTTGGTGTTTGGGGTGAGAGAGTTTAAATCAAAACATTTCCCAAAGGTTTTTCTCCAAAAAGTATTTTCAATCATAAGAACAACATTTTTGTTTGACTAGAAATGTTCCAAATCAAAGATTCATTCTTTTGCCTCACAAAATATGTTTTTGAATCCACAAGTTGGTTTATATTGTCAGTAGGTTCAAAACAATCCATTTGTTTATCACAAAAACAATTTTAGAGTGAATTTTATATTCTAAATATGCCTACACAAATTTCTGCAAAAACAACCAATTTAACAGAAGCAATTTACTAAACAAAGTGCATGGTTGGAAAGTACTTGCCTTTCTGATTCCATTGATATAAAATTTGCAAACTTTGGACGTGTGGTTTGAAAGTTATGAATTTTGCAAGTTTAAGTAACCAATAGAACATTTTATGGTTTTTGTAAAACAGTCTGGGCCACGCGTCCTATTCTGATTGGACAAAAACTATTCGGCTGGATCGCGTGCTGTGATGCGTTGGATTAAAACAGATCGTGTGGCACAAATGAGTTCATACCCCTTTGTTAAGGTTCTATTGTAACCAGAGGATCTAAATCGAACGGCCGCGGTGCGTGTGACCAAGGATGTGCGGCGCTGGCGGCGGCGAGTGGCGGCGCGCGGTCAGACGGAGGTGTTCCCGGCGATTCAGGAAGCAAGAGAGGGAGAGAGGTAGCTCACCGAGGTCGTCGTGGCGTGCTTATGCTCAACGATGCCGCGATTGTCGAAGGGGCGCTCGGGATGGATGACAATTTCTCGCCGGAGTAGCTCTCTGGCACGGGTACGCACGGCCGTGGTCGGAGGCGAGCGTCTGGGTCGCAACTGATCAAGTAAACGCCTTAGGAGGGTGCGCAAGGTTGCCTAGGTTGTGAAAGAACTCACCAGAGGGAAATGGTAGGCCTGGTTTGTCGCTTCTAGCGCTGGTGGTTTGTGGCCACTCACGGAGTTGAAGCGGCACGCACTGGAGGCTCTCAGTCGAGGTGGTTGCAGACGCTCTGGGTCACCAGAGGAAGTGTGGCTGGGGTCAGTGGATGCTCAAAGTGATGGAGATCCAGTGAGCGTGAACCAGAGGGGAGGGGGCGGCGTGTACTCACCGTATTTGTCGTCGGAGTGCGTCGGAGGCCGCGGCGGTGTAAGCAGAAATGGGGACGGCCTGGGGACAGAGAGAGCCGGGTGAGAGAGGGGAAAGAGAGAGGGGACGCAGGAGATTTAGTACGCATGATCGCGGGGAGGATTAACGGAGCGATTAACGCGAATTGAAGCGAATTAACATGAGTAGAAACGGCCGGCGAGGCGTGGTCGTCGCGGGATAGGAGAGAAGACTGGCAAGCGGGACCGCTTCGTCAGCGAGAGAGGAAAAGAGGCGGTGGGGTCCAGATGTCAGCGGCTCCACGGGTTAAAACTCTGGTGCGAACCGTTTTCTCGCGGGAGGGGGAGATGGGCTAGTTGGGCATGGACTGGGTTTGCTGGGCTAGTTTGCTTCATTCATCATTTTTTTTGTTCTGCTTCTTTTCTTTTTCCATTTCTAATATTCTGTTTTGATTTTGTTTAAACTTTTCAAACAACAATTTGATTTCAAACTTTAACCAAACTTTGTGTGTATTCAAATACTGTTTATTAACATATTCTGAAGTCAATTTAGAATAATAATTTTATTCTTTTTAGGGTATAATAATTATTTAAAATAGGTCCTTGGGTGAAATCAAATAAGATATATTTTCAAACCTTATTTAAAATCCAATCTTTTTACAAAACCTTTTCAGTAGGTTTATTTATTTAATGGAATGCTAAATAATTCACTTTGAATTATTTATAGTATTTTAATGTGATTATCAATCATTTTAATTTGGGCAATTGTTTTTATTCCAAAGAGACTCAAATATGGTTTTAATTCCATAATTTTTATTTAGGTGATTTCCTTGATTCCATTTAAGTTAATTAAATGACTTTTAATCCACTTGGGTAAATTCAAATTATTTCCCCTGATTTAATTTATCTCTTCCATTAGGGATTTTGTCTTTATTCAAATAGAAAAAGAATTTGGTTAATGCCATTTTATTTTATTTGGAAAATTATTTATCCTTTTATTTTATTTGGATTATATTTATTCCATTTGCTTATGGATTAGGTCAAGATTTGATTTGGCCTTTAAATATTCCTCATTAAATATTTATTTCTTTATCTTATAAAATCCATATCTTTTTATTTAAAGACCCAAACTTTGTGATTCCAATTTGTAAAATCTTATTTAATAATTATTTATACTTTTAAATGTCTTTAGGATTATTTGCTCACCATTTGGTATGGTTTTCTAGATAGGTGCTTTATTAGCTTTGGAAATTCTATTTCCTTATCTTATTAAATTCATAAGATTTTGTCTATGGTTCCAAATTAAGTGAAACCAATCATATGGTTTTATAATATTTCTATTGGTAATTCTTGATCATTTTGAAATGTTTGTTTGACCAATTTTATATGGATCAAATCCATAGGCTTAGAGATAACTTGGAAATGTATTTCTTCCATTAGGGTTTTAGGGTTTTGGTTTAATTTCCAAGTGTTTAAATTTCGAGATGCATTTATGAAGAATGCAATCCACTTGATTTGAATTTAGTTGGATTCAAACATTAACTAAAGTTTGTTCAAGATGGGATTTTAAGTTTCCATTTACAAACAAAAAAAAATTTTCACTCCAAATTTCAACAATTATTTATTTTGTTTATTTATTTTTCACATTACAAGATTTGGAAAATCTTGGGATGTGACAATTTTCCAAATTTTGTAATGTGAAAAATAAATAAACAAAATAAACAATTGTTGAAATTTAGGGGGAAAAGAAACTTTTTGTTTCTAAATGGAAACTTAAAAATCCCATCTTGAACAAACTTTGGTTAATGTTTGAATCTAACTAAATTCAAGTCAAGTGAAATGCATTCTTCATAAATGCATCTTGAAATTTAAACATTTGGAAAATAAACCAAAACCCTAAAACCCTAATGGAAGAAAAACATTTCCAAACTATCTCTAAGACCATGGATTCGATCCATATAAAATTGGTCAACAAATATTTATAAATGAATAAAAATGACAAATGGAATTATTATAAAACCATAGAAATTGATTTCATTCAATTGGGAACCATAGATAAAATCTTATGAACTTAGTAAGATCAGGAAAATTGAATTTCCAAAGCTAATAAAGTTCCTATCTAAAATCCATACCAAATGGTGAGAAAATAATCCTAAAAGAGTTTTAAAAGATAATTAAATATCAAATAAGATTTTACAAATTGGAATCACCAAGTTTGGACCTTTAAATAAAAAGATATGGATTCCATAAGATAAAGAAAGAATTATTAAATGAGGAATATTTAAAGGCCAAATTAATCTTGGCCTAATCCATAAGCAAATGGAATAGTTATAATTCAAATCCAAATAAAAGGATAGATAATTTTGCAAATAAAATAAAAGGCCATTTACCAAATCCTATTTCTATTTGAATAAAGATAAAATCCCTAATAGAAATGATTAATTAAATTAGGGAAAATAATTGGATTTACCCAAATGGAATAAAAGTTATTTAATTAACTTAAATAGAATCAAGGAAATCACCTAAATAAAATTTATGGAACTAAAACTATAATTGATTTCATTGGGGTAAAGACAAATACTCAATTTAAATGACTAATAGATCATATTAAAAATATTCCAAATAATTCAAGGTGAATTATTTGACACCTTAATAAATAAATAAAACCTACTGAATAGGTTTGGTAAAAATATGGATTTAAAATAAAGTTTTAAAACACATTAAAACCTATTTGAAATAAAGACAAATGTCTATTTATAAAATAAATAAAAGACCCTAAAAAGAATAAAAGAATTATTCTAAATTTGATTTTAGAATGAACTAATAATCAATATTTGAATATACACAAAGTTTGATAGAGATTTGATTTTAAATAGTGTTTGAATTGTTTAAATAAAAATCAAAACAGATTAATAGAAATAGAAAAGGAAAAGATTACTATAAAAAAAGAAAGAACAGACTCAACCCAGCCAAAGAGTCATTTTCAAAGAACAGCTCTCTCTCTCTCTCTCTCTCTCTCTCTCTCTCTCTCTCTCTCTCTCTCTCTCTCTCTCTCTCTCTCTCTCGCTGACAACAACGCCCCACCCGTCAGGCTTCTTCCTCACCCTGCGACGACCGCGCCAGCCGTTTCCTGCCATTGATACCGCGGTTGAATTCGCTTCAATGCCTCGCCGCGACCATGCTCCCTTAAAAACCTGCTCCCTCTCTCCGTTTCCCCCCAGAAACCACCTACTCTCTGCCCCCAGGCTGCTTCCATTTTTGCTCGCACCGTCGCGGACTCCGACGAGCTCTTCGAGCAATTCCGGCCACTCCTCGCCGCGCCTCGCCCCCTCGACCACACGAGGACACTCCCTGGCCTCTGGTGCATCTCCCAGTGTCGCCCGTTCAGCCGCGCATGCTCTACATCGTCGCCAATGTCAGCGTAAACCACCGCCGTCGTCTGTTTCCGTCTCCGGCAAAACCCCCTGGTAACACCCGACCGTCCCCTCCCCTCTGATTGAAGCCTCTGCAATCTACTATCTCGCGGGCATCTAACTACGCCACTGGCTTGTCTTAGCGCGGACCATAACCTCGCAACAACGTCGCCGAACCCGCTCATCGACCGATACGACTTCGGCGAGGAATCATCGTCGACCTCGAGCGCCCCTGTCTTCCGACTACCACGTTGAGCATCAGCAAGGTCCTGTGATTCTGGTGATCTTCTCCCCTCCTTCCCTCGCTTCCTATAACCGCCGCATGCCGTAGACAGAGCTCACCGCCGCCAGTCGCCGCCGCCAGCGTCGCCCATTCCTGGTCGCCCACTCTGCAACCGTTGGATCTTGATCCGACGCGTGAGATTAGATTTAACCCGAAGGGGTATGTATCCACCTGAGCCGCACGATTGCACTTTATATCCAATGCACCGCGTAGGCCGATCCATGCGAACCGGTACCGACGAATCAAAACACGACGCGTGGCCTGTAATTTGTTTTAAAAATAGAAATTTGTCTATTAGTTGTTTGGTTTTGTAAAATTCATAACTTTTAAACCACACATCCAAATTTTATGAATTTTATATCAATGGAATCAGAAAAACAAACCCTACCCAACCATGCACTTTTTTTAAAGAATTGCATCTGTTAAATTGTTTGTTTTTGCAGAAACATGTGTAGGTATATTTTGAATATAAAAATTAATCTAGCAATGTTTTTAAGATAAAAATCTTTGGAAAATGGTTTGTTTTGAACCCACTGACCATATAAAACAACTTGTGGAATTAAAAGTATATTTTGTGAGGTTAAAAGATGAATCTTTGATTTAGAACATTTCTAGTCAAAAAAATGTTGTTTATATGTTAAAAATACTTTTTAGATAAAAATCTTTGAGAAATGATTTGGATTAAACTCTCTGACCCCAAACACCAAGTTTTAGAATTAAAAATATATTTTGTGAACCCTATAAAAACTATTACTTTGCTAAAAGCATTTTCAACAACATAAAATATTGATTTGGTATAAAAATGATTTATAGGTAAAACCTTTTGCAAATGGTTTTAATATTAAAAACTTGACCATAAAACACTAACATTGTGTTTAGAAATGTGTTTGCCAAACACTAGAGAATATTACTTGGATTTAAATCCTTTCTAGCAAAACAAAAATGATTTAAAGTGGCCATATTTTCATTAACTTAATATCAAATGGTTTTACCACTTTTGTAAATGACCAATGGGTGTTTTCAAATGTTTATAACCTAGTAGAAACTACTTTTCCAAATAAAAACAATATTTGGCATGTTTGTATGCATTGCCTTGTTTATATTATTTTATGTGATGATTGCTTGAATGGTAGATTGAAATTGTGCCTTGCTTGATTGAATTGTAGTGGAATTTGAAGAGTGTCACTATTGCAAGATCAAGGAGTGAAATTATAATCTCTACCAAAAAGGCAAGTGGTGCTTCCTGTTTTTATCCCTATATTTTTGTCTATGCATTAGAAATATTTTGTATAGGACTTGCATGGTTATTTTGCTAAGTATCTATATGCCATGCTTGGGAAATCCTAGTAGTTGTAGAAATGTTAGAATTTCCTCTAAGTAAGATACATGCTATTTGCCATGCTTAGCCTAGCTAGTAGCAACCAAGGGTGGATTATATTCATGCTATGAGAAATATTTCTAAGTCATTGACTTGTGTTTTGCTTAATAAAACAACTAAGTGAATGAAACACCTGGGTGGAATGGAAAGAATGGTTTGTGTTGAGTGGTTACACAAGGCCCATTTCAATGGTTTACCTTGTGTATCTCACTTGTGGAAAGCCACCCAGGAACAAAGGGATTTGAGATGCCAAATGTTAAGAAGCTTCTAGTGCAGCCACATGGCATTATGGGCTCTGCCTGGATCACATAGGTTGCAATAACTTAGCCATTTGGACAGTTGGTGGTAGTGGTATGATAGGTTTGGAGCGCGTCCATTTGGTCTAAGGGAAGGCTTCTGAAAGGTCCTGTCTTGGTGAAAATCAAGTCTTGTGGGGAAAGTGCACCACCTCTGCAGAGTGTAAAATCTAAGTACTTAGCCATGTCCCTGGCAAAGGACAATTTGAGCATCAAGACATGGAAGCTATCAAGAATCTCCTCATCCAAATTTCTAAGTTAAAAACTTGTGGTTGAACAAGGGTTTAAGGTTCACCAATTTCTATTGGTGGTTCCTTGGGTGATTTTTGTCAAACAAAAACTTAGTGTTTTCAAATGATAAGGAAAATCTATTTTGAGCAAAGCAAGCCTAAGCTCCACTTAGCCAAATGCATATAGATGATAGATACCACTATGCTACCATAGTATAACTTGCCAATACAATTCAAATGTATTGACCCTTGTGGATGTAACTTATTATGTTGCAGGTTTGTTTGATGTTAGTGAAGTGTGTTGATTAGGATTATAAGTCTACAACCAACATGATTGCCTGTGGCACTTTGAAGATGAAGGACCCCATGCTATAGTTATTTCTGATGCATTGTATTGAGATAGCCAAATGAGCTATGTAAGATGTAATGAATTATTTTATTCCTGTTTATAAAGTGGTAATATGACCTTTGTTTCTTGATATTACATCTTAACTATGGATGCTAGCTATTGATCTAGGGACTAGCATTGTAAACACAGGGATCTCTACCTTATTAAAGGTTGGGACCTCTACAAAAACAAGCATGGAGCGTCAAAAATTATAGATAACATTTGCAACGTATCAAGACACACATGTTATTCGTGGCCCTAGGAAAGGGAATGTTGCCTCCCAAGAAGAGGAAAGTGAACATAAGAAGGTTCAATCTCGTGCTAAGAGAATCTTTGTTCCCACTAAGAGAAAGAAGCCCAAGACTCTAGACGTGTCACAATCAAAGAATTGAGAAACGAAAATTAGCATAAATACCTCAATGCAAGGAAAATGCAACCCCTATGACCACCCACAAGAAAATATTGGAGGTTGTGTGAATTCCAATGTCGCGTTTATGATGAAGTGATTGATACAAAGGTTCAAAAACAATGGTTGATCAACAAAAGTTCAACACTCATTTGGCTCTGCTCCAACCCTGAGTTTGCCAATGCAATCAAAATATGTGAGTATCAATATCTCATCAAGCTCATGGAGTTCTCTTAGGATTATAGTGTTGAGCTTGTCAAAGAGTTTTATGCCACCATGTACTTTCACAAGGATGAGGTACGGAACGTGGAAATAAAGAGTACTTGCATGAGTGAAGGAACTTGATGTGATGCGAAGTTGTCCGTTCTAGCCATTTGGTTGGAGTATGAAGTCACATCGCATCGAAATCCTTCCTATCTTTGCATTCATGCAAGGCCCACCTCCATGAATGGTCTCTCCTATGTTGATCATTGCCATGCGCCAAAGTGGGATCACACCGCTCCTACTATTTACCATATGAAGTTTACATACCACACCTTGTACAACATCTTGAGCGATGCTCTTTTGACCAAACCAGGAAAGAGAGGCCGTCCCGGTTACATTGTAGACACTGTGTGCAATCTTGGTTCACACGATAAGATTGAAATCATGGACTACATCTACCATTAGATGATAATTTGTGTCAATGAGAGGATCTTCATGACTCTATTCTCCTTACATTCAAGCTCCATTTAAAAAAACAATCTCTCAGTCTTTTGGAAACAACTTCCCAAGAAGAACAAAATACTATTCTCACCATTCCTCTTCCAAGTGTCACCAATCCACCTAGTCCCAAGGATCACATATGACGAGTTTGTACCTATTAAGGATGAAGTCACTATATCCATGGTGTCTAAGAATCCACATTGGAGGAAGACCACACGTAAGCTCAACTCGCAAGCAACCACAAGAATCATGTCTCTAGCAAGAAGGTTATCAAGTTGATGAAGGTCAACAATCTTACTAGAGTTTGTTCTAGTAGGTTGGTAGTTCACCCGAGAAGATTTACTACTGTTTCCTTGCCCATGATGATGTGGAGAAAGTTTACCGTGATGATGATGAAGATGAGGCCACTCATGATGATGATGATGAGGACTTTGTCCCTTTTAGAGATGATGGTGATGGAGGACCATTGTCCTAAGGACCCACAACAAATAGATAAAAATAATCAACCTTTTCCAATATATTGGCAACACACATATCAAAAAACCCATCGCTGATATAGGCAAACTGTCCACGGCCCATTCCAGGAAGGATCATTGTCCACACGACCATCTAGATCCCATTGACAATGAGGGTGTCCTTAATTAATGTATGTTTGTAATCGTGAAACTATCTTCAAGTTCTTTACTAAGAAGATCATCATTACTATCATCATAACGTACGTGTAATGGTTTGTACCTTCGTGCCTTTTTCTAGAGATTGTGTTCACCTTTCTTAGGCACGCTGAAGATATATGGTGTTGAATGAGATATAATGGTAGAAAGTCCAACAATTCCATCCTCTTTTTCATCACTCGAGGAGTTAGATTTGGGCTAGGATTCAAAGCTTTATTTACCTAGATTGGCACATGACTTGTATCTTGAGGAGACCTTGGTGTATTTGCCCTTGATTTGTTCCTTCGATTTTCCTTCATTCTTATATCCTTCTTCTCCTTCTTGCCCCTCTTCTATTTGATCGACTCGGGCCAATTTGCAACATAATTACTATGGCGCCACAATTGTAGCACACATGCTTACTAAGAGGAGATTATTTGTGGATTCAATAGATCTTTGCTTACAGTCTTGTGACTTTGACTTGTACTTATTGTAGTAACCATTTATATTTTCATAAATTTTGTTGAAGTTGCGAGCCATGAGAGTAAGGTCATTTGTGACCTTCTCTTGATCATCACATTCATCACTACTTGGCACTTCCTAAGGTTGAGAGGCCATCAAAGCCAGATTATTATTTTCCTTGGAAGTTCAGGTGGTAGATCTTACTTATCTTTGAGTCCCATCTCATGGAAACAATCCTTCATAAGACCTTGGTTGGTTTGAGTTATTTATAGTTATGAATCATTCAGAACAATGTGGAAAACATATCATATTTTGGAGTCAGAACCCAAAGTATCCTTTATCACAACGAGGTGATAGGTCATTTCTGTACTTTCAAGACCGATAATATCACTGGTGAGAACACTTAGTCTTGAGAACATATCGATCACTCCTTCACCATCAGCCATCTTGAATCCATCCAACTTTACTACCAAGATATCTAGCTTGGACTCCTTGACGTTTGAAGTTCATCATGTATCTCTTGAAGTGTGTCCCATATCATCTTGGGCAGTAAGATGAAGATAATTTTGTTCCACCGGAGTTGGAGCATTATCATTTAAAACTTGATAGTCCTAATAATGATATTCCAACAAAGTTGGATTAAAATCAATGATGTGCATTCTCACTTTATGTTTCAAACTAGCATAGTTTTTACCATATTAAAGTAAGGACCTTTGTGGTGATACCAATCACTAAGCGACATAATTTTCCCTTAGGAGGCAAAGCCAAAACAAGTAAATCTTGCTCTGATACCACTTCAAGACCCTCTATGCCGACTAGAGGGGGGTGAATAGGTGATGATAAAAATCATAATAAAATTTTACAATTTTATCAAGCTTTTGTATACGCTTGCCTAAAACACCCTAGCCATGAAATTATATAAAGATATAAATTGTGAATAAATATATGGAAATAAGTACAAGAGCAAAGTAAGGGGATCACAAACACAAATATGTATCATGTTGTTTTATAGTTGGCGCTATCATACATTCTCGTTGTATAAGGCTATGACATAAATTCCAAATGACATAAAATACATGTTCACTAAGACCAATCTACCTCTCTTTGTGTTAGGAAACTTTGTCCTTAAAAAGGGGATATTTTTAAGAGGGGCACAACCACTAAGAGGGGATCTTCAATAAGTAGGCGATTCCAACCTACATACTCTTAGCTCCTTAAAAAATCATCACAAAAGCTTCCAAGTGACACCTACCCGTCCAGGAGGCACACACCTGCCAAATATAACAACACAAGAGCTAGCATGTGGATCCTGAGGTGTGGAGTTGAGGTGTGGATATAGGTGTGTCAATAGAGTATATGAGTAGGTCAAACAATATCTCTCTTCTCTCAAAAAAGCTCGCTAAAATGTCTACTTATACCTTGGGGCATTGTCTTTATAGGCAAAGGTAGAAATATGAACGAGTAACTAAATCGGTGTACCGTGCACATATAAAATTTGAATTCCTAGGCAGGAAAAATGGATCTTGGAGGTACCAGCGCAAATGGCTCGGAGATATTGGAGGTAATATAACACTCAATAGCTGGTTTTCACTTGGAAGTGAACACACAAAAGCTCAGAGATTCTGACCTAAAGAACGACTAGTTTTCTTCCATAAAATGTGAGCATTTGGAAGTACAGGGCGAGAATCACCTTGGTGGTACTGAAACAAATAGAACAATCTCAAAAATGAGTTTGGACAAAAATTGATAATGCTCTTCTTGGAGGTGCTGGATAGGATTGACCCAATACTAGCTGACCTACATAGAAAAATTTCTAGACAATGTTTTTTAAAGACTCAATTGTTCCAACTATACTATGTTTGTTAGTACCAGCAGATATAGGCCTCTACCAGACTCTGAAACTCACATGATCAGAGGTATTGGGTAAAATCATCTTGAGTTACCAGGCAAGTGTAAAAAAGCATGAGTTTGTAGATGTTTTTAGTGGATTTTGAAGAAAAACTTTGTCGTATGTTTGTGGGGATCCTTTTTCCTGATGTTTTGCCAAGTGTGTCTCCTTATAGTATGCCATACATATGCCCCAAAATAAAAAATCATCCACTATTATACTTTCCATGATTAATCATGTTATAAAGAATAAAAACATGGATTGATCAATATGAAATAAAATATGCAAATCCTCGCATAAATTTTTGACTTCCCAAATTGCCTTATCATGTATCATCCAAAGCACTTATATGGATCCTATATGTAATTTCACTTGCAAATACTATCTAATCATCCCATTATTCTCATCATGTAAAAAAACGAAGCAAAACACCCATTAGATATGTGGGAATGGCTTGAGCTATAGCCTTTATTAGTATTTCCTTTGCTACTTGTGACATGTGGTTATCACTCCACTCTAGTAGCCTTTTAGCTATCTTGGACTATAAACTTTGGAACTTCCCTTTATTCATTCTTCCATCTAATGTGGGCAACCCCAAATATTGTGTTTCAAAGGACTCATATACGACATGCTTTTGACTGTTGACTTCCTCTCGTATACATCGTGGACATGATTCCTTCCAAAACATGGAGCATTTTCTAGGTTAAAAAACTAGGTAGTGCTATGTGCATAATTATCTTGAACCTCCTTTACCTTGCTTGTTTTTCCATTTTCTTTAAAGAATAAAAGAGTGTCCTCTGCAAATAGTAAGTGTGAAAATGCAACATTGTTTTGCATATAAGAACAAATACAATGCTATTATCATTTACCTCCTTCTGCAACAACCCAGCCAGGACATATGCGATAAATAAGAACAAAAAAGGGTGATAAGGGATCAATTTTCCGGACTCCCACAAAAGGCAGAAACTAATCTAGAAGGTTTCCACTGAATATCACCATGTATCTCACTACCATCACACATGACATTACCCAATCTTTGTATCACTTTCTTGAGAAAATCCCAATCACCCTGTCATAGGCTTCTAATAGATCTAGTTTGTAAGCATAATTTTTTTCCAAATTTAAATTATGATTGATAGAGTGTAAATGCTCGTATGCCACCAATGCATTATCCGCGCGAGGATCATCAAATCATAGTTGTTGGACATGGTGTTCCCTTGTATTTTCTCTTGTGTTATGTTGGAAGAATTGCGCTTTTGTGGTCCTGTATTGGTCTCTAATAAGTTTGTTTTAGTTTCACTTTGAACTTCCTTTGATATTGCAAATAAGTGTTTATCCCATAGTGGGTGTTTGAGGCCAAACACTTAGCAACCGGTCATCTATTAGACAACTTCTCTCTCTTTCCGCATCCTCTAATTGTTTAGTTGATGTAATGAGACTTCATATTTTTGTTAAGCAATAAATGGAAAGGAGAATAACCTGGTTAACAAAAACATCCCATCATCCATCAAATCTTGATATTCCATTTGCAAAGTAGCGAGATGTTTCTTATGTACAAATCCTATACCCCTGTGCCGGTCATTACATAATATACCTTTTTGCGAGATTGTATATGCTGTGTTGATCATCGCATTGCTAGTTGAATCTAGCAAAAAAATCAAATGATTAATTAGCACTGTGAAAATACGAAGATTACACTTGTTGATGGAAATCTAGTATTGAATTTATCAGCACTAGTCAACCCCTTGGTGAGGGGCTTGCCTCTCAAATAGCATTACCTATCTTATGGGAATGCCTCCAGATATTTATAGACCATATTTTATTGTGTACATTCTGCAGGTGGGTGTTGTGACCATGTCACTAAATTGTTATGGTATGTTTCTATTTATGATCTACCTGCATGTCTATTCACTCGATTGACACAATTATTATTTTTGATAAAAGGAATATATTAATATCGTGAAGATACCAATTACATCCAGCCTCTGCAACAATAAAATGTTATAATGATATTACGAATGCAGACAACCCTATTACAAAAGAACAAAAAAGAAAAACTAAATATCCTGCTACAGTGATCAAGACATTGTAGTTGCAACACAAAACACCGCCAATTCAACACCTAGCTAGAGTTCGTGCTCACAAAACAACACCTACAACAAGGTCATTGCCAGACACAACCAGTTAAGGTCAGACCTTGGATATTCACCTTGGAGAAAGTCCGCCCTCTTAAAACAATGCCTTCAAACAAAAGGCCATTGCCATGCACAACCAATTAAGACCAGACCTTGGATTTTCACCCTAAAAGATAAGACCCTATACCCCTCCCGTGCTACCGCTCTTGCTTGCCAATTCACACAATCATAATGACTAATAGTGGTTTGTATGTTTCTGAGAGACACGATTACACATTTTTTCTCGAAACGGGCTTTGGCCCCGCTTTATAAATAAAGCAACCACGTCCATACAAATTTTAAGACTCGGTGAAAATAAACAAAGTTCTGTTGGGGCAACATATAAAGTTTGAGATTAGTCAAAAGAAACAAAGCTCTGTTGGGGCAACAACACAAACATGCAAAACTAAGAAAACAACATGAAAGCCTTAAAGGAAGAGATGCTCTCATCGTCTGGATGAGGCAAAGAGACGGCGCACTTCCTTTAGCACGTCTCAAAGCATACCTCTGAGGCGCTCTTTGTCCCGTTGTCTACACAGTGGGTATCTTCCGCAAAAAGCGCCAAGAATTTCAAAACATAGTTAGAAGCATGACGAAGAAAGGTCTTCTCAATCACTTATGTACAATCAAGAGGGTCCAAGATGGTTCTCTTAGGTTTCCAGGAACTCACTAAGTTCTTGGGAATGGCACTCAAGCCCTGATTTTGGGATCCAACATAGTGGACACAAGCCATCCCCTGACACATGCCTCTTCGTCATATCTACTCCTGAGGGAGTCGACCACATATAAGAGTTATCACACAAAGATCTTAGTCTTTAGGGGTAGTGGTTCTTTCCATAAAGTTATGGTCTAGGAAAAAGGGAACCCTCTAGATAGGGCCCGGTACCCAAAGTTTACCAAGAATGCCCTGGAGAGGGTCAAACGCCAAGATCACTCTCCGCTGGATCTTAAAGGGAGAGAGGGAGGCTCGCCCTAAGCTCACCGCACGCCACCGTTTCCTCTGGACCAAAGGTTCTATAGAATAATGTTCCATGTACCCTCGTGAGCCGTGATGGCTAACCTCGGTGAGGGTTCTGAGAAAATTGCAAAGAGGCAAGTATCTAAAAATAAACGGGGTACATGTCACCAACAAAATGCATATGAAGACTAACCACACACATTGCACTCGGCCTCTACAACAACATGGTGTCAAAGAACCAATTGATACAAGAAGGATGCACACATCCAAAAGGATATAAAAAAGAAAAAAAAAGGCCCCGCCAAATCCACGAGTCGCAACAGCGGCAGGAACCGACCAACACAACTGACAATCGGACTGCATTTCTCCAGCAACGACGACTCCAGGAAGGGAACAATGCACAAACGTTGTCGTCGCCCGCTAATATTTTCGCAATCGTAAAATAAACATTTGCAAATATAAATATACATTGGATGGCACTATCAGATATAAGAAGGGATAGCTTCTTAATTATCGCAATGAATAACTAGTTAAAAGTATGTGCTCAAATCAAGAAGAGTTAGGATGAGTTTATAGATAGACATACTAGCAGCCACATAAACTTGCTCCCATACCACAACAAAAGGAACAGCCAACAATTCTCAAAAAAAAAGCCAACAGTCTACATGCATGAAGTCAAAGCTAGCCTTTTCCAATTACTACAGAGCTCTTAACAGAAACATCACCACATTATTTATTGTCGATGCGAGGTCTTAGCATAGCAAGCTACAATGAGGCAGGCCCGGATCGGCCTCATCACCCCATTATCATCATAGCATGCCTGGCTACAATTTCAAACGAAAGCTCTCTTGTATTGAGCTTCATCCCGATTTTGAAGGAATTCCTTGTACCACTGCGCGGACAGCTTTGGAGTCCTTTCCTGTGTTTTGAAATTTACATGATACAGTCCAAACCGGAGAGTGTATCCATAGAGCCATTCAAAATTATCGACGAGAGACCAGATGAAGTAGCCACGGACATCAGCTCCATTCCTGGCAAAAAGAGTAGGTTTGAGTTACATGGTGTGTAATGCAACGAAATAAAGGATTACAAATATATGTTATATGTATGCCACCAACCTGATGGATTCTGCAACTTTTGTGAGATAGCTGTCTAGATACTCTATCCTATCCCTGTCGTTGAGCCAGGCCTCGACATTAGTGTAGTTTCCTCTACCTTGCGGGCAGCCTGAAGCATTTTCAGATCAACAAAATCTTCCCGGATAATAGAAACTGAAAACAAACATTAATTCTAGTTCAACAACTGTTATGTGTCCCCATACCATTTTCAGCGATGATCATTGGCAGATTGTTGTATCTCTTCGTGATGTAGGTGATTGTCTTCTCTATCCCGTAAGGGACGACATAGAGCATGTGCATCGCGGTCTGCACATACATTACCCGAAATAAGATGCAAGCATCATGAAATAAGTTCAGATTTTTTAGTTTTTGGCAAGGGTGGTTTCCTTGGTTTCTGTTTTCTATTCCGGATCTTGTTTTTCATGGTTCACATTCTGCAAGTCTTGTTTTTTGTTTTTTTTGCAAGAGAACCAAATCCAAGTTGGTGAAGATCATGAGCTTGCTAAAAAGGCTTATATTATGGAATGGAGGTAGTACTGGTTAGGGTTTGGGGTTTAAGATTTTTTATTTTTTTGTCAAGTGTGAATCCTTATCACTTACTGCAGGTCCAATGGGAACTCCATCCCTTTCCCCAGTGAGAGCCACCAGTGCGTGCTGGGTTTCCAGCCCCACTGGACACTCTGAAAACATGCAGTCCTGGACGTACAGGGTCGTGTAATGGTTGATCCCAATGAAGTCCAGCTTGTAGCTCAGCTTCCTTCGATCTTCCGACGAGAAACTCGGCAGCATCTCGCCCAGAAGCTGGCGCATCTCGGGAGGATAATCGCCAAAGACCAGTGGATCAAGAAGCCTGCCAATAATAACATTGCGATTGGAGCAGTAGTTTCATACAGAATTGTGCTAGGGAAATCACTTACCATGGAGCATTGAACGACAATGCCCGTTCAACTGCCAGACGGTCCTCAGGGACATCCCTGAATGGCTCAAACCAGATGGTGGACACCACTATGCCAATCACGCCATTATGCTTGCTCTGCATGTAGAACAGCCACCTGATATTTCAGCGAACAAGATTTTTTTGCATATAGTCATCACGACCCTGATGATGATTTCAATGATCACCTTGTACTTTTCCCTGTATATTTCTACAGCAGTAGCGTGGGATAGTATGATATTGTGTGTGACCACGTAGGGCTCGGTGTCCGAGTTGCCGTTGGCGCAGGAGCCAAATGGCTGCGAGCAACGGCCTGGTGGGTAGGTGCCAACCATGTAGCCCTTCTGCGCCGCCACCCGTGGCTCGTTGAAAGTGCTCCAATACTTCACACGGTCGCCAAATGCGTTGAAGCATGTGTCGGCAAAATACCCAAAATCATACCTGGATAAGATACATGGATATGCCTTAAGTTTGGGAGAGTCAGTGGCTGAAAGAAATTTCTACCAGTCATATGCAACTGCATAGAAATGTTTACTGTATCTCGGCATTCAGCCAAGCTCCATATCTGTCTTCGAGCTCCTGCGGAATATCGTAGTGGTTCAGCGTGGCAAACGGCTGTATTCCTGCTTCAGCCAAAAGATGCTAAAAATACTAGAACTGATAAATATTTGTTAGGAGGCGCAGAACTAGGAACTCTGTGTACAAAAGCATACCTTTAAGCAGCAGTGAATTGATTAGTTTGTTGTAGAAAGCAATGCCTGCTTGATTAACTCTGCCATATCTCCCTTCTGTCCTCGGCAAATACACAATAATTTTCAATTTCAACTTTCAAGTTCAAGATGAGGTAGTACAAATTTTGAACAGCTGAACAAAGAAACTACGCATAGAACTCACTTGGAAGAATCCGGGTCCATGATATCGAGAACCTATAGGCATTTACACCAAGAGAGTGCATGAGGTCAATATCGCCCTGTCAACAGGCAAGATTAGGACCCTTCCTAAGTTTATGCAGAGAAAACATTCAGTACTCTGTAAGTGTAATGTGGACACCTCGTAGCGGTGATAGTGATCATCCGCGATGTCCGCATTGCTCTCATCATTAATCCTTCCTGAAATATATTTGCAACTTAAGGGGGAGGTTTTCTCGATTTTTCGGTTTCCATCAAATATTAGCCATCACCGAAATCTCTTGTGTAGTGGAGGGAGTACATTTGCCGATTTGCGTGTAGGCGTTTTGAGTTAATGGTAAAACACCAGACACAAATACTACTTTATCCACAATATGACGGCATACGAGAACCTAGAGATGAATTTACCTGGCACATGAGTGAACACATCCCAGTTGCTTAGACTTTTATTGTCTTCTAGATATGCACCTTCAATCTAGAAGGACAAAAAAGAGAGCTGTCGTTACATATTGGTACAGCAAATCGGATTTCACAGGTGCAGCCTAAATACTCGGTAGCTTTCTCTCAAAAGTTTATCCATATACAAAAGCAGGTACAGAAAAGGAAGATAAAAATAGAAAATTTGCAGATTTGTATTCGAACTAACTAGAAATAGTCTTTACCAATTTAACGCTGAGCGATTCGGCGAGCATTTATGAAAAAAATAAATAACAAAGAGTATTGTTGGGCAAAAAAAAGAGTAACCCCAAAGCAAGTTGAAGGAAGGCCTGCAATGGTTACTGAGGGAAGAACACATGAGAAACCAGTGAGATACCTGATGCGAGGACGTGGCGGTGCCAAAGAGGAAAGACTGAGGGAAGTCGCTCCTATGGACGGAAGAAGCCCAAGGGACCAGCAACAATAGGTAAGAAACCAGCAAAAACCTCTTGCCTGCCATTTTCTGAACCTAAGAAACTAAGAGGCTATACGATCGATCGCCATTACTCTCCCCTCTTAGTTTGTCCATATGCAGCGCTATCATCACACCTATAAACAAAAATAAAGAAGGTACGGCAGGGAAAAACTATTTTATATGAGATATCATTGAATATCTAAGATTCAACGTTGCAGTTTCCGCTTCTCTATGCAAAAACACAAGGAAAAGATGATGCTTTGATGGTCCCTAGGTCAATGACAATAAAATGGGTCTTGGCCGGTGAATTTTCTCACACAACCTGCCTAGATAAACCCTGAACTAGTTAATAGCATAAACCACCACATTGGTGGCAAAATTTACCAATTGGTATCACTTTACGTTCTGGATACCAAAATCTACTAGTCAATTTCGAATTTGTCTTAAAAAACATCAATTCATGTCTAAACTCGAATTGATGGCGATACTGATAGATGGGTGTCAACACCCGGATTTTTCAATCCTAGATGCCTGTTATGCCATACATCGCAATCCCAGGATTACCATTTTTGCGAGACATAACAGAATTGGATACCATAGTACTTCATCTATTACAAACGATACATAAGTTCTTACACAAATAGGGATCTCATGATCCAGTTCTTAATACAACTTCAAGCAGCGGAATACGTAATAATAACGGTAGCGTAGGCGAAGCTCCATCTTCGGGGTCACAGGCAATGCTGACGATGGGAGATGATCCTAATTGTCGTAACCTTCCTGGGGTCCATCCTCCAGGTACTCCTCTTTATAGTCTGGCCATGGGAATAGCCAGGGACAAAGCCATGAGTACTCTTTAAGTACTCGCAAACTAATACTAACAGGTAAGGGGTTTTTGGATAATAGGACACTAGGCTCTAGGGTTGTTTTGCAAAAAGCCAGGTTTATCTCTACTAAGTTCTAAAGCTAGTCACAATCTTGTAACTCCTAAGTGGGATCTTGTAATTCAGGTCACAACTCTGTTGTGGTCAAGTCCAAGCTCAATTCATTTCACAAGTCATTTTTGGAAAGTTTGACGGGGGAACAGTATGGCCACTCCAACTGTCCATAACCGCGGACGCGGCTATTCGAATAGTTTGACACTCTGCAGTGATTGTACACTTTCACCACAACATTCGATACATCCGTCAGGAACAAATCCTGAATTCACCATACTCAGTATGCGGATAATCAATCCTAACCTTTCAATTACACTCCCTAGTATAAGCACCTCTCCTGTGAGTTTGGCCTCCCAACCATGACTCACTGTCATCTTGGGTACTGCACAGGTGGACAATCTTCACAAGGTAGCCTCAGCTCAGACCTTGGCTGTGAGGGAACTAATACTAAGGTATATAAGTTTCCAGTTAAGCCCTACCCAATATTCGGGTATTGTGGTTGTACGATAAAATTGGAATGGTATCGCATCCAGACAACCATCAGTTTTATAAAGGGCTAAGGCTCATGCCTCAACATTTTCATTACCAAACTCATCAAGTGTTCGGAAACACATGTCCAAAACATTTCAATAGAATGATTCATCATTCCAAGGTTTTCATAACCATTTTTCCACCAAATATTCCCACCTAAGGTTGATCAAGTTTTATGCTTAGCACTAGCATCTACAAGTGGGGGTAGTACTAATGAGGGGTGGTAAACTAATGGGGTTTCAACTAAGTACAACCTTATATCTTAGGATGGCGTCAAGGTTTTCTAGCTTAGGCCAAATTTTATGCTCTTTAAGCAACCTTCAACACAACTGTCTAGTATCTACCAAACTCTTAGGTAGACTCTAAGTAAGCTTTGACAAAGAAATCAAGTAAGAAGCATGCCATAAAACTAGGGTTTGGTTCATCAAGTGGGTATGATCATATATGCTTAAGGCATATAGTAGTCATATCACAAGTATGGGTTTGTGGTATCAGTAGGGTATCTTGCAAGGGTTAGCTTGCATCACTGTTTAGTAAGGCTTGCATCAGTGTCAATATAAGCTTGCTAAATTGCAAGTGTTAACTTGCAAGGTTACTAGCTTGCCTTGTGCAGAGTAGTGGTTGAAGTTCTCCTCGGCTTCCTCTTCGTAGTATCCTCCTTCCTCCTCGTATCCTTGGTCGGTACTAGCGTCTATGAATAAATACGAGGTACACAATCACCAAACAATACTTAACTACTTGCAATCATCACACATAAGGGTCCTATAGATGATCTAACATCATCTCTAATATTACAAGGTTAAGGCTTGGTTTAAAACTTTTTATTTTTAGAAAAGTAATTTCTACTCATTGAAAAACTACTTAAGATTTAATATTCTCCAAGCTAAACATGGGATCATGTTGACACATGTCATCACCACATATTGTAGTCCAAGAGAATGTGATTTAAAGTGGTGTCACAATTTAATAAGGTTTTACCCTTTTTTTAATTAATTAAAGTGACTAGAAATGCTTATGTAGCATTCTTTTATTACTTGAACAATATTTCTGCAAGTAAACCTATATATTTTTATATATTCTGAAAGGTATGGTTGAATGTGATTTTTGAGAGTTGGAAACAACTCAAAAGCTGTTATGGTTTAAATTTTAAAAATGTTTGAATGCAGAAAAGCTTCTGCCTTGTTATTTTTACTATGGGTGATCTACAGATCCAAATGACTTGAATCCAACGGGCTTGGATTCAGCATTCACAGTCCTTTCCAACAAAATTGGTTTCATCCAATTTGATGTACTGAATCGATCTGGGTTGATTTTTGAAGTTGAGTGCTGAAGTGTGTTTGAAAAGAAATAGAAAAAGGTTTAGTTTGAATAACTGGGCTGCGCGGGAAAATCTAATGGGCCGGCCTACTAAGCGCAGTGCTCCCGCGGGCTACGTAAGTGGGTGTCCCCACTCGTCAGTGACACGGGGCTGGGCGAAGCGGTATGGGGCAACGTGGATCGTTCGATCTAGTTCGAATCCAACGGCTGGTAGTCATCGTCGACGCGAGACAGCTCCGGCGAGAACTAAACCTAGCGCGGCCAGTGAGGGTCGCTGGGGGCTCACCGGGGTACTGGCGAGGGTCGGCGAGGCGGGCGAACGACGAAGTCGATGACGGCGAACTCAGGGGCGGTCGCGGCAGCTCCTGGGGTGGCTCCAATCGCTGGCTCCTTTCTTCTCCGGCAGCGCGTGCTCGAAGAAATTCCGGCGAGGTGGTGCTCGCCTTGCTCTGGGAATGGTGTGGCACGCTCAGTGAGGAGAGGGGAGTGAGATGGTGTGAAGAAATCGTGCGGGGTGGCCTCTATTTATAGTCGAGCGAGGGGACCGTCGGGGCGCACGGTGAGCTCGTCGGGCGGCGCATACAGCGACTAAAGGCATGGGCAAGGGTAGGGGACGGTGTTGTGTCTCCTGGCGATGCTCAACGACATGGTCGCGAGGCATGGGGCGGTGTGGTTTGGTCTGGAACGGGCGGTGCTCTGTGGCGGCGGCGGACTTCCAGGCGGGTCAGTGTGGGTACAGGGCGGCAAGCGGGATGTCTGGGTCTCACGGTTCTGGGTCGGTGGCGATCGTGTATGCACGCTGGCGAGGGCGGCGCAATTGTGGGTGATGGTCGAGGGTGGCGCTCGCGCACGCCGCTCGGCATGGTCTGGCGCGCTTGTCTGCGCGTGGTCCATGGCTTGGCAACGCTGGGCTGGGACAGTGAGTGGCGGTGGGCGGTGGGTGCCTCCCGGACATGCCTTAGGCTTGCTGCTGCTCCTAGCTTGCTGTCCACAATGGGGTGGCATGGGTGTGCTCGGCTGTTCACCATTAATGGCAATGGCAAGCTCACAGGGGTGCTAGTGTTGGGCTAATCTTTCTAGATGATCTATTGAGCTGTGTGTGAGCTAACTAGAGAACAAGTTAGGCAAGAATCACTGCACACTATAGTGTTTGAGGTTTTGTTTGATTTGTGTCTGTAACCTGTTTGATGAAATGGCCACATGAACTCAAGTTTTGAATTTTGAACTGATTTTTGGTGGGTTTGCTAGATTGGTGCTGGTGAGTCTGCAGATGCTTGGGTTTTGAAAGTTGAGCTTGTTTGAGTGGTTTTTTGAAAAAATGGGATCTTCCCATATGAAGAAGATTCAATTTTGAATTGTCATTTAAACTATGCATTTGAAAGTTTCTGGATGATCACAAAGTGGGCCTTGATACTCTGTTATGAGTACATTCAAGGGGTGCAAAGATCCAGAAAAGTTTCTGTTAGGTTTTGAAAGTTTGAGATAGCCAAAGTAGGCATGAGAGTTAAATTGGCCAAAATGACCATTCTCATAATATATTTGTTTTGATTTACTTGTCTTTAGGAAAAGTGTGGGAAATGTTTTAGATGATGTTTATTTCATCTAAGAAACATTTTGCAAGCAATGGATCACACAAACAAAGTGGTTTTAAAGAAAATCAAAAACTATGCATACACATATGCATGCATTCATGATTTCATTTAGAAAAGTTTTTGTTAACCCTAATCTTGATGATTAGAATTTGATGATCTAAGTTTGGTATTTTTGGGGTGTTACAATGGGACCCACCTATAAGCTAACGTGGCATATTGACTCTGAAACTGACAGGTGGGACCATCAGTTAGAGCTGAGGTGGTAAAAAATGTAGTATAATTTATGGAGTTGGGTTGGGTCCGGCATGTCTGCTCACTTAAAATAAATCATCTAATAAAAAACTAATTATCTAAAAAATAAAATAGTAAACAGTCTCCCCCCACACATCGTGGCACCTGCAGCCCTACTCGGTCCTGGTCAGCCGCCGTGCTCCCCTCGGCCACGGCCTTGCTGCCCTTGCTCCTTCCCCTCGCTGCCTCACGCCTAACTCCTCCAGACCAAAGACGCCCATCCATCATGAGGCCGACTGCCCCTCCACTACGAGGCCAGCCGGGCCCCATGCTTTGTCCCCCCGCCTAGTGCGCCTCTTCTCCGCTGGGTCACCAGAGGTCAGGAGGACGGTGGCGATGACATCATATTTTGCCCCATGCTTTCACTTTTTATAATATGGGTCATCATATTTTTGAGTTATTCGTTTATTTTTATTTTATAATTGTTTAGAATTTAATTTTTTATTTGGGCTGATAGGTGGGCCCAAGGCCACATCACCTTTGCCAGTGGGCCCGATCCATCAGAACCGGTGTCAATTTGCGTTTAGCGGTGAATTGGTGTTTTTGCAACAAATTCGAAATTGGCTGATAGATTTTGGTATCCAAAACGTAAAATGGTACCAATTGGTAAATTTTGCTACAAATGTGATGGTTTTATACTATTAACTCGAACTATTGATCACCGAGTGGAAGTACGGAGCCAACCGCTAACACAAGATGACAAGAAGAAATAGACTTGATCGTTCTTAGTGGTCATTTTCTTTTCGGCCCAAAATTTAGTTAACAGAGCTGAGGAGAGGCAATGTTGACAACTTAGCAACCAAGATGGCAGAATAGAGAGGGAGTCATTAGAAGGTGGAGAATGCTGGAGAATCGTATGACCGAGCAGCCATGCGTTTCTTGCTTAGTTATTGGTAAGACCGAGATATTTTGTCTAAGACAAGTTTAGTATTAGGGAAATTACTAGTACACTGGCCGGTTATTTCTTAATTGTGATCAGTACACTTTTAAACGTGATTTAAAAATACGCAGCGGAATTAGTGTAAAAGCATCACTTGTATGCCAACTCACGGATCGTTGCTCTTCACGGAAGGAAATATATTCATCGAACATATTATATGGAGGAAATAAGGCACTTAACAATGTCTCCCTTTTGGTGAGAAGTTGTTTACTGATCCTTAACAGTGTCTATGGTAAGGAGAGAGGTTCCCAGAACAGTAGCACCAGTAGAAAATCAAGACACAAGGACACCAATCCTTTTACGTGGAAAGCCTTTCAACTTGAGAGAAGATGGTGGAACTACAGCTTGAAGGAGATGATGTCTACGCACTTCTATTCTTGTAGACAGTTGTTGGGCCTCCAAGTGCAGAGGTTTGTAGAACAGCAGCAAATTTCCCTTAAGTTGATTACCCAAGGTTTATCGAACTCAGGGAGGAAGTGGTCAAAGGTATTCCCTCTCAAGCAATCCTGCAATCAAGATACAAGAAGTCCCTTGTGTCCCCAACACACCCAATACACTTGTCACGTGTATAGGTGCACTAGTTCGGCGAAGAGATAGTGAAATATAAGTGGTAACGGTGCCAGAAAAGTGCTTCTGACTTGTTATTGACGTGGGGTAACGGTGCCAGAAAATAGCTGATGGCATGGAGGAACAGACTAAAGGCAAACTGAAGGAAGCAAGCAACATACAACAGATCTAGTAGCAAACGGTGTTTCAATGCTTAGAAACAAGGCCTAGGGATCATACTTTCACTAGTGAACACTCTCTCATATAACTATCCTCTTTTCATGATACTACTCTTAACTACTCTCGGGTTAGACACTCTAATCCACGGTAGGGCCTTCCCCAATATAAATAACCCCACACTGTCACCTTGAGCGCTAGATGGTTCCAACAAACACCACAATTTTATAGAGACATCTAACTCCAAATATACTCATGATAAATATATATGTAACCTAGCTTAAGTGCCACACACGGTATGCACGTTGCCACTTTCACACACGTGGGGAAAAGCATAGATCTATTAAATCACAAAGAGTATTTATGTAGACTCAAACCTAAGTGCCACAATGGCGTGCATGCTGTCACTTTCACACACATGGGGAGAGCAGAGATCTATTGAAGCACTTGAGTAGCAAGGTAGATCTACTTGATTACAAAGCTCATGACCACAACAAGATCATGCATAGAGAGAGATGAACACATAGCTACCGGTAGAGCCCTTAGCCTCGAGGAAGAACTACTCCCTCCTCATCATGGGAATCAACAACGGTGATGAATATGGCGATGGAGATCGATGGAGATGGCTCCAGGGGCACTTTCCCGTCCCGGCAGGGTGCCGGAACAGAGAATTTTTGTCCCCCGAATCTCCCCTTTTGTGGCGGCGGTGCTACAGAGGTTTTCATGGATTTCTTCTGGATTGTTTAGGGTTTTATCATCGGAGGCTTCTTATAGGCACAGGAATCAAGGTTGGTGGGGGGGGCAGGGGGCCCACACCTCCAGCGCCCAGCGCCTAGGGGTCTGGACACTGTGGCCCCCTCGCTCTGCCCGTGGTTCCGTGTTGCTCGGGAAAATAATGACTTTGGCTTTTGTCCCGTCAATTCGAGAATATTGATTTTCGCCTTTCTAGAACCAAAAAGAAAATGTAAGAAAACAGCAACGCACTGGCAACTTGTTAATAGGTTAGTTCCAGAAAAGATATAAAAACACCTCAAAGTGTAAACAAAGCAAAGCAAAGTAGATACAAAACAAGCATGGAGCATAAAAATTTATAGATACGTTTTCGACGTATCAAGCATCCCCAAGCTTAACTCCTGCTCGTCCTCGAGTAGGTAAGTGATAAAAAAGTATAATTTTTGAGGTGACATGCACCATCAAAACCAAGATCAAACCATTTGCAAGCATTGAAAGATGGGATCAAAGAACTCTAAACATGTGCATGAAAGATGGAGTTCTAACAACAGGACATAGTAACTATGCATGCAACATGAAAGGCTACAAACAAAGATCATGAATAACATGCATTGAAAAACGTTTGTTTGTTTCACATACAGAAAACATAGCATAGTGGCAGTCAGCTTGTCCCTCATAGAGTAGCAATATAGATGCATAGGATACCTTCAAAGTTCACAAGGGTGACTAGAAACAAATAGCACAAGAACAAGTAATATCACAATATGCATCAATCAATAAGCTTTGGAACGCTGCACACAGAATGACAACTATGCTCTCTTAATGGTGCCTAAAGGTAGAAGGTGGAGACTCAATAGTGGTGGAAGAAAGGACTTTTATAAAGGAAGCAGGGATTTCAAGCTTCAAAAAGAGCTTCCAAAAATTATGGTACTTGTTAGCTTTCAGCCCTCATTGCCCCTATCATAAGCATCTTGAAGTGATTAAGGTTAAAGTGGCAAAGCTGGAGTATATGCTTGACGAACTATAAGTTGGAAATCTCAAGTCCCTTGAATACGAGGGCCACACCTCATGCATACTCAACTTTGGGTCCAGGTAAGTTCTTGTCACTGTAAGTATTTGCATATCATTGAGAACCGCCAAAGGGGTACCCCTTGCACATGGTACATGAGCTTTCCCATAACCAAAATGACAAGGCAAGTAGACAATGAGCATCTTAGCAATCTTTTTATTTACCATATGCATAGCTTTTTATTGAGGATGCTTCATAGATAGCTCATTATGGTGATGCTGCGAGTTTCCACCATGATTAGGCATGGCTTAGGCTAGCGGCCCAGGCGTTTCTCTAACACAGGATACAAACTCCATGGACTTACAAGTTCCCTCTTTATTTCACACCGGGGACATCCATAGACAAAAGAGCATGATATCAACTGAGTAGAAAGTACAAGTGCAATGTTGAAAACGCTCCCCGTGACAGCACGGTTCTGCTAATTCCAACGTATAAGTGCAAGCATATACAACATAGATGACATAATGGTTCAATTTTATTAGGGGCAAAGAATATAAAGTGTTCCATCAAGTTTGTGAGGGCTTTAACCACTAAGTTTTCACAAACAAAATACTTTTTAATTGGAAGATAGCTAAAAACAAGAATATACTTGGAATAGTGTAACACACCATGCATAGGAGTTTATAGTAGATACTTTGGAATAACTTGGTTTCTTGGGAGTTGGAAGCATGAGTAGATCTTACTCATACAAGTGGAGGCTAGCAAAAGACTGGGAGCAACCAACTAAGAGAGCAATAATGGCCATAATCATGCAGAGCAACAAAACATTACTAATAAAAGCATAGAGTGGTACTACAAGTCAAGGACTAAATGATAATAGAGGCTATGGTGACTTGTTCATAGTCATAACATGGTGTGAGCATGTGCCAAGTCAACCCAAACAAAGCATCAAAGGAGAATACCGCAATACTATGCTTTTGTATGCTAAAACAACGCATGATTCCTTCAAGGCACATTAAGCACTTCTAATTGTTTGGAACAAGTCATGCTACAGCAATAATCGCTAAGCATAAGGTCAAAGCAACACCTAGCATGACATGATAAAGTCTAAGTCACAGTCAAAACAAGCTCCCTTTTGTACCACTTAAGCATGAAGCTTTCTACTTTTTCCAACACCAAACAACTTATTTGAAACAACTCACAAAGATAATAATCAATAAAAATCAGTGAGCTTGTCTCACAAATCCACAAAAAAGAACTAAAAAGTTCTAAGCTGAAAGAACAAGAAAACTAAGGCTAACACAGTGCTAGCAAAAGAGAACACTCACAAAACAATAAGAGTGAAAACTAGAGTGTTCTAGGCAATGAAAACAGAGTGTGTCTCTTTTCAAAAGAAGTGAGGTGTAACCAACCAACTTACTCAAACAAACTAAGCAAACGAAAACCAAAAACAAAAACTAAGACGCTCCAAGAACAACACAACAATGCATGAAACAATAAAAACGAAGTGTCTAGAAAGACCTGAGATTTTTATTGATGAAGAAGGGGATGCCTTGGGCATCCCCAAGCTTTGACGCTTGTACCTCTTGAATATTTATTGGGGTGACACGGGGTGGCATCCCCAAGCTTGAGCTTTTTTCCATTCTTCATCTCATTACATCATTCTTTCTCTACACCTGCAAATTTTCCTTCATACAAAACTTCACACAATCTTCATTAGCAACATTAGTGTATTCAAAATATAATAAACCTTTGGCAAAGCTTTGGAACAGCAAGGCTTTTCACTAAAAACACAATTTACTGTAGTAACTCCTTCAAAAATCTCAATTCACCTAAAGAGAACTCAAAAAGAATCAATAAGAAGCAAATGCAAATAATGGCAAAAATCTGTCAAAACAGACCAGCAGGTAGAAACCGATTTTTTCGAACATCTTCTGTTGCTCAAATCAAAAAGTATTGAACTAACGAAAGTTATATAACATACTGGAGGATTTATTCGTAAATTTTCAGCTCAATCCGAGTTACAGAGACTCCTCACGAATGTTTTTGATGGAGGACAGAAATCTGTTTGGGACAACAACTCCTCAAATCTTACTTCCCTCTCATTAGGGTCATTCTTGGCACAAAAAGCAAACAAAAAGGATAAGGAGAGGTCATTACTGAAGTAATAACTTCCAATACTCAAGAAAAATCTTGGTTTATCTCCCAACAAGTACTTTTCTTTAACGCCTTTAAGTTAGGCATGATATTTTTAAAGATGCTCACATAGGAAATATGAATTGATTTAAAAGAGAGCATCAAGAAGCGAATTCAAAGAACATTTAAGTCTAACCCACTTCCTATGCATAGGAATCTTTTAAAGAAACAAGTCATGAAAGCACAAAGCAACAAGCATAGGAAAGCAAAACAAGTGCAACTTCAAGATTTTCAACATAAAGAGGGGAAACTTAATATTGTTGAGATACATAAGACCATGTTTCCCTCTCTCATAATAACTTTCAGTAGCATCATAAATAAAATTAACAATATAACTATCACATAAAACATTCTTATCATGAGCCACATGCATAAAATGATTATTACTCTCCACATAAGAATTGTCATTCTTATTAATTATAGTGGGAGCAAATTCAACAAATAGCTATCATTACTATTCTTATCACCATAATCACCAAATATAGGAGGCATATTGTAATCACAATTAATTTTCTCCTCAATAGTAGGTGGACTGAAAATATGATATTCATCATTGTAATCATCATATATTGGAGGTTTGGTATCATCATAACCAATAGAATAGCTATCTTCCAAAACTGGGGAACTAAAAAGATCATTTTCATAAAAACTAGCTTCCCCAAGCTTAGACGTTTCCATAGCATAAGCAATAATGGCGTCCAAAAAATTCATACTAATAACATTGCTATTAGCATGCAAATTAAGTTTCATGGGATTTTTAATTTTCTCTTCAAACACTTCATGTCCTAACTCAAGATAAATGCTATAGAGCTCTCTAATTTTTTTTGTTTTCCATTAATCCTAACTAGTGAAAACAAGAAACAAAAAGACAAAATTGCAGAATCTAAAGGAAATAACTTGAGCACTCACACCGGAGGATGTGAGTACCTTTTACCTTACATCCCCGGCAACGGCGCAAGAAAAGAGCTTGATGTCTACGCACTTCTATTCTTGTAGATAGTTGTTGGGCCTCCAAGTGCAGAGGTTTGTAGAATAGCAGCAAGTTTCCCTTAAGTGGATTACCCAAGGTTTATTGAACTCAGGGAGGAAGTGGTCAAAGGTATTCCCTCTCAAGAAATCCTGCAATCAAGATACAAGAGGTCTCTTGTGTCCCCAACACACCCAATACACTTGTCAGGTGTATAGGTGCACTAGTTTGGCGAAGAGATAGTGAAATACAAGTGGTAACGGTGCCAGAAAAGAGCTTCTGACTTGTTGTTGACGTGGGGTAATGGTGCCAGAAAATAGCTGATGGCGTGGAGGAACAGACTAAAGGCAAACTGAAGGAAGCAAGCAACATGCAACAAATCTAGTAGCAAACGGTGTTTCAATGCTTAGAAACAAGGCCTAGGTATCATACTTTCACTAGTGAAAACTCTCTCATATAAATATCCTCTCTTCATGATACTACTCTTAACTACTCTCCGGTTAGACACTCTAATCCATGGTAGGGCCTTCCCCAATCTAGATAACCCCACACTGTCACCTTGAGCGCTAGATGGTTTCAACAAACACCACAATTTTATAGAGACATCCAAATCCAAATATACTCATGATAAATATATATGTAACCTAGCTTAAGTGCCACACACTGTATGCACGCTATTACTTTCACACACGTGGGGAAAAGCATAGATCTATTAAATCACAAAGAGTATTTATGTAGACTCAAACCTAAGTTACACCATGGCGTGCACGCTATCACTTTTACACACATGGGGAGAGCAGAGATCTATTGAAGCACTTGAGTAGCAAGGTAGATCTACTTGATTACAAAGCTCATGACCACAACAAGATCATGCATAGAGAGAGAGAGATGAACACATAGCTACCGACAGAGCCCTTAGCCTCAAGGAAGAACTAGTCCCTCCTCATCATGGGAATCAGCAATGGCGATGAAGATGGCGATGGAGATCGATGGAGATGGCTCCGGGGGCACTTCCCCATCCCGGCTGGGTCCCAGAACAGAGACTTCCTGTCCCTCGAATCTCCCCTTCGGTGGTGGCGGTGCTATAGAGGTTTTCGTGGATTTCTTCTGGATTGTTTAGGGTTTTCCCATCGGAGGCTTCTTATAGGCGCAGGAATCAAGGTCGATGGGTGTCCAGGGGGACCACACCCCCTCCAGGCGCCTCCAGGGCTTGCCCGCACCTAGGGGGTGTTGCCACACTGTGGCCCCCCTCCGGCTCTGCTTCGTGGTTCCGTGTTGCTCCGGGAAAAATAATGACTTTGGCTTTTGTCCCGTCCAATTCCGAGAATATTGATTTTCTGCCTTTCTGGAACCAAAAACAGAAGAAAACAGGCAACTAGCACTGTGGCAACTTGTTAATAGGTTAGTTTCAGAAAATATATAAAAACACCTCAAAGTGTAGAAAAAGCAAAGCAAAGTAGATACAAAACAAGCATGGAGCATCAAAAATTGTAGATACGTTTTCGACGTATCAGGAGACAAGGTAGTAGATCTGGGTCTTCATAACCTTGTGAGCAGAGCCCGATGCTTGATTCAACTTCTCATCATTCCTTTCTCTCTTGGTTTTCTTCTCCAATGGAGACTAACCTGGATTTTCGTTACTCCACCTAGTGGTAGCTGGATGGGAGGCTTATCCTCTCCCTTGCCTCATGTGTAATGTTCAAAATGACCCTTGGTCATAACCCTAAAGGTTGGTGGGCTCTTGCACCTGTTTGGGCCACCTAAAAGGCTTCATAAGGCCATCTCCTCATTGCCCACATGAGGAGGATACCCAACAAATCTCTCCCATCCGACTCATGTGGGGGGCACCACCATGCCCGCTGCCTTGCAACATACAAACAAATTCTCTCTTGGCAATATATTGGTCATCATATCTGCGCCATTCTTGTCGATATGGATATTCTCAAGTTTCAGCAACTTGGAACTCACAACATCTTGAATCCAATAATACTTCACATCAATGTGCTTGGTTCGAGAGTGAAAACTTGGATTCTTGGTAGATGGATAGCGCTCTGACCATCGCAAAACAGATTGTAATTTTCTTGATTCATGCCCAATGTTTGCAAGAAGTTATTCATCCATAACACTTTATTGCAAGCCTCAACCGCTGCTATGTACTCATCATCTGTGGTTGATAGTGATATGCATTTCTATAGCCTTGATATCCATGACACTGCCCCCCTTCATAAGTCATCAAGTATCTAGAAGTAGACTTCCTAGAATCTGCATCACCAGCATAATCTGCATCTGTATAACCTTGCAATACAAGATTACCGCTTCCAAAGTATAAGCACAATCTAGAAGTACCTTTGAGATACCTAAGAATCCACTTTATTGCATTCTAGTGAGCTTCACCTAGATTTGTCATGAACCGACTAACAACCCCAACAACATAGGCAATGGCAGGCCTAGTGCACAACATGGCATACATCAAAGTTACCACGACGGATTGGTATGGTACTTTACTCATTTATTATTTCTCCTTCTTGCTGCTAGGACATTGTTCTGGACTCAGTTTGTGATGGCCTACAAGTGGAGAGGTAACAGACTTTGTGTCTTTCATGTTGAATCTTTCAAGTACCTTCTTAATGTATCATTCCTATGAGAGCCAAAGCAGCTTCTTTGATCTATCATGGGAGATTTTCATGCCAAGAATTTGCTTGCTGGTCCTAAATCCTTCATGGAAAATTATTTACTCAGTGCTTTCTTGAGGAGAGAAATCCTCTTTGTGCCATTTCCAACAATCAACATGTCATCAACATATAGCAAGATAATAATGAAGTCACCCTCGGCGTACCTCTTCATAAAGACAAAATGATCAGGTTGTGCTTTATGGTATCCAAGGTTAGTCATAAATGACTCGAACTTCTTGTACCACTATAGAGGATCTTGCTTGGATCTTGCTTCAAGCCATACAATCTCTTCTTCAATCTGCACACTTTTGAGGGTTTCGATCATATCGTATGCCTCAACATTCTCGAAGCTGCAAGTCTGGTTCCATGTGAGCAAGTATAAGACAACTAATTACCATGGACTCATCATAGGTCCTATGGTATGTATTGGTTGCATAGACAATCACATATTCATTTGGCTAATGTGGAAGTGGGTTGTCTAGGACATGGTCCCTCTTTTCTTGTTTGAGAACAATTCTTAGATTACGATACCAGATTGTGAAAGTAGTTCCATTAAGCTTATCTTTATCTAGGATCATCCTCAACGTAAAACTGGATAACTGAGGGAGATTACTACTAGGTGCCATTGATCTATAACAAAAAAATTCAAAACACTTAAGTCATGTATCCATAAAAGAGCAAGCATATTAAACATATTAATACTTATGCTCCCACTAGAACCAACACCCCTCCAATGGTTACTAAGTGATATATGATCCTAAATAAGCAAGACGACTAGTGAGCTTTAGCATCACCACTAGCCGTCAAGTGATCTAGGTAGGCAACTCCTTGTCAATTGCATCTCATGCGACTCATGTTGGTCAAGGGGCAACACATGTCCCGGATCCTGACCGGCCTCTCCCCGAGTCCCATAGCTGTTGTGATAGACCTGTCTAGCTCACCAAGTGCTTCCACTGTAAGAGTCCGACTCAAACCCAACTAGGCCAAAAGAATTGGTAGCACCTCAATTTTATGAGACCACTACCAAGAATTTCTGACTTGTGATGGTGCAGCATTTGGCGGGGAGACCGACTAGACCTTCTTTGAGGGATTACTTTCTACCAACTATCTAGTAGAGGTAAAACAGAGACATAACAATGACACAAATAAATCAATTATAATGTGAAATGCTATGACTCTTTTCATAGCAATCTTCATATTCACAAAGCTTGTAAGTCGACTTGTGCCAACTCTTGTCACATGTTGTCTTACTCTATGTCATCGACTTGTACATTGACTTGCATGTCATCCGAGTTCTCCAAATAGCTACACTAGCCAGTAAATGAAAATTATATAGAAGATCCGACACACATGTCGTTATACAACAAAATGACAGCACCTAGGCTCTAGCCGGCTAACAAAATCGTGATTTGCAGATCACGTATGGATTGTACACATACATCACATGCATATGAATCATACCATTCACAAAATCCTGCAAAAACAAGTTATGCATAGATACGATATCTATCGGCATTGTGAAAATCGCAACGATATTTAAGGCGCTATGATAGGGCGAAGCCGGCGGTCCCGCAAATCTCATCTGCGGTCCATACATGGATTTATTCATCAGATAAAACAATTATATCTGAATCCACTTTGTACTACGATTCGATCAAACTCCTTTGATCTTTGATCACTGCATCTGGGTTTATGTGTCACAGTCTACCCTGATGGTGGAAGCCGGTCGGTAGGGGTATGTTATTCCACGACCTTAGCAGTATGATCATGAAAAACAAATTATCCATTTCCCTGAGTACAGTTGATCCAATCAACCTCGTACAAAACTGACCTATCTCATAGATCGACCACCAAAACAGCAAATAGATCCAATCTAATGCTAACTGCATATCATGTATGTATTATTTCGAGCCTAAAACCAGAAGCTATCGCTATGATACCACTGTTGGGCCACACGGATATAAACTTTTTTCCTACATGGTGATCCCAAGATCTAGCCGAGGTAGAAGGCCATGCGGATCACCACTAGACACACAGTTGTGGATTACTGATGAAGCGTGTGTGTTGATGCAGTGCAGTCCCATGATCCGGTCCAATCCCACGATCATCGAAGTGGTGAACATACAACACCTCTGAAGATATCCACACGTATGAGGAGGAGCTTTCACGGTGGACTACTAGGTCCGTTGTGGTGGACTGAATGGGTCTAGGGTTTTCAATACTTGGAGTGGCCTAACCGTGCCCATTGGGCATCCTGCGCCCGAGTATATAGGGATTGAAAGTAGGCTCCACTCACTTGTGGCCCATCCATTAAAGCGCATGTACTAGTCACTTGAGTCCAACTCACTGACTCAGTCTGTGTCTGGTTTGGGTCCAACCTAAACGACATGCTCCTGCTCTTAAGTGTGTGACTCCGCGGTCTCATGGCGACTTAGACACGATTGAAGTCATACTCTCAATCGATCAATCGGTAGCGGCTCCTAGTGATGACCAACAAATATAGGGGATCGCAACAGTCTTCGCGGGTAGTATTACCCAATTTATTGATTCGACACAAGGGGAGCCAAAGAATACATGCAAGCCTTAACAACTGAGTTGTCAATTCAGCTGCACCTGGAAATAGTTCTTGCTCACAGAAGTTTATCAGTAGCAACAGTTTGTAGTATCAACAACAAAGCAACAACAGCAGCAAAACAAGAGCAAGAGTAATAGTTGCAGCAAACAGTAGGATATGAGCGCGGTAGGCATAGGGATGGATGGATGGGCGTTGCATGGACGAGTCTAAACATGTAACTTCAAGATCTAAGGCATTGTAGATAAATAAGAACAAGCATCTAAGTACTAAACAATCATAGGCATGTGCTCCATATATAGTCATGCGTGCTCGCAGTGAGAACTTGCATAACATCTTTTGTCCAGCCAGCCCGTGGCAGCGGGGCCTCTAGGGAACTATTGGCAATTAAGGTGCTCCTTTTAATAGAGCACCAGAGCAAAGCATTAACACTCCATGAACACATGTGATCCTCACACCACAGTCATCCCCTCCGGTTGTCCCAATTTCTGTCACTCCGGGGCCTTTGGATCCGGACAATGATATGTGTACACAACTTGGAGATAAGATCACAAACAATACTATCACAATGATTCAATAATAAGTTCACATCTAAGATCATGCCACTCGGGCCCTAGTGACAAGCATTAAGCACAACAAGTTGCAACAAAGTCAAATAGAACTAATAGAGATACTAGGCACTATGCCCTAACAATCTTATTCGATTACATGATAGAACTCATCCAATCCCTACCATCCCCAAAGCCTACAGCAGGGGATTACTCACTCATGGATGAGGGAAACATTGATGGTTAATGGAGAGGCGTTAGTGATGACGATGGCGATGATACTGAAGGGTTTCGCAGCATAGTAAATCAAAATTTTCTACGGAAGCGAACAGAGGGAAAGCCAAGATCTAATCTAGGAGATGCAAACAACGAGAGAGATTGGATTAGATCTTCATACCCGTGAAGGTTCAGACATGAACGCTCACGAACGTGGGTGATGTAGTCGTACTCGCTTCTCCTCCTCGCGATCCGATCCGATCTAGCACCACAAGTGGCGGTGCCTCCGTGAGATGCACACGTGCAGCACCTCGACGTCTCCTCCTTCCTCGGACCAGCAAGTTGTGGAGAGATGGATTGGATCTACAACACGACGGCGTGGTGTATATGGTGGAGAATTTCTGCAGCAGGGCTTCGCCTAGAAACAGTCGGGAGGGAGAGTGGAAGGCAGCAGGGCTACTAGGGCTTGGAGGGAGATGTGTGTAGGGGGAAGGGGGCGCACCAGCCCTATATATATAGAGGGGGTGGCGGAGGCCAGCCCTAGCCCCTCCTCCAAGCCTATCTCTAGTTTAAACGATTTAAACTCTCCCTTATCTAGAAATTCTATCCCTAGATTTAAACGAGTTAAATCTATCTAGAATCGGCTGGGCCCTATGGGGCCTTGTGCCCCTGGCCCAATGCGGCCAGGAAACTCCCTCATAGGCCCATGCCCCCTCCTGGAAGGTGGGACCACGTTGGCCCCCTTCCGGAAGGTTCTAGAAGCTTCCGGTACAATACCGATTAATCCGAACAATTCAACTCCAAAACTGCACCGCCTTATATGAATCTTATTCTCCGACCATTCCGAACCTCTCGTGATATCCCGGATCCCATCCGAGACTCGAACAAAAATTCATAAACCAAGTATCCAATCTATCCTAGCGCCGAGACACGTTATGTGTGACCTCGGGTTCGAGAATATGCGACATGATCTTCTATCAATAATCAACAGGGTCTGGCACCCATATTGACTCCACACATTCATCGATGATCATATCGGATGAACCACGATGCCAGGATTCAATCAATCCCATATATATATTCCCTTTGTCTCGCGATATTTTACTTGCCCGAGATTCGATCGTTGTACCATCATACCTAGTTCAATCTCGTTCACAGAAGTACTTTACTCGTTCAGAATCCGATATCACTTTGTGATTAACTCCTTAACCACATGCTTGCAAGCGGTGTTGATATCGACACGAGTGGGCCCAAGTATATCTCTCCGACTTGGGAGGGACAAATTCCATCTCGATACATACAACCCAATGTATACTTTCCGATCACCGAGAGACACCTTTATGATCACCCTCTCATAGGATGACGTTTGATGACCTCAAAGCTTTCTTCCGATACCAGGAGTTGTATTATCTCATGGTCTAAGGAATACAATATTTGACATAGGAAAAGCTTCGCAAAGATGAACACAATGACACGATCTAATTGCTTCGCTTAGTTTGGTCCATCCACCATATCTTTCTCCCAATGATATGATCTCATTATCAATTGACAACTCATGTCTATGGTTAGGAAACCTTAACCATCATTGATCAATGATCTAGTCCATAGAGGCGTACTAGGGACACGGTGTTGTTCACAAACCACACAAGTATTAATGTTTCCGCTAATACAATTCTAGCATGGAATATAAACTTTATCATGAACAAGAATTATAATAATAACATCTTTATTATTGCCTCTAGGGCATAATTCCAACAGTCTCCCACTTGCACTAGAGTCAATAATCTAGTTTACATTTGGCAACAATCTCACACCCATGGCAATCGAGGTCGATCATGTTTTACACGTGGAAGAGGTTTAGTCAAGGGATTTGTGACATTCAGATCTGTATGTACTTTTGCTGATCTTCGATCTCCATCATTATATAATCTCGGATTATATGAAACTTGCGTTGATATGCTTGGTCTTTGGATGATATCTTGGTTCCTTAGCGAGTGCTATGGCGCCAAAGGTTGTCACACAATATCTCCAGTGGGTCCAATGCACTTGGAACCACGCCAAGCTCGATGATGAAGTTTCGATCCAAACTCCTTCACTTGACGCTTCGCAGCAGCCATGTATTCCGCTTCTAGTGTAGATCCCGATCACGCTTTGCTTGCAGCTTCTCCACTCACAACTCCTCCATTCAAAATATACACGTATCCTGTCGAGATTTAGAATCATCCTTGTCGGTGTCGAAACTAGCATCGACGTAACCTTTTACGAGATGTTCATCACCCCCATAGACTAAGAACATTTCTTTAGTCCTATTTAGGTACCTTAGGATGTTCTTCACGGCTGTCCATGTTCCACTCGGATCACTTTGATATCTGCCGTCAAACTAAGAGCATTGGACACATCCGGTCTAGTACACAAGATGGCATACATGATGGAACCTATGGCGAGGCATAAGGCACTTTGCTCATAGCTTCCCTATCATTTACCGTAGTCGGACACCGAGCCTTGCTCAATATCTTACACGACAACATAGGCCTTTGAACCTTTCAATGCCTTATCCATTCGAACCTTTTCGAACTTTGTCTAGGTATGTACCGGCTTAAAGCTATCGGCCTTTTGTCTATCTCTATAGATTTTGATGCCCAATATATAAGCAGCTTCACCTAGGTCTTTCATTGAAAAACACTTGTTCAAATAACTCTTCACATCGTTAAGCATGTTGATGTCATTTCCAATAATCAATATGTCATCCACATATAGTACCGTAAACGCCACCGAGCTCCCACTCACTTTCTTGTAGATGCAAGCTCAGAGCAATTTGGAACAAATCCAAAGCTCTTGATCACTTGATCAAACGAAGGTTCCAACTCCGAGATGCTTGCTTGATCCATAAATGGAACGCTGAAGTTTGCATACTTTATCAGCATCCTTAGGATCGACAAAACCTTCGGGTTGCATCATATACAACTCTTCATCAATGTTGCCATTGAGGAACGCGATCTTGACATCCATCGCCATATTTCATAATCATGAAACGCAGCAATTGCTAATAAAATCCGAATGGACTTAAACATCGCTACGGAGAGAAAGTCTCATCGTAGTCAACACCTTGAACTTGTCGAAAACCTTTCGCAACAAGCCGTGCTTTATAGACGGTAACATTACCATCCGCGTCCGCTTTCTTCTTGAAGATCCATTTGCACTCAACGGCCTTTCGCCGCTAGGAGGGTCCACCAAAGTCCATACTTGGTTTTCTCTCATGGATCCCAATTGGATTTCATGGCTTCTAGCCATTTCTCGAGTCTAGGCTCATCATCGCTTCCTCATAGTTCGTAGGTTCACCGCCTTCTACTAACAAGACAGTTAAGACAGGTTGCCGTACCACTCGGGAGGGGCACGCGACCTTGTCGACTGCGACGCTCGATAAAGACATCGTCAAGCTTCATGATCCTTGTCATTTGCTTCCTCTATTGTTGGTGCAAAGACCTTGGAACAATTTCTGCTGCGCTACTCTTCAATTCAAGAGAAGGTTCAATAACCTCGTCTAGCTCTACTTTCCTCCCACTCACTTCTTTCGAGAGAAACTCCTTCTCAAGAAAGGAACCGTTCTTCATGACAAACACTTTGCCTTCGGTTCTGTGATAGAAGGTATACCCAATAGTTTCCTTAGGGTATCCTATGAAGACGCATTCGCTTTGGGTTCGAGCTTGTCCGCATCAACTTCTTGACGAAGCTTCATCCCCAAACTTTAAGAAACGACAACTTAGGTTTAGCACCAAACCACGTTCATACGGTGTCGTCTCAACGGATTTAGATGGAGCCCTATTTAAAGTGAATGCAGCGGTTTCTAATGCATAACCCCAAAATGATAACGGCAAATCAAGAAGAGACATCATCGATCGGACCATATCTAATAGGGTTCGATTCCTCGTTCAGACACACCATTATTTGGTGTGGTGTTGGCGTGAGTTGTGAAACGATTCCACTTGCTTTGAGATGCGTGAGAAAATCATAACTCAAATATTACCCCCACGATCGGATCGTAGAAACTTAATCTTTACATTACGATGGTTCTCCACTTCATTCTGAAATTCTTTGAACTTTTCAAACATTTCAGATTTATGTTTCATTAAATAGATATACCCATATCTACTCAAGTCATCGGTAAAAGTGAGAAAATAGCGATATCCACCGCGCGTCGAAACACTCATCGGTCCGCATACATCGGTATGTATGATTTCCAACAAGTCCGTTGCTCGCTCCATCATACCGGAGAACGGGTTTTGATCATCTTGCCCATGAGGCATGGTTCGCATGTGTCAAATGATTCAAAATCAAGAGACTCCAAAAGTCCATCGAATGGAGTTTCTTCATGCGCTTTACACCAATATGACCTGAGCAGCGATTACCACAAATAAGTAGTATTATCACTATCTACTTTGCATCTCTTAGCCTCAATGTTATGGATGTGTGTTTCATCCCTTTCGAGATTTAGAAGAAATAAACCATTCACAAGAGGTGCATGACCATAAAAGATGTTACTCATATAAATAGAACAACCATTATTCTCCGATTTAAATGAATAACCGTCTTGCAATAAACACGATCCAGAAATAATGTTCATGCTCAACGCAGGCACATAATAACATTTATTATGGTTTAAAACTAATCCTGAAGGTAAAACTAAGGAGGCGTCCGACGGCCATCACATCAACTCTTGATCCGTTGCCAACGCGCATCGTCACCTCATCCTCGCAAGCCGCCGTCTATTCCGTAGCTCTGCTTTGAGTTACAAATATTATGGCAACTGAACCGTATCAAATACCCGTGCACTACAACGAGGGCTAGTAAGGAAAACATCAATAACATGTATATCAAATATACCTTTGATGGTGCCAGCCTTCTTGTCCGCTAAGTACTTGGACGATTAAGCGCCCAAAGGACCCTTGTCCTTGCAATAGAAGCACCTGTTGTCCGCTTGGGACCGGACTTGAGCTTCTTCTCAGGGCAACGCGCGCTTGCCGCCGCCTTTCTTGAAGGGCTTTGCACCTTTACCTTTCTTAAAGGAGGATTGTTGACCATCAACACATGATTATCCTTCTTGATGTCCACCTCCGCAGCCTTGACTTTATGAAGAGCTCGGTGATCGTATCGTGGAACCAATCTGATTATGAGTCACTACAAAACTTTTGTAGCTGAGGGAGTGATTGCAGAACCACATCAATCTTGAGCTCCTCTAGAATCTTGCGATCCAGTTGCTCAAGGCGTTGAGTGTAGCCCGACATCTTAATGGCGTGCTCACTAACGGAACTCCCTTCCTCCATCTTGCAGTTAAAGAACTTCTCAGAGATCTCATATCTCTCAGAACGGGCCTGAGTCTGAAACATGGTTTTCAGCTCTTCGAGAATCTCAAAGGTCCCGGGATAGTTTTCAAAACGATTTTGAAGTTCCGGTTCCATAGCAAACAACATGGTGCTCTTAATCACACCATAATCATCTTTGCGCGACTGATAGACAGCTTTCTCATCACGGCGTAGCTTCTGTGAGGGGTTACCTAACGCTTTCTCAAGGACATAGTCCTTTTGACCGCCAGAGAGAAGGATTCTTAGATTGCGGAACCAGTCGGTGAAGTTAGACCCATTGTTTCTAAGCTTTTCTTTCTCAGAAAAAACGTTGAAGTTGAAGTTGGACTTGGCCATGTGATCTACAGTATTTGCAAGTACAATTTAGACTATGTTCATGATAAATAGTTCAACTTAATCAAATTACTAGATGAACTCCCACTAAATTCAACATCCCTCAAGTTGTTTAGTGAACACGATCCAAATTCACCACACCTAATCCGATCATCACGAGAAGAGATGTGGTTTCAATGGTGGACAACGAAGTGTCGATCATATCATTCATATGACTCATGCTTAACCTTTCGGTTCTTGTGTTCCGAGGCCATGTCTGTACATGCTAGGCTCGTCAAGCTAGACCCAAGTATTTCCGCTGTGCAAAGCGGCTTGCACCGTTGTATGTGAGCGTAGAGTCTATAGCACCATCATCACGTGATGCTTGGACACGACGAACTTTCGCAACGGTGCATACTTGGGGAGAACAGTTTTATCTTGATCTTTAAGTGAGGAATCATCTTATAATGCTACCGTCATGATCTAAGCATAATAAGATACATAAAAGGATAAACATCACATGCATATAACTTTATGTGACATGGTATAGCCAATCTTCGCAATGATCTCCATCTTGTGCGTCCGCATGATCTCCATCACTCCACCATGATTTCCTCCACCACGAATAGCAACTACAACTATTGCTAACTACTTAGCGATAAAGTAAAGCTATTACATGGCGTATAAGAAGTTGACTCGCAGGTCATACACAATTATAAAGACAACCATATGGCTCCTGCCGGTTGTGTACTCATCGACATGCAAGTCGTGAAACATTACAAAACATGATCATCGCATACATTATACACATCACATCTTGGGCCATACCACATCACGAAAACACTCCTGCAAAAACAAGTTAGACCTCTACTTTGTTGTTGCATGTTTTACGTGGCTTATGGGAGTAGATGCTAAGAACGATTCTTACCTACTAAAGCCACAACGGTGATATTATGGTTGCCAAACTCCCGTGTTAATCCCATGACAACTATAGTGAGAGAAACTGACATCCACCAGCCGCATGTGTGGTACAAGCCACACGTCAAGTGCGGAGCCGGTCTCGCGAACGACGTCGCGTAAGGTTGGCCTGGACCGCTTCAATCTCACTATCCCGCGTCATAAGAAGAACACAAACAAGAGGCTTGCAATAGAAAACATCAACGCCCGCAACAACCATGTTGCGTTCTACTCGTGAATCACATCTACACATAGATCTAGCTCTGATACCACTGAAGGGTTTCGCAGCATAGTAAATCAAAATTTTCTACGGAAGCGAACAGAGGGAAAGCCAAGATCTAATCTAGGAGATGCAAACAACGAGAGATTGGATTAGATCTTCATACCCTTGAAGATTCAAGACAGCGGAACGCTCGTTAAATCCGGCGTGGGTGATGTAGTCGTACTCGCTTCTCCTCCTCGCGATCCGATCCGATCTAGCACCACAAGTGGCGGTGCCTCCGTGAGATGCACACGTGCAGCACCTCGACGTCTCCTCCTTCCTCGGACCAGAAAGTATGGTGGAGAGATGGATTGGATCTACAGCACGACGGCGTGGTGTATATGGTGGAGAATTTCTGCAGCAGGGCTTCGCCTACAAACAGTCGGGAGGGAGAGTGGAAGGCAGCAGGGCTACTAGGGCTTGGAGGGAGATGTGTGTAGGGGGAAGGGGGCGCACCAGCCCTCTATATATAGAGGGGGTGGCGGAGGCCAGCCCTAGCCCCTCCTCCAAGCCTATCTCTAGTTTAAACGATTTAAACTCTCCCTTATCTAGAAATTCTATCCCTAGATTTAAACGAGTTAAATCTATCTAGAATCGGCTGGGCCCTATGGGGCCTTGTGCCCCTGGCCCAATGCGGCCAGGACACTACCTCATAGGCCCATGCCCCCTCCCGGAAGGTGGGACCATGTTGGCCCCCTTCCGGAAGGTTCTAGAAGCTTCCGGTACAATACCGATTAATCCTAACAATTCAACTCCAAAACTGCACCGCCTTATATGAATCTTATTTTCCGGACCATTCGAACCTCTCGTGATATCCCGGATCCCATCCGAGACTCGAACAAAAATTCATAAACCAAGTATCCAATCTATCCTAGCGTCGAGACACGTTATGTGTGACCTCGGGTTCGAGAATATGCGTACATGATCTTCTATCAATAATCAGCGGGTCTGGGCACCCATATTGACTCCCACACATTCATCGATGATCATATCGGATGAACCACGATGCCAGGATTCAATCAATCCCATATATATATTCCCTTTGTCTCGCGATATTTTACTTGCCTGAGATTCGATCGTCGGTACCATCATACCTAGTTCAATCTCGTTCACAGCAAGTACTTTACTCGTTCCGTAATCCGATATCACTTTGTGATTAACTCCTTAACCACATGCTTGCAAGCGGTGTTGATATCGATTACCGAGTGGGCCCGAAGTATATCTCTCCGACTTGGGAGGGACAAATTCCATCTCGATACATACAACCCAACAGATACTTTCCGATCACCTGAGAGACACCTTTATGATCACCCTCTCATAGGATGACGTTTGATGACCTCAAAGCTTTCTTCTGATACCAGGGAGTTGTATTATCTCATGGTCTAAGGAATACAATATTTGACATAGGAAAAGCTTCGCAAAGATGAACACAATGACACGATCTAATTGCTTCGCTTAGTTTGGGTCTGTCCACCATATCATTCTCCCAATGATATGATCTCATTATCAATTGACAACTCATGTCTATGGTTAGGAAACCTTAACCATCATTGATCAATGAGCTAGTCCATAGAGGCGTACTAGGGACACGGTGTTGTTCACAAACCACACAAGTATTAATGTTTCCGCTTAATACAATTCTAGCATGGAATATAAACTTTATCATGAACAAGAATTATAATAATAACATCTTTATTATTGCCTCTAGGGCATAATTCCAACAGATACTCCCCAAATTCCCCGTCCCAACAGGGTGCCAGAACGGAGTTTCTGGTTCCGAATCGCGGCTTCTGGTGGTGGTGGCGCAGTGGAACTCTTTCTGGAAAAATGACGAACCCCCTTAGTTTTTAGGCCAAGAGGCTTCTTATAGGCGAAGAGGGAGGCCGAGGGGGTTCCTGGGGTGTCCGCACCCCCTAGGCCTCCACTCCGTCTCGTACTCTGGCTCCGGGGATCTTCTGGTGAAATAGGATTTTTGGCATATTTTCCGGGATTTTTCCGGATAGTTGATTTTCTGCACAAAAACTAGACACCAAGGTAATTTTTCTCAAAACAACGTCAGTCCGTGTTAGTTGTATCCAAATCACACAAGTTTAGAGGAGAAACAATAGCAAAAGTGTTCGGGAAAGTAGATACGTTTTAGACGTATCAACTCCCCCCAAGCTTAGCTTATTGCTTGTCCTCAAGCAATTCAGTTGAAAACTAAGTGCGATAAAAGAACTTTCACGAACACATTTGCTTCATATGATGTATATATTCTCAGCACATGAGTAGACACTTAGACAATTCATAATAAGAAGTATGCAACTAAGTCTACTCAATAGTCATTGCAAGCTATGAAGAGAAACCAACTCAATAATAATAAGTAGCATGGAACATAAACAAAAGCAACATTGCAATGCTCATAATAAGGTATGGTAGAGTGGTATCTCACTTGCCTTTGTTTTTAGAGCACATGTAAATGCCAAGGCACCTATGAAGTTCACATGAAGACTAGAAGTAAAGATATCAGAGATACAAGTATCAAAGTCATGACATAATTAACCAAGTTTTGAGACAAACACAAGAATGACAACTATGCTCTCAAGAAGGTGCTCACATATTAAGTGGTGACTCAACAAGGAAGTGAAAAGGTTTTGAAAAGTTTGAAAGGCTTCGAAATGCTAAAAGTAAGGTACTCACTAGCTTTGAGCTCTCATTGCCCCTATCATAGGCATCTTTATATGGTTATGGTGAAAGTGAGGTCCAATATGAGTTATATGATTGAAACACCATAAACTGGAAATCCCATGTCCCTTGAGCACGAGGGTTGCTCCGCATGCTACTCAACTTTGGTTACCTGTAAGTTCTTGTCATTGTAAATACATGCATATCATAGAGAACCGCCAACGGGGTACCCCTTGCACATGATACATGAGCTATCCCGTGATCAAAATGACAAGGCAAGCAGACAATGAGCATCTCAGCGATCTTTTTATTTACTATGTGCATAGATTTTTTATTGAGGATGCTTCATAGAATGCTCATTATGGTGATGCTGCAAGTTTCCACCATGATTAGGCATGGCTTAGGCTAGCGGCCCATGCGTTTCTCTAACACATATATATACTCCATGAACTCACAAACTCCCCTTTTATTTCACACCGACGACATCCGCACACAAAAGAGCAAGGTATCAACTAGATATGTGTCCATAAGTATTGAAAACGTTCCCTGTGACATCACGGTTCTGCTAACTCCCATCCTATAATTTGCAAGCATATAACTTTCATGGACAGTCACAATGGTTCAGGATTATTAAGTGCAAGTAATAAAGTGTGCCATCAAGTTCGTGTGAGCTTTACTAACTAACTTTCTCAAAGCAGTCAAACATTTTATTTGGAAGAAAACAAGGCATAATGAATATGCACTGAAATAGCAATTGATGCTAATAGGTAGGTATGGTGGACACGGTTGGCAATATTGGTTTTGGGGAGTTGGATGCACAAGTAGAGCTCATACTTAGTAAAAGTGAAGGCTAGCAATAGAGAGAGAGTGACAAACGAGAGAGCAATAATTATCATAATCATGCTTGCAGCAAAACATGACTAACTATGGCATGAAAGTGATACAAGAACTCTAAGGCAAAATAAATCATCGAGGCTTACTGACTATTGTTTAGTCATATGCATGCGTGAGCATATGCCAAGTTGATTCATATGAAACATTCAGAGGAGGATACCACAATATCATACCAAAATATGAATAAAACAATGCAAGCAAACATTCATATGACATGCTACAAACTATTAGCAGGCTGGAGCTAATCACAAACAAGAAAGAACTACTAAGCATCCATCTAACATACTCCTTACATGAACAGGCAAAGCATGCTCACAATGATGAGTATATGTACAAAAATGAAAACAAATAGAGTTCGTTATCAGCCTCTTACCACACCTCAAGTTGTCTTAATCTTCATTATTGCCCTTCAGTTGTGTGACTTGAATAATAATATGAAACCAAAATCCACTGAGGATGTCTAAACCCTGCAAATAACTCACAAAACCAAAGAAGAACAACAAATATTTTTGGTGTTTTCGATTTTTCAAACAAGCCAACAAAGCAAAAACAAACAAAGCAAAAATGAACCAAACAAAGCAAAATATTTTTGGATTTTTCTTTTAAGGCAAACCAAAGCAAAGAAACAAACCAAGAGAAACAACGAAAATATTTTTGGTATTTTTGTGTTTTGAGAAAGCAGGAACAAAAACCAAAAAGAAAGCGAAATAATGGATATACAAAGAACCGACAAAACATGATATATAGATGAGTGTGATGTCGGTATATCTCCCCCCAATTTTAGGATTTTGGCCTATGTGGGGCTCAATAGCGCGGGTAGTAACCCCAAGCTGGTGGGTCATCATAGGAATGATCATAGTCAGGAGCTTGCGATGAAGAAGAAGATGCGCCCCAATCATAGGAGGGCTGCTGGTATGAAGACTCTCCCAAGTTGGAGGGCTGAAACGAATCATCTTCGGCATCCTCTCCAACATTCTCCTCTTGCTGGGAGAGCTCTACCACGTATGTGTCAAACTCCTCCTCCGTGAGCGACCATCCTTGCCTGTTATCAAAATTAAACAAAGCAGGTGCAGGCAAATAAACTATTTTCTTAGTCCTACCCCCTCTCCAACCACGCTTGGAAAAAGATAGTTCATACGGTAAACTTCTCACAGTAGCCCCTAGAGAAACAAAATTATGCTGAACCATGGATTCAAGATCAAGCCTCTCTATGGGAACCGATAATCTGAATGGCGAGGCTCTAAACCATGGAAAGCTAGCAACCTAGAAGCAATGAGACCTCCCCAAATTCCACCCTTCTCGCGGTTAGTGTTGATACGGTAAGCTATCAAAGCACCCAGGTTATAAGATCTATTCCTATTCAAAGCAGCTGCGATAAAAGCTAGATCAAAAGAAGATAACTTTCTAGCAATCTTTCTAGCAAGAACACACTTGGTAATGAAATAGGCAAAATATCTGATGGCTGGGAACTGAATGTTCCGAATTTTACCACTTTCCTTTGAGAAGTCAAAACCTTGGCAAATCTCAGCATATAAATCCATAAGTAACTTGGGTCTCTCTTTGAGCTTCTCACAAGATCCCCACTGAGGCACTCTAATTGCTGCACAGAAATCAGCAAAAGGCAGGTCGATAGCTAGATTGTATATTTTATAATGAACTATGGGATTAGATGAAGACCAAGTAAACCGGAAGTCCTGCACAACAACCATGTTTAGCTTAACATATTGAAGTGGTTCACCTTCAATGAAGTGTTCCAACCCTACATTGGTAACCATAGTTTGGAAATCCTGGAGGATTCCCGCGATTCTCATAAATTCCTGGCATGGATATATGGAAGGGAAGACCCATTCCTCATGATGAACTTTCATTGGCTCAGATACCATCAAATCATATTGATTTAGTGGATATGCACTCATCTTCCTTTCTGAAATTTTTAGACAAACATCAAACAAAGTGATTTCCAAGTTGATAAATAATGAGAAACTACTATAGGAACTTGCTAGAGAGCTACACATGGATCAAAATGAAATCTCTAAGTATAGAACAAGCATGCAAGCTCACACAACATATCACCTATAGCAGCAAAATACTCAAGATACAATCTATCAATCACAAATCTAATTGGACAAGTGGAGGAGGCACATACCAAGGAGCAATCCCTCCAAAAATTAGCAACAAAGATGGGCTGAGCAAGGAGATCGAAAATCGCGAGAAAGAACAGCAGGAACTCGAGCTTAAGAAAGTTTTTCGGTGTTTTTCGGGAGAGAGAAAGAAGATGGCTGGGAGGAGGCACCTTGGAGGGGCCCAGGTGGTCCACACCCCACCTAGGCTCCACCTAGGGTGTGCCCGCGCCCACAAGGGGTGTGGCCTAGGGTGGCCCCCTGGATCACTCCAGGTGTCCCTCTGCCCCTTTTTTCGAGGAAAAAATTATTTTGAATTTTCTGGGATTTTTCGGAAAACTTTATTTTTGGCCAATTTTCAAGGTATGAAAATTGATTTTCTCGCAGAAACAGTTTTTTTAGAAGAAGCAAAATAAAACCAAAAACCAAACTACAGAAGTTCTAAAACACTCTAACAAGCAAACAACTAGCAAAACCAAAGCTAACAAGTGAAAAGGCAAAGACTAGGAAGGAGAAAAGTAAAAGAAAGCAAGTATAACCACAGTGAAAACATTATTTTGTTCATTAAAATCCTTTAGTTAACAAGGTTGATCAAGTCTTGTTACCAAAACAATCTTATATGAAACAAAAACTTATATTCCACAAGGTGATTATGTTACCTCATACTTGATAGCAATGGTCTCAATTATAATAGTTTCAAAATTTTCTTGTGGATTGGGACAATATATTTCTCCAACCTTGATGCTCTCAATATTTTCAATGGAATTCAGGCAATAGCTCTTAGCAACCTTCTTGGGGAAATATACAATATGCTCTTTGTCATTAATATTGAATGTTACTTTTCCTTGATTACAATTGATGACAACACCTGCAGTATTAAGAAAAAGTCTCCCAAGAATAATATACATATTATCATCTTTAGGCATCTCAAGCACAACAAAATCAACCAGAACCAAGCAATCATGAGCCACTTGAATAGGAACATCCTCACATATACCAACAGGAATAGTAGTTAACTTATCAGCCATTTGCAAAGATATATCAGTTGGTATCAACTTTTCTAGCCAGAGTCTCCTATAGAGAGAAAAAGGCATAACACTAACTCCAGCTCCCAAATCACATAAAGCAGTTCTAACATAATTATTTTTAATAGAGCAAGGAATAGTTGGTATACCTGGATCACCAAGTTTCTTTGGAACCTTACCATTGAAGGAATATACTTTGAATAATAGAGCAAGCAAATTAGAAATCTCCTCATTAAGAATCTTCCTTTTATTAGAGACAATATCCTTCATATACTTTGAATAAGGAGGCAACTTAATAGCATCAGTCAAAGGAATTTGCAAAAGTAAAGGCTTCATCCACTCAAAAAACTTGTTGTAGTGTTCTTCCTCCTTTGACTTGTGTTTCTTACCTGGAAAAGGCATAGGTTTCTACACCCAAGGTTCTCGCTCACTACCATGTTTCTTAGCAATAAAGTCTTCCTTAGTGTACCTGGTATTCTAAGTGTGCTCCTCAGGTTCTCCCTCAACTTCCTCCTTATCAGGAGCATCATTTTTATCACCACTTCCAGTTTCAGCATCAGAGACAGATATACTATTAGGATCTACAGCAGGTTCAAGTGGTTCCTCAACTACCTTATGTTTATTTTTCTTTCTCTTACGAGGACTACGACTACTTTCACCTTGTTGAGAATCCTGCTCAATTCTTTTAGGGTGTCCTTCAGGATATAAAGGATCTTGAGTAGCTATACCACTCCTAGTTCTAATTCCATAAGAATGTTTATCTCCTGAGGCATTAACTAGCATATCTTTTTGTACCTTAGCAAGTTGATCAAGTTGGATTTGAACCATTTGAAAGTGTTTACAAAGCATTTTAATATCATTAGAAGTTCTTTCCACAATATCTTTCATCTCATTAATAGCTCTAGAGTTTTCCAATAAATGATTATGAACTTGTTTATTAAAATTACCTTGTTTAACAATAAATGTGTCAAGTTCCTATAAACATTGATCAGGAGGCTTACCATAGGGAATATCACCTTCATCAAAGTGTTGGAGAGAGTGTACCTCAATAGTGGATGAGTGGGGAATTGGCTTATATAATTCTTCTATAGGAGCTAGATTCTTCACATCTTTAGCTCTAATACCTTTCTCCTTTAGACACTTCTTGGCTTCCTTCGTCACTTCATCATTTAATGCAATAACTACCCTCTTCTTTGGTGTTGGTATTGGATCTGGTTCAGGCACAACTGGTTCAGGAGTAATAGGCTCAGGTGTATTTAGCTCAGTTAAAGTCCAATCATCATAATTCTTGCTTATCTTAGCCATTAATTCTTCAGCATCTGTAGGAGTCCTTTTCCTGAAAACACAATCAACAAAGCTATCTAGGTATGTCCTAAAATTATTAGTTAATCCATTATAATAAATATTAAGAAGCTCATTTTTAGGTAATGGATATCCAGGATGTGCATGAATCAAGGCACAGAACCTTGTCCATGACTCAGGCAATTTCTCTTCTTCTCCCTGTTTAAAATCAAAAAGTCTCTGCAAAGCAGCATGTCTAGCACTAGGAGGAAAATATTTCTAGAAAAAATAAGCAATCGGGGCTATCAATGGAACTAGGAGGCAATCTATTAAACCAAGCCCTAGCTTCTCCTTTTAGTGAAAAAGGGGAGATTTGAGTAACAAAGTACTTGTGCATCTTAAAATCATCAGAGAATAAAGCACTCATAGTATAAAGCTCATTCATATGATCCACAACACTCTCATTTTCAGTCCCACAGAAAGTTTCTTTCTCAACAATGTCTAAATAGGATAAATCCAGAGAGAAATCATAATCTTTATCTTTGATATCTATGGGAGAGATGGCAAACTTAGGATCAGAGGACAGTTTAGGAATAATGGTACGTCTAGCAAGGAGACTCTTAATAGCACTAGCACCATGTGTGTTTCGGCACTCTTCAACAAATTCATCAGTAAACTCAATGTAGCCATCATTAATATCATAACTCTCTCTAGACTTAGGTGAGATAACGGGTGTAACAGTGTCTTCACTAGGAGTTTCAGTGTTTACTAGACCAACCATAGTAGCATCTAGGAAAGGACCTAATGAACCACTCGCATCAAGCATAATGGAAGTAACATCATGAGTATCAAAAGCAATTTCAGATTCATCAGTAGTAGCAGTGTGTGTAGCATGAGTATGTGGCGGTGGTGTAACAAGCTTACTTATAACAGACGGTGAATCAAGAGCAACAGAGGTGTTTAGGATTGTACCTCTTCTTGTAGTAGATGGTAAAATAGAGAACTTTCCATCATGAGACTTCCCCGTGATAAAAGGAGTAGCAGTGAAAATTAGTAGATCCAAGTGAACTTACAAATAAAGCTATGCTCCCTCGCAACGGCGCCAGAAAATAGTCTTGATGACCCACAAGTATAGGGGATCGCAACAGTCTTCGCGGGTAGTATTACCTAATTTATTGATTCGACACAAGGGGAGCCAAACAATACTTGCAAGCCTTAACAACTGAGTTGTCAATTCAGCTGCACCTGGAAATAGTTCTTCCTCACAGAAGTTTATCAGTAGCAACAGCAAAGCAACAACAGTAGCAAAATAAGAGAAAAAGTAACAGTAATAGTAGCAGCAAACAGTAGGAGCGCGGTAGGCCTAGGTATGGATGACGGGCGTTGCATGGACGAGTCTAAACATGTAACTTCAAGATCTAACGCATTGCAGATAAATAAGAACAAGTATCTAAGTACTAAACAATCATAGGCATGTGCTCCATATATAGTCATGCGTGCGTGCAATGAGAACTTGTACAACATCTTTTGTCCAACCAGCCCGTGGCAGCGGGGCCTCTAGGAAACTACTGGCAATTAAGGTGCTCATTTTAATAGAGCAAAGCATTAATACTCCGTGAACACATGTGATCCTCACACCACAGCCATACCCTCCGGTTGTCCCAATTTCTGTCACTTTCGGGGCCTTTGGATTCAGACAATGATATATGTACAGAACTTGCAGATAAGATTAAAAACAATACTATCATAATGATTCAATAATAAGTTCAGATCTGAGATCATGCCACTCGGGCCCTAGTGACAAGCATTAAGCACAACAAGTTGTAACAAAGTCAAATAGCACTAATAGAGATACTAGGCACTAGGCCCTAACAATCTTATTCGATTACATGATAGAACTCATCCAATCCCTACCATCCCCATAGCCTACAGCGGGGGATTACTCACTCATGGATGTGGGAAACATTGATGGTTGATGGAGAGGCGTTGGTGATGACGATGGAGATGATCCTCCCCAAATTCCTCGTCCCGGCAGGGTGCCACAACGGAGTTTCTGGTTTCGAATCGCGGCTTCTGGTGGTGGTGGCGCATCGGAACTCTTTCTGGAAAAACAACGAATCCCCCTTGGTTTTTAGGTCAAGAGGTTTCTTATAGGCGAAGAGGGAGGCCGAGGGGGTGCCTGGGGTGGCCGCACCCCCTAGGCGCGGCCAGGCCTAGCCCACGCCTGGAAGGGGTGTGGGCCCCCCAGATCTCCACTCCGTCTCGTACTCTGGCTCCGTGGATCTTCTGCTGAAATAGGATTTTTGGCATATTTTCCGGGATTTTTTCCGATAGTTGATTGTCTGCATAAAAACTAGACACCAAGGTAATTCTCTTAAAAACAGCGTTAGTCCGTGTTAGTTGTATCCAAATCACACAAGTTTTGAGGAGAAACAATAGCAAAAGTGTTCGGAAAAATAGATACGTTTTAGACGTATCACCTAGCAAAACATGCTGATTCCCAAGTACCAAAGAGTTATGATGACATATCTTTCAATGTGACTTACGCCCAAGTATATTTTGCCTCATAATATATCTTGGAGATCTATAGGCGAATTATTGTCATCCCTTAAATAGCTCAAGTCTCTTCTTGATCTATAATATGTGATTCATCCAACCAACTCTTATTCGATCGTCTCGGTTAACACTTAACCCAGTCGTACATGGTCATGCATTTCAAATCATATCATATGATATGGCCCAAAGAATATCTCTCCAGTTGAAGGGGCAAAATCGCATCTTGGTTATCCACATCACGCAACTTGCTTGTCAGTCGACCCAAACTAAACAGTGTTTGACAGAACCTAAGTCGGTGATCCACAACTTGGATTGTGCGATAACCTTAGGTATAAGGATTACATTGATTGGGATATACAAATGACGAATTGTTCATTGTATCTCAATATGATAAATCCGACTCGCTAAACTCTTTAGTCGAATCCATGTAAGTCGAAATGGCATCACCATGCCCATGAAAACTGGAACCTAGTCATCAACCGACTTTCACATTAGTCTAAGTTGTGTGTTCAACACAACCTCAACGATCAAGGACATCTAATATGAATAACATGAATATATAATTCCACAACCGAATCATATATTCAATGATACATATCAGATGTTCATACTAGAACAATTTAATAACTTTATGAATATATTAGGAATTACATCATAGATGAGTGCCTCTAGGGCATATTTCCAACAATTTTATAATGAAAAACCTTGTCATTTTTACATAGTCATAGAGGCGAAATAACGGCGAGCACTCCCGACCTAAAAAGGTTCTAAACTTGTAGTCAATAACATGTAGCCAATTGTAAAAAAATTGGCAATACTATGAAGATAATACGTCCTAAAAGCTACTTGGATGACTGACCATACAGAACGAGAAAATTTGCACTAGAAGAATAAATACTAAATTGTCTCATCATGGTGACAAAAACACATTGCTTACTTCCGTGAAAATTGCTTTTAACAAGGTTGTATTTTGTAAGAATCAGCCCACGACGCAGATATCATGCGAATATTTTCATCTTTAGTGGCATCTAAATCTTTCATATTTTCTAGTTAGTATCGATTGGCATATCAGGCTGGACCAATGCTCTATACATAGAATTTACAGATAAGTTTCCACTCTTGTGTAAATTCCACAGAGACTCATCAAGATCATGTGACAGTTACACTGTGGTTAAACGTTATAATAGAGCATTCCACAATGCAAGTCTGGGTCCAATTAGGTCTCTCCTAAACGTCACATTTGAAGGAGACGATTCCAACACCGTGGTTATGGTATCCCTCTTATGACGAACAATATTGTATAGAGCTGGATATCGAGTGTACCATTTTTAAGACACTTATCCTCCCAGAAACGAATATCCGACTAGCCCTTAATAGAAAATGTGCTAAAGTGAAAAAAATGCTTCTTCATAGACACTAGGACGATCCAAAAGTGCGAGTCTCCTAGCTTTCAAAGCACTTAAGAAAATGCCTTCAAGCCAACATATTTCTACCTTAGGAGGGTTTGCAATACACCATCCTTAGTACGCAGCTTGAAAAGCCATTTACCAAGTAGAGCGGTATTCTTTATCTTAAGGTCATGAATGCCTAATCCATTTTGGTCATTGGGACGACAAATCACATTCTATTTGGCTAGTCGGTATTTCTTTTTCTTACTATCTTCTTGCTAAAAGAATCTAGTTCAAAAATAATCCAATGTATACAAGAGTCCTTTAGGAAGCTGGAAAGAGATCATGTATAGTACATATTACTTAGTATAGAATCTATGAGCACCAATCTTCCGTCTAGAGATAGCAATTTTTGTTTCCAACCGCTAAGTATTTTTTATAGTCTATCCTCGACGTGTTTCTACTCAGCATTTGTGAGTCTCCGATAATTAATCGGTATCCCCAAATAGTTGATTGAAAACTGACTTTGCCCGCAGCCAAAAAATTTAGCATACAGGTGAGCCTCGTTTTGAGCCTCTCCAAAGCAAAACAACCCAACTTTTATAGAAATTAATCCTTAAACCAAAAAATTGCTCGAATGGTAATAATATTAGATTCAGATTTTACCTTTCCAAGTCATGTTTCATAAAAAGAATCGTGTCGTCGGTGTATTGATGGATAGAAACTCCAACATCGACGAGATGAGAAACTATCCTTTTAATCTGGCCATCAAACCTGTCCAACGGACCGCGTTCTGGCATGCCGACACTTGGGCCGCTAGAAAAGCCCGACACCGGCCCGTGGCATGCCGGCCCGTCAAACGTCAGGGCCATGCCCGTTCCACGGCCTCAGGCACGCGGGCCGGCCTGACACGGCCGGTTAAGGTTGCACACAGTGAGAATTCAGGAAATATATTGCCAACAAAGTGCCACAGAGGGTCGAACTCGAGACCTCCACCTCGTGAACCATCCCCTTCGCCAACAGGCTACGAAAACTTTGTTGTTCTTGTTCAATAGGAGACTCGGCCATTTTTGTATGTTATTTTGATTTGCCAAAATAAAAACAAAATGACCATCGGCCGGCCCACGCCGCTAGGCCGGGCCGAAGCCGGGCATCGCTGCGGTACCAAAGACGACACGTGAGCTTGGCGAGTCATGGCCGAGCGTCTGGCCGCCGCCAGCGCCGGGCAAAGCCAGGCACGCGTGCCAACCCAGCACATCACATGAGGTTGGCGGGCTGCGGGGGGGTCGGCCCGTTGGCCAGGTTTGCGGACCATCGGTCTTTGCATGCTCAATCAAGATGACTAACATATGTATCACTATATTAAATAATATAGACGATAATGGGTCACCTTGTCTCAATCTTTTATGGTATCCGCCAACATTATCATTGACCATTATCTGAAAACACGAAACTATAAATTAGAGCATCCACTCAAATACCCGAAGAAAACACCACTACAAACTTGACGTGACAAAGGAAGACGGGAAGACTAACGTCACATATTATACACGGCCTTATTTGTCGCACACTCCTCTCACACTGCAGCAACCGCGTGGCGCGTGCTGAAGTGCACATTCCCCTCCGTGTGACCACTGACCAGAGACGTCAAATGGTTGTTTGCTCCCTAAACTGGCACTCTGCTTTACGAGTGAGGAACACAAGAAGATATTAGCCAGAGCACTCCTCTGGTTGTTCCCGCTGGGATCTGCAGACATCCCATTCTTCGCCGAGGTGCCACTTGATCTTTGCGCAGTGGGGGCTATTAGCAAGAGCCAGGTGGTTCGTGCTGGATCTGGATCTGGATTTGTGGAGATTATCCTATTTGTTGCTGGGTTGCAGCTGGATCGTGGTGTGGTGGCAGCGCTGGTTGATCCTCAGGTAGTGTAGATTCTCTTTCTTGCATCTGTGTAATTCCCTTGCAAACTTATCAGCAATAATTCATTTATTAATGGAAATAAAATTTCTTATAGCTGACCAATCATATGTAAATGGTTCACTTTTCAGACTTGGGTTTATATATACTCCTATAGCTTCTGCAGGTTTTCGTGTAAATGACCACTTATTTCCGTGGACAGGTTATCAGCATCATACATACAGAGTGCTGGGATAAATGGAGCAGAAAGTAGAGATTCCAGAAAGTAAGCTTAGAGACTTCATCCAAGATACAGACAAGACAAAGGGGAGAGTGAAGAACAATCATAATATCAAATATTTTTCAGAAGATGAGATTAAGACAATTACCAGCAACTACAGCACCAAGCTCGGAAATGGTACCTTTGGAGAGGTCTATAAAGGAGTTCTTGCGGACAACCAATCGGTTGCAGTGAAGAAATATATCCGCTTGGATTCACAAGAAGAGTTTGCTAAAGAGGTAATCATTCACAGTCAAATCAATCATAAGAATGTAGTCAGGCTCGTTGGCTGTTGCGTTGAGGAGAATGCTCAGATGATGGTCTTCGAGCATGCCACCAATGGAAACCTCAGTGACCGGCTTCACTGCAGTGATAATCCTATCTCTTTGGTCACAAGATTGAACATTGCTGTAGAATGTGCAGAAGCCCTGGGCTGCATGCATTCCATGTACAGCCCTGTCCTCCATCTTGATATCAAGCTCTCTAATATTCTGCTGGATGATAGTTTCCATGCAAAAATATCAGATTTTGGAATATCAAGGCTTCTGTTAAGAGACACCACTGAATGTACCATAAATGTGATAGGGTGTATAGGGTACATGGATCCGGCTTTTACGCAGGAGGGGTGTCTCACGGTGAAGAGCGACGTTTACAGCTTCGGGGTGGTTCTGGTGGAACTAATAACCAAAGCAAAACCGACAGACAAGGAAAAGAAAGTCATTCAGAGGTTTGGTAAAGCTTTTGCAAAAGGGAGGTCTGTGAGAGACTTGTTTGATGCAGACATTGCAAACGAGAGCAACATCAAGGTTCTCGAGGCCATTGGAAAAATTGCAAACAAGTGTCTGAAAGAGGAGTACGATGAACGTCCGGAAATGAACGACGTCGCTGCACGCCTCCGGGATCTGAGAGCGGCTCTAGAAAATGGCCAAGGAAAATCACAAACAGGATGGCGATTGCTTAGCGGTGGTCAGAATGCACCGAAAACAGAGAAGCCTGTTGCGGCCAATGTTGCCTACGGATCTGTGTTCGATAAGATGAAGAATGTTAGCCTTTTCAGTAGGAACACGGCCAACTTTAAGAAGGGTCACCCTGACCTTGTCGGCATCCCGCGGTACTCGTACGCGGATATGAAGAAGGCGACCAAGAACTTCATGGATGTGGTGGGCCGCGGCGCGCGCAGCACGGTGTACCGCGGAGAGCTGCCGGACGGTCGTGCTGTGGCGGTAAAGCAGCTGCATGGGGTGGACGGCGGCGAGGCAGAGTTCTGGGCGGAGGTGACTATCATGGCGCGGATGAATCACCTGAACGTGGTACGCCTATGGGGATTCTGTGCGGATAAGAAGAGGCGCATTCTCGTCCTAGAGTTCATTTCTAACGGCTCCCTCGTCAAGCACGTCTTCCCGGCGTCCACAAGGGAGGGCGACGGCCAGCGTTGGCGGCAGAAGCTGGACCTGAACATGCGCCATCAGATTGCAATGGGGGTGGCTCGTGCCATGGTGTACCTGCACGAGGAGTTCTCCGAGTACGAGTGGGTCCTGCATCGTGACATCAAGCCATCGAATATCCTCCTTGACGACAAGTTCTGCCCCAAGCTGTGTAACTTCGGGATGTCCAAGCTGACTGCCAAGGGTGAGGTTGCGGATATATCCGTGATCCAGGGCACCTTGGGGTATATGGCGCCCGAATGGTCCATCGACATGGAGCCCATCGTCACGGCCAAGGCCGACGTCTACAGCTTTGGCATGATGCTTCTTGAGATTGTCTACGGCAAGCGCAGCTACTGTTTCCCGGAAGAATTAATGAGCAGCGAGGATTGGTACTTCCCCAAGTGGGTCTACGAGAAGTGCTACATAGATCGCAGGATCGAGGACATCCTCGACCCAATCCTCCAAACGGAGGCCTGCGAAGGCGCGGCCATTGTTGAGCGCATGGTGAACACGGCCATTTGGTGCGTCCAGTACCATGCTGAGATGCGACCCTCAATGGGAAAGGTCTTCAAGATGCTCGAGGGCACGATTGAGATGACCAAACCACCGGAGCCGTGTCGGGCTCCAGTATGCACGGAAGAGGCTGAATTAGGGGCTTAGCCCAAGTTATCTAGGATTTAGAGAAGATGTTCTTCTATATAAACACATGTACCCCTTTGATTATAAGAAGACAATAAACATATCCTGTTGCCGTCTCCTTCAGGAGACGGGAGCCCAAACCCTAGCCGCACCCTGCCCTGGCCACCGCCTCCTCCCTCTCGCAGCGATGGCACCCAGCCGCCGGCGTCTGCGCCTCCAGCCTCACCGTCCTCACTTCATCCCTATAATCTACGCCCGAAATCTGATAGAACCGTAGCCTATACCAATTTGGTATCAGATTGCTCTCGTTCGATGAGTTCTTTAGGCCTCCCCACCACCGTTGCCGCCTCCACCGGCGTGGCCATTGCCACCTCGCAGCAGCTGCCGCTGCTGTCCCAGTCGCCGCTGCCGACCACCTCGGGTCCGCCCGCCTCGGGCGCCGCGGCCCTCGTCCTCTCTCCGACGGAGATGTCGTCGGCGATCCACGACCTCACCCTGGCGGTCTCGAACCTTCGGACTTTCCTCCAGGCTTCCTACGCGCCACCGCTGCCCCCGCCCCCGCCGGCGGCGCCCGTCGCGCCACCACCACCGTCCACCGCCGGGCCCAGGGACTCCCGATCACCCAGATCAGGTTTCCGCCTTCCCTGTTGCCGACGTGGATCGACACGCCGACCTACACGCCGGCGCCGCCACAGCTGACGGTGTTGTCGCCGCCCGCCACCACCTTCGACGGGTATACTGCCCCATACGCCGGGAGCTCCATGGTGCCGCAGTACTCTCCTTCCGCCGTGACAGGTCGCCATGAGAGCGCCTACACGGCCTCGCCGCACGTGCAGCAGCCGCCTCACTTCACCAAGCTGGAGTACGCCACCTACGACGAAACCGTTGACCCCCTGAACTGGCTCAATCAGTGCGACCAGTTTTTCAGGGGGCAGCGGACCATGGCGTCCGACCGCACGTGGATCGCCTCCTACCACCTCCGTGGCGCCGCATAGACGTGGTGCTACGCCCTCGAGCAGGACGAGGGCAGGATGCCTCCGTGGGAGCGCTTTCGCGACCTGTGCCTCCTCCGATTCAGTCCTCCCATATGTGGGAGCCGTCTGGCCGAGCTCAGTCGCCTCCCCTTCACCACCTCGGTGCAGGACTTCGCCGACCGCTTCCAAACATTGGCCTGCCATGCGCCTGGCGTCACGGATCGCCAGCGCGCCAAGCTCTTCGTCGGCGGCCTTCCCGACCACATCCGCGTTGACGTCGAGATGCACGAACCCCAGGACCTGCAGACAGCCATGTACTACGGCCATGGAGCAGGCGTTCCCGGGCCGCGGCGCGCGCCCCCCGACCCGTCCCGCACCGACGGCCGCCACCTCGATGCGCCCAGCCCTGCCGGCCGCTATTGTAGCCGCCCCCGCGCCGACGCGTACCTTTTGGCGCTTGACGTTAGCCGAGCAGCTCGAGCGGCGCCGCAAGGGCCTATGATTCAACTAGGACGATCCGTATGCGTCGGGTCATACGTGCGCCCACTTGTTCTACTTGGAGACCGTCGACGACGCGGAGGTGGAGGCCCTCACCGCGGAGCTCGATGCCACCACACTCTCTGAGGTCGACGTCACGACTACAGGCCAGTCGATGCGACCGCCTTCGTCGTCTCCCTCCATGCCATGGCAGGCATCAAGACGGCAAAGATGATGTTGCTCCCGGTGACGATCAACGGGGAGCGTCTCACCGCGCTCGTGGACACGGGCTCGACGCAAAACTTCCTGTCTAGGGACGCCATGCGCCGCCTCGCACTTCAGCCGGCGGGCGCGGAACAGTTCAGTGTCACCGTCGCCAACATGGACCGCCTTACTTGCCACGGCGTGGCGCGGCAGGTTCCCGTCCTCATCGGCGACGAGCCCTTCTCCATCGACTGAGTCAGCATCGACCTGGGCTGCTACGAGTTCATCCTCGGCGTCGATTTCCTGTCCATACTAGACCCCATCCTTTGGGACCTCGATGTGCTGTCCCTCATCTTCTGGTGCACGGGGGGGGGGGGGGGGGGGGGGTCGTCGCGTTCAGTGGACGGGCATCGGCGGCTCCGGCGTCGTGACCTCACATCTTCAGTTGATGGCGGCCGCACTTGACGAGGCGCATCCGCTCCTGGCCGACCTCCTGTAGCAGCACAATGACATCTTCGACGAGCCACAGGGCCTCCCACCCGCGCGGCCCTGTGACCACCGCATCCACCTGCTGCCGGACACGTCGCCTGTCGCCGTGCGCCCATACCGGTACCCCCAGCTGCAGAAATACGAGCTCGAGCGCCAGGTGGCGGCCATGCTCGCGCAGGGCATCATCCGGATTTCAACATCGCTGTTCTCCGCCCCGGTGCTCCTTGTGCGCAAGCCGACGACACATGGCGCTTTTGTATCGACTACCGCTCCCTCAACGCCATGACGTCCAAGGACAAGTTCCCTATCCCCATCGTGGATGAGCTCTTGACGAGCTACACCGAGCGCGCTTCTTCACCAAGATCGACCTGCGCTCGGTCTATCATTGTAACACCCTCGCCTGATAAGGCTGAGTTCATGTGTATAGTGCCAAGCCCTGGATCGGTTCACTGGCATACACAGTATAAAATGATACCAAATATAACTGTGCATCATAAATACAACGAATATGATCCAGAATTTACATTATTTATTCAAGTACACAGCGGAAAACGAATACAAGGTAGATCTCCATCCTTCAAATGTGCCACAGGCGAACAATTGTTGAGTGGAGTCTCACGACCTATGAACGATCACTGAGATACGATATAACCTGCAACATGAAACGTTGCAGCCACGAATGGTCAATACATTGAATGTATGGCAAGTAGGCTAAAGTGGTTAACAACAGATCTATCAACTACATGCTTATTTGGCCAAGTGGAGTTCAGGCTCATTTGCATCAAGCAACAGTTTTATCCTAACATTTGTAACAAAGTAGTTTTCCAATACGATAAATAGGACACTCTGGTTCACTCCCAGGTGGTCCTACCCAATTATGTTCACCCAACAAGTTTTAAGTAATTAAGAAATAAGGATGAGTGAGAAATATCATAGCATCGATCGTGTCGCTCAAATTGTCCATAACCGGGACACGGCTAATCGATTAGTTTATACACCTGGGGTTAGTACACTTTACCCATGTGACTTGGCCAGCCCAGCTCGTACCACCACTCTCATATTGGGTGATGACAGGGAGAAGTCCAAGAAGGAACCGTTCGGGAAGTAGCTCCCCAATCCCGACGCGCACAGGTCCAACCTACACTATCTACATATCTGGATACGCGGGTTCGAGTTACCACAACCTACTGAGTTCAACCAACCGCCCATTTCATTATTGGCACATGGTTGCACACGAAAGCTTCCAAACAAAGAAACCAATCATTTCTTAGTGTCCTGGGCGGCATTCCCCACCAAAATCCACACTCGATGACCCAATCAATGCCATTCCGCCCAGGTGGTTCATTAAAACATGTTGGTTTGTCATTTAGCAAAACATAAGCCTTTCAAAACATATAAATTTTCATGATGTGATTCCCTTCCTCGTCTAAATAGCATAGCTAAGCAATCTACCAATACGATGGCTCATAAACAAGGAATACTAGGGAATAATATGGGACATAGCATAGCATATACACATCAATTCCTACATATGCAATTCTACAAAACATCTACAATGCATAGGAAAACAATAGGACATTTATGACCAAGATAGCACCACTTGCCTTTGTTGTAGATGTAGTCGATTAGATAATCCTCACAATCCTCATAGATATAATGGTTGCACTCGTCGTAACCACAATACTTGCAATCATAGTAGTTGCAATCACAGTAGTTGCACTCCTCGCAATCTAACGTTTGAAGCAAATACAACAAACACCATTCAAAACATTGCAAACATACAACAATGCAACATTACAAGAAAACAATGATGAACAGATGCATGCATGACGATTTAATGAGTCACAATGGTTGCATTTAGTGTTCTGAACATAATTAGATTACATGATGCATGTGGAAAGTCATTTAATGCACTAAAGCTTTTATTACTAAAGTTGTATCGATTTAATATGGTGTATACCACTTTAATTGAACTAAATATGTTTATGTCGTATTAAATTGTGAACTAGATGCTACTGGATAGGTAATGCAATTTAGAGACAGTAGCAATTTGATTCACCTAAAAAGGAGTTATAGATATTTTCTTATGATTAAAACACTATTTCAATGGGTTTAAATATTTCTGTATGAATTTCTGTTTTAACAGTACCAAATAATTTGTCATGCAATTTCTCTGTATAGATATTGTCAACACAAAACCTTGGCACTTGGATTCACCCTAATCGGAGTTATAGATCTTTTTGTATGATTTAAATAGTGTTTAATGGTTTTAAATGATTCCTATAGTTTCTGTTATCTAAAAATCAAACTAAAATTACACCTGTAATCTCGACGGAATTGCGATTTCAGGGACATATTATTTGTAATTTTATGAATAGTATTTATTTTCTTATGAATTTATTACTCTAAATAGGCTATTAAACTATTTAAATCTTCACGGCAAAACCTTATAGTCAAAGGCTGAACTAATTGCATATTGATGATCTACATGGAACCAGCTTTCGAACAGCATATCATTTATATTTTTGTGACAAGCAATTATTTTAATATGAATTTAATGATTTATAAAGCCATTAAAACTAATTAAATTGCTACAGGTTAAATAATCGGCAAAGGCTAGATCCGACCAGATATTATTAAAGTACATTACAGCAGCTTCAATTTGATACATTGTTCATATTTTTCGGAGTTACAGATAATATTCTATGAATTTATTAACCTAAAAGACCATTAAAACTAATTAAATTACTGCAGTAACCACGTATAGTAAAGGTTGGATCTATTCTGATAAGATGATTCTACGTGAAATTATCTTCAATTTGATATATTATACGCAATTTTTGGACGTGGTATAAATTTCTAATGAATTTTACAAGTTAGATCTATAATGTGCAATTTTAAATTCGAACGGAATATTCCAGGAAATATTCCGCTGACTGGACAGGTTGACTTTGCATGCTGACTGGGACTAGATGTTGACCTTACATTGACGTGGCGTTGATGAGGAAGATGATCGGGATGACGATATGGCACGCACCGGTTTGATTGGATCTCGACCGTCTGGATAGGATCCGGTGGCTAGAAGAAAAGATTGACCCGATTTTGGCTCAGAATAGACAAGAAATAGATCTGTGTTAGAGAGACAAATCCGTAGGTCAAATCAAAAAACTCAAAACATGAAAGTTGTGGGGGAATCATTATTCCTACCTTCTCACCAAAGGAATTTGGATTTGAAGAAACGAGCGCGAGTAGATCTTGGATTTACACCGTAAGATCTGAAATATTGCGATACGAAATTCTCCGGCTGTGGTGGATGAAAATAGGTGAGGTTTGTCGGGATTGAAAGATTTCGATGATCCCTACAACTTTCGTTTTTTGACCGAAGGCAAACGACGAAGTCTAAATGGGTTAAAAAGCGAAATAAGATTCGGGCATATGTAGATTCGGGATTTCGAGAAGAAAAACTCGTACAGCTATGGCTCCACGAGTTTATATGGAGGTTTGAGACGGTATAGAGATAGGTATTGGAGTAGAGAACAAGTAGAAACAAACGAAAGTCGATTCAGAGTTGCAGATAAAAAGTTATAAGAGTTTGAGTAGAGATATGTCTAGAAAACAGATTTTTGCACGGAAATTAAAGCACTAGGATCGATAGTTCTCTGTACGCGGTTGCTCTGACTGGTTCGGTCGGTCCTTGCTGGGCCGGCCCGTTAGATTTTTTTCTTTTTGTTTTTTCTTTTTCTTTTTCTATTTACTTGTTTCCCTCATATCTTTTGCATACGAACTCTAAATGATATGATTCTTGTTTCTAAAATTTTCTAAAATGGAATAGATCATTGTAGGATCATATTTGTAATCTTTTTACTAGTTTGCAAGTAGTGGATTTATAAATTCTTGTATATTCTATTTTATTTATATCTTTATTTGTTTGTAGCTATTCCATAACTTTTTCATAATAGCTCCAAATAAGCTCAATTTTGTTCCTAAAATTTTGTAATATTAATTGGATCTTTTTAGGATATAATTTAGCAATAATCGCTGCCTTAGCAACAATGGGTTTTATAAAGTCAATTTAATTACCTTTAAGAACATTTGGGTGAATCAACTACAGGATTTAGATACCAGGATTTGGATTTAGTTTGTGAGAACTTTGCATGGATGTAATGAAATGCTTATGAATGATTCATGATTTTCATTTTGAAATCTTGCACACCAATTCAATAATCCATAATCAATCCATGCCCTTTTGCCTATATGGCTACTTAGGTCATAAAAAAAGAATATAAGATTTTGAATTCAAGGTTGAGAGGATTTTCTATTCAAAAAGTTTCTTCTCTTTGAGAATTTTAAACATAGTCAAACAATCAATCAAACTTATTTATTTATTTCACATTCCAAAATTAGGAGAATTTTGGGATGTGACAGACTACCACCCTTAAAAGAAATCTCGTCCCGAGATTTGGGAAGGCTAGAAAGAAAGAAAGGTTCGGGATCCATTAGGATGCTACCGCCCTTAAAATAAAATTGACTAGGTCACTTCTTGAGGATTCACTTTGCTCAGAATGGTTCTCCTTTAGATTTTTATTGGCACAATGTCTCTAGCACATTCTAAACGTCATGATTGATAGTTTCCGATAAAGCACTTCTTAAACTAGCAAAACTCTCATGGTGGTCAGTTAGGGGATGTTTACTTCACGGTGCCCATTAATAATGGTTGGAATTCATCCTTACCATATATTCCTACGCTTAGCAATGAATGCTTTTATAGAGGTGGAACAATCTACCATTCTAAGGTTTAGGCTCAACGTCGGCTCTCTACTAAGGCTGAAAGGCACTCAAGATTCGCAAAGCCAGCAGTACAAGAGCGAATAATAAGAGTAGTAGGAATGGTGATCAATCCATCCTGCACCCAAATCATTACCCTGTATGAGGATAGGTGAATCACGTTTTTCTATCACTCGGGCATTCTCACTTGCCTTGAAGAATGTTTCCATGGGCACGAACTAATGCTCTATGTATACTCCCATGTATTCAATCAACAAGCTACTACTAAAACTAAACTATCGATATTTCAACTTTCAGGTTGCGTAATCTACTACATAACATCATTTCAACACTTCATACTTCTACATCCTTTTTTCATTAGGTGAAGCATTATCTTTCCTAAATGCATTGTATTGTCAAACCTTCCACTTAACACATCATTATATCTCCATGGATTCAAGATAGGGAAGAATAGATTCTATAGGAAAGAACGACTAAAAAATAATCATACCCATAACTATATGAAGCAATCAATGTCACAAACAAGCAAACAATAATAAGGAATCAACACACAAGAAAGCACTTGCATAACAATAATACAGAGGTCTAAACTTAGTAGTATATAACCACAAAATAGTTTGAAAGCATTGGGAACAATACTAGAGTAAAACATAGCAACATATAAGCACTAAACTAAATCTGTCAAAACGGTACAGCGGACTTCACGAATTTTTCTGACCTACGTAAACTCGTCAGGAATTTTAGCCAATTTTTGTGCATGTACTACAGGTAATGACGCTCCATATCCTATTTGTTTGGATTTTTATGAGTTACCAGTAAAATATGAAAAATCGCGCGGTACAACAGGTCATGCAGAAAACTGCTGCAGTAAACTCACGAATTTCAATCAATTCACACCATTAAACTAATTTAAAAACCTCATCACAATTTCAGAAACATTAGAGTTCAAAACTAACTGATCCTAAACAAAGCATCACACAAAATAGCTCAATACAACCAAGCAAAAATCCTATATTGTCATACCACATAAGTTGGTAAGAACAATATGCTAACACGATAGCGATGATCTCCTAAAGAGATAGAACATGGTGGTCCAGACCTACCCAAACTTGGTGAGATGTTAATTTATTTCATCTTATTTATTGTTTTACTTATATGCTAACTCTCATATAGGTATCAAAAGAATGGACAACTATAAATGTTTGAATAGGAAGAGGTTCTAGAAAAGGTAGACAAGGAATATAAGAATTCTAATAAGTATGAAATATGATAGTTCTCCTAATAGAGGTCTTTTATTTCTAATCCATTTATAAGGTCACGATCCTACAGTCAACACACAGCTCTGATACCATCTTGTAACACCCTCGCCTGATAAGGCTGAGTTCATGTGTATAGTGCCAATCCTCGATCGGTTCCGCATACACAGTACAAAATGATACCAAATATAACTGTGCATCATAAATACAACGAATATGATCCAGAATTTATATTATTTATTCAAGTACACAGCGGAAAACGAATACAAGGTAGATCTCCATCCTTCAAATGTGCCACAGGCGAACAATTGTTGAGTGGAGTCTCGCGACCTATGAACGATCACTCAGATACGATATAACTTTGCCGAACATGAAACGTTGCAGCCACGAATGGTCAATACATTGAATGTATGGCAAGTAGGCTAAAGTGGTTAACAACAGATCTATCAACTACATGCTTATTTGTCCAAGTGGAGTTCAGGCTCATTCGCATCAAGCAACAGTTTTATCCTAACATTTGTAACAAAGTAGTTTTCCAATACGATAAATAGGACACTCTGGTTCACTCCCAGGTGCTCCTACCCAATTATGTTCACCCAATAAGTTTTAAGTAATTAAGAAATAAGGATGAGTGAGAAATATCATAGCATCAAGATTGGTCGCTCAAATTGTCCATAACCGGGACACGGCTAATCGATTAGTTTATACACCTGCAGGGTTAGTACACTTACCCATGTGACTTGGCCAGCAGCTCGTACCACCACTCTCATATTGGGTGATGATAGGAGAAGTCCAAGAAGGAACCGCTCGGGAAGTAGCTCCCCAATCCCGACGCCAAGACCGGTCCAACCTACACTATCTACATCTCTGGATACGCTGGTTCGAGTTACCACAACCCTCGAGTTCAACCAACCGCCCATTTCATTATTGGCACATGGTTGCACTAAAGCTTCCAAACAAAGAAACCAATCATTTCTTAGTGTCTGGCCAGGCATTCCCCACCAAAATCCACACTGATGACCCAATCAATGCCATTCGCCTGGTGGTTCATTAAAACATGTTGGTTTGTCATTTAGCAAAACATAAGCCTTTCAAAACATATAAATTTTCATGATGTGATTCCCTTCCTCGTCTAAATAGCATAGCTAAGCAATCTACCAATACGATGGCTCATAAACAAGGAATACTAGGGAATAATATGGGACATATCATAGCATATACACATCAATTCCTACATATGCAATTCTACAAAACATCTACAATGCATAGGAAAACAACAGGACATTTATGACCAAGATAGCACCACTTGCCTTTGTTGTAGATGTAGTCGATTAGATAATCCTCACAATCCTCATAGATATAATGGTTGCACTCGTCATAACCACAATACTTGCAACCATAGTAGTTGCAATCACAGTAGTTGCACTCCTCGCAATCTAACGTTTGAAGCAAACACAACAGACACCATTCAAAACATTGCAAACATACAACAGTGCAACATTACAAGAAAACAATGATGAACAGATGCATGCATGATGATTTAATGAGTGACAATGGTTGCATTTAGTGTTCTGAACATAATTAGATTACATGATGCATGTGGAAAGTCATTTAATGCACTAAAGCTTTTATTACTAAAGTTGTATCGATTTAATATGGTGTATACCACTTTAATTGAACTAAATATGTTTATGTCGTATTAAATTGTGAACTAGATGCTACTGGATAGGTAATGCAATTTAGAGACAGTAGCAATTTGATTCACCTAAAAAAGGAGTTATAGATATTTTCTTATGATTAAAACACTATTTCAATGGGTTTAAATATTTCTGTATGAATTTCTGTTTTAACAGTACCAAATAATTTGTCATGCAGTTTCTCTGTATAGATATTGTCAACACAAAACCTTAGCACTTGGATTCACCCTAATCGGAGTTATAGATCTTTTTGTATGATTTAAATAGTGTTTAATGGTTTTAAATGATTCCTATAGTTTCTGTTGTCTAAAAATCAAACTAAAATTATATCTGTAATCTTCACGGAATTGTGATTTCAGGGACATATTATTTGTAATTTTCTGAATAGCATTTATTTTCTTATGAATTTATTACTCTAAATAGGCCATTAAACTATTTAAATCTTCACGGCAAAACCTTATAATCAAAGGCTTAACTAATTGCATATTGATGATCTACATGGAACCAGCTTTCGAACGGCATATCATTTATATTTTTGTGACAAGCAGTTAATTTAATATGAATTTAATGATTTATAAAGCCATTAAAACTAATTAAATTTCTACAGGTTAAATAATCGGCAAAGGCTAGATCCGACCAGATATTATTAAAGTACATTACAGCAGCTTCAATTTGATATATTGTTCATATTTTTCGGAGTTACATATAATATTCTATGAATTTATTAACCTAAAAGACAATTAAAACTAATTAAATTACTGCAGTAACCACGTACAGTAAAAGTTGGTTCTATTCTGGTAAGATGATTCTACGTGAAATTATCTTCAATTTGATATATTATACGCAATTTTTGGACGTGGTATGAATTTCTAATGAATTTTACAAGTTAGATCTATAATATGCAATTTTAAATTCGAACGGAATATTCCAGGGAATATTCCGCTGACTGGACAGGTTGACTTTGCATGCTGACTGGGACTAGATATTGACCTTACGTTGACGTGGCGTTGATGAGGAAGATGACCGGGATGACGACATGGCACACACCGGTTTGATTGGATCTCGACCGTCTGGATAGGATCCGGTGGCTAGAAGAAAAGATTGACCCGATTTTGGCTCAGACACGAAATAGATCTGTGTTAGAGAGATAAATCCGTAGGTCAAATCAAAAAACTCAAAACATGAAAGTTGTGGGGGAATCATTATTCCTACCTTCTCACCAAAGGAATTTGGATTTGAAGAAACGAGCGCGAGTAGATCTTGGATTTACACCATAAGATCTGAAATATTGCGATACAAAATTATCTGGCTGTGGTGGATGAAAAGAGGTGAGGTTTGTCGAGATTGGAGATTTCGACGATCCCTACAACTTTCGTTTTTTGACCGAAGGCAAACGACGAAGTCTAGATGGGTTAAAAAGCGAAATAAGATTCGGGCATATGTAGATATGGGATTTCGAGAAGAAAAACTCGTACAGCTATAGCTCCACGAGTTTATATGGAGGTTTGAGACGGTGTAGAGATAGGTATTGGAGTAGGGAACAAGTAGAAACAAACGAAAGTCGATTCAGAGTTGTAGATAAAAAATTATAAGAGTTTGAGTAGAGATAGGTCTAGAAAACAGATTTTTGCACGGAAATTAAAGCACTAGAATCGATCGTTCTCTGTACGCGGTTGCTCTGGCTGGTTCGGTCGGTCCTTGCTGGGCCGGCCCGTTAGATTTTTTTTCTTTTTGTTTTTTCTTTTTCTTTTTCTATTTACTTGTTTCCCTCATATCTTTTGCATACGAACTCTAAATGATATGATTCTTGTTTCTAAAATTTTCTACAATCGAATAGATCATTGTAGGATCATATTTGTAATCTTTTTACTAGTTTGCAAGTAGTGGATTTATAAATACTTGTATATTCCATTTTATTTATATCTTTATTTGTTTGTAGTTATTCCATAACTTTTTCATAATAGCTCCAAATGAGCTCAATTTTGTTCCTAAAATTTTGTAATATTAATTGGATATTTTTAGGCTATAATTTAGCAATAATCGCTGCCTTAGTAACAGTGGGTTTTATAAATTCAATTTAATTACCTTTAGGAACATTTGGGTGAATCAACTACAGGATTTAGATACTAGGATTTGGATTTAGTTTGTGAGAACTTTGCATGGATGTAATGAAATGCTTATGAATGCTTCATGATTTTCATTTTGAAATCTTGCACACCAATTCAATAATCCATAATCAATCCATGCCCTTTTGCCTATATGGCTACTTAGGTCATAACAAAAGAATATAAGATTTTGAATTCAAGGTTGAGAGGATTTTCTATTCAAAAAGTTTCTTATCTTTGAGAATTTTCAACATAGTCAAACAATCAATCAAACTTATTTATTTATTTCACATTCCAAAATTAGGAGAATTTTGGGATGTGTCAGACTACCACCCTTAAAAGAAATCTCGTCCCGAGATTTGGGAAGGCTAGAAAGAAAGAAAGGTTCGGGATCCATTAGGATGCTACCGCCCTTAAAATAAAATTGACTAGGTCACTTCTTGAGGATTCACTTTGCTCAGAATGGTTGTCCTTTAGACTTTTATTGGCACAATGTCTCTAGCACATTCTAAACGTCATGATTGATAGTTTCCGATAAAGCACTTCTTAAACTAGCAAAACTCTCATGGTGGTCAATTAGGGGATGTTTACTTCACGGTGCCCATTAATAATGGTTGGAATTCATCCTTACCGTATATTCCTACACTTAGCAATGAATGCTTTTATAGAGGTGGAACAATCTACCATTCTAAGGTTTAGGCTCAACGTCGGCTCTCTGCTAAGGCTGAAAGGCACTCAAGATTCGCAAAGCCAGCAGTACAAGAGCGAATAATAAGAGTAGTAGGAATGGTGATCAATCCATCCTGCACCCAAATCATTACCCTGTATGAGGATAGGTGAATCACGTTTTTCTATCACTCGGGCATTCTCACTTGCCTTGAAGAATGTTTCCATGGGCACAAACTAATGCTCTATGTATACTCCCATGTATTCAATCAACAAGCTACTACTAAAACTAAACTATCGATACTTCAACTTTCAGGTTGCGTAATCTACTACATAACATCATTTCAACAGTTCATACTTCTACATCCTTTTTCCATTAGGTGAAGCATTATCTTTCTAAATGCATTGTGTTGTCAAACCTTCCACTTAACACATCATTATATCTCCATGGGTTCAAGATAGGGAAGAATAGATTCTATAGGAAAGAACGACTAAGAAATAATCATACCTATAACTATATGAAGCAATCAATGTCACAAACAAGCAAACAATCATAAGGAATCAACACACAAGCAAGCACTTGCATAACAATAATACAGAGGTCTAAACTTAGTAGTATATAACCACAAAATAGTTTGAAAGCATTGGGAACAATACTAGAGTAAAACATAGCAACATATAAGCACTAAACTAAATCTGTCAAAACGGTACAGCAGACTTCACGAATTTTTCTGACCTACGTAAACTCATCAGGAATTTTAGCCAATTTTTGTGCATGTACTACAGGTAATTACGCTCCAGATCCTATTTGTTTGGATTTTTCTGAGTTACCAGTAAAATATGAAAAATCGCGTGGTACAACAGGTCATGCAGAAAACTGCAGCAGTAAACTCACGAATTTCAATCAATTCACCCCATTAAACTAATTTAAAAACCTCATCAAAATTTCAGAAACATTAGAGTTCAAAACTAACTGATCCTAAACAAATCATCACACAAAATAGCTCAATACAACCAAGCAAACAACCTATATTGTCATACCACATAAGTTGGTAAGAACAATATGCTAACACGATAGCGATGATCTCCTAAAGAGATAGAACATGGTGGTCCAGACCTACCCAAACTTGGTGAGATGTTAATTTATTTCATCTTATTTATTGTTTTACTTATATGCTAACTCTCATATAGGTATCAAAAGAATGAACAACTATAAATGTTTGAATAGGAAGAGGTTCTAGAAAAGGTAGACAAGGAATATAAGAATTCTAATAAGTATGAAATATGATAGTTCTCCTAATAGAGGTCTTTTATTGCTAATCCATTTCTAAGGTCACGATCCTACAGTAAACACACAGCTCTGATACCATCTTGTAACACCCTCGCCTGATAAGGCTAAGTTCATGTGTATAGTGCCAATCCCTGGATCAGTTCACTGGCATACACAGTACAAAATGATACCAAATATAACTGTGCATCATAAATACAACGAATATGATCCATAATTTACATTATTTATTCAAGTACACAGCGGAAAACGAATACAAGGTAGATCTCCATCCTTCAAATGTGCCACAGGCGAACAATTGTTGAGTGGAGTCTCACGACGTATGAACAATCACTCAGATACGATATAACCTGCAACATGAAACGTTGCAACCACGAATGGTAAATACATTGAATGTATGGCAAGTAGGCTAAAGTGGTTAACAACAGATCTATCAACTACATGCTTATTTTGCCAAGTGGAGTTCAGGCTCATTTGCATCAAGCAACAGTTTTATCCTAACATTTGTAACAAAGTAGTTTTCCAATACGATAAATAGGACACTCTGGTTCACTCCCAGGTGCTCCTACCCAATTATGTTCACCCAACAAGTTTTAAGTAATTAAGAAATAAGGATGAGTGAGAAATATCATAGCATCAGTATCAGGTCGCTCAAATTGTCCATAACCGGGGACACGGCTAATCGATTAGTTTATACACCCTGCAGGGGTTAGTACACTTTACTCATGTGACTTGGCCAGCCCAGCTCGTACCACCACTCTCATATTGGGTGATGATAGGGAGAAGTCCAAGAAGGAACCGTTCGGGAAGTAGCTCCCCAATCCCGACGCGCACTGGTCCAACCTACACTATCTACATCTCTGGATACGCGGGTTCGAGTTACCACAACCTACTGAGTTCAACCAACCGCCCATTTCATTATTGGCACATGGTTGCACACGAAAGCTTCCAAACAAAGAAACCAATCATTTCTTAGTGTCCTGGGCGGCATTCCCCACCAAAATCCACACTCGATGACCCAATCAATGCCATTCCGCCCAGGTGGTTCATTAAAACATGTTGGTTTGTCATTTAGCAAAACATAAGCCTTTCAAAACATATAACTTTTCATGATGTGATTCCCTTCCTCGTCTAAATAGCATAGCTAAGCAATCTACCAATACGATGGCTCATAAACAAGGAATACTAGGGAATAATATGGGACATAGCATAGCATATACACATCAATTCCTACATATGAAATTCTACAAAACATCTACAATGCATAGGAAAACAATAGGACATTTATGACCAAGATAGCACCACTTGCCTTTGTTGTAGATGTAGTCGATTAGATAATCCTCACAATCCTCATAGATATGCACTCGTCATAACCACAATACTTGCAATCATAGTAGTTGCAATCACAGTAGTTGCACTCCTCGCAATCTAACGTTTGAAGCAAACACAACAAACACCATTCAAAACATTGCAAACATACAACAGTGCAACATTACAAGAAAACAATGATGAACAGATGCATGCATGACGATTTAATGAGTCACAATGGTTGCATTTAGTGTTTTGAACATAATTAGATTACATGATGCATGTGGAAAGTCATTTAATGCACTAAAGCTTTTATTACTAAAGTTGTATCGATTTAATATGGTGTATACCACTTTAACTGAACTAAATATGTTTATGTCGTATTAAATTGTGAACTATTTGCTACTGAATAGGTAATGCAATTTAGAGACAGTAGCAATTTGATTCACCTAAAAAGGAGTTATGGATATTTTCTTATGATTAAAACACTATTTCAATGGGTTTAAATATTTCTGTATGAATTTCTGATTTAACAGTACCAAATAATTTTTCATGTAATTTCTCTGTATAGATATTGTCAACACAAAACCTTAGCACTTGGATTCACCCTAATCGGAGTTATAGATCTTTTTGTATGATTTAAATAGTGTTTAATGGTTTTAAATGATTCCTATAGTTTCTTTTGTCTAAAAATCAAACTAAAATTATATCTGTAATCTCCACGGAATTGTGATTTCAGGGACATATTATTTGTAATTTTCTGAATAGTATTTATTTTCTTATGAATTTATTACTCTAAATAGGCCATTAAACTATTTAAATATTCACGGCAAAACCTTATAGTCAAAGGCTGAACTAATTGCATATTGATGATCTACATGGAACCAGCTTTCCAACGGCATATCATTTATATTTTTGCGACAAGCAATTAATTTAATATGAATTTAACGATTTATAAAGCCATTAAAACTAATTAAATTTCTACAGGTTAAATAATCGGCAAAGGCTAGATCCGACCAGATATTATTAAAGTACATTACAGCAGCTTCAATTTGATATATTGTTCATATTTTTCGGAGTTACAGATAATATTCTATGAATTTATTAACCTAAAAGTCCATTAAAACTAATTAAATTACTGCAGTAACCACGTACAGTAAAAGTTGGATCTATTCTGATAAGATGATTCTACGTGAAATTATCTTCAATTTGATATATTATACGCAATTTTTGGACATGGTATGAATTTCTAATGAATTTTACAAGTTAGATCTATAATGTGCAATTTTAAATTCGAACGAAATATTCCAGGGAATATTCCGCTGACTGGACAGGTTGACTTTGCATGCTGACTGGGACTAGATGTTGACCTTACGTTGACGTGGCGTTGATGAGAAAGATGACCGGGATGACGATATGGCACGCACCGGTTTGATTGGATCTCGACCGTCTGGATAGGATCCGGTGGCTAGAAGAAAAGATTGACCCGATTTTGGCTCAGAATAGACAAGAAATAGATTTGTGTTAGAGAGACAAATCCGTAGGTCAAATCAAAAAACTCAAAACATGAAAGTTGTGGGGGAATCATTATTCCTACCTTCTCACCAAAGGAATTTGGATTTGAAGAAACGAGCGCGAGTAGATCTTGGATTTACACCGTAAGATATGAAATATTGCGATACGAAATTCTCTGGCTGTGGTGGATGAAAAGAGGTGAGGTTTGTCGAGATTGAAAGATTTCGACGATCCCTACAACTTTCGTTTTTTGACCGAAGGCAAACGACGAAGTCTTGATGGGTTAAAAAGCGAAATAAGCTTCGAGCATATGTAGATTCGGGATTTCGAGAAGAAAAACTCGTACAGCTATGGCTCCACGAGTTTATATGAAGGTTTGAGATGGTGTAGAGATAGGTATTGGAGTATGGAACAAGTATAAACAAACGGAAGTCGATTCAGAGTTGTAGATAAAAAGTTATAAGAGTTTGAGTAGAGATAGGTCTAGAAAATAGATTTTTGCACGGAAATTAAAGCACTAGGATCGATCGTTCTCTGTACGCGGTTGCTCTGGCTGGTTCGGTCGGTCCTTGCTGGGCCGGCCCGTTAGATTTTTTTTCTTTTTGTTTTTTTCTTTTTCTTTTTCTATTTACTTGTTTCCCTCATATCTTTTGCATACGAACTCTAAATGATATGATTCTTGTTTCTAAAATTTTCTAAAATCGAATAGATTATTGTAGGATCATATTTGTAATCTTTTTACTAGTTTGCAAGTAGTGGATTTATAAATTCTTGTATATTCCATTTTATTTATATCTTTATTTGTTTGTAGTTATTCCATAACTTTTTCATAATAGCTCCAAATGAGCTCAATTTTGGTCCTAAAATTTTGTAATATTAATTGGATCTTTTTAGGCTATAATTTAGCAATAATCGCTGCCTTAGCAACAGTGGGTTTTATAAAGTCAATTTAATTACCTTTAGGAACATTTGGGTGAATCAACTACAGGATTTAGATACCAGGATTTGGATTTAGTTTGTGAGAACTTTGCATGGATGTAATGAAATGCTTATGAATGCTTCATGATTTTCATTTTGAAATCTTGCACACTAATTCAATAATCCATAATCAATCCATGCCCTTTTGCCTATATGGCTACTTAGGTCATAACAAAAGAATATAAGGTTTTGAATTCAAGGTTGAGAGGATTTTCTATTCAAAAAGTTTCTTCTCTTTGAGAATTTTCAACATAGTCAAACAATCAATCAAACTTATTTATTTATTTCACATTCCCAAATTAGGAGAATTTTGGGATGTGACAATCATCAGGTGCGCATGTCCCCGGACGACATTGAGAAGACGACGTTCCGTACTTACCATCGCCACTTCGAGTTCCTGGTGATGCCGTTCGGCCTCTCCAACGCACCGGCGACCTTCCAGCCCCTGATGAACGACGTGCTCATCCCATACTTGCGCCGCTTTGTGCTTGTTTTCTTTGATGACATTCTTATCTACAGGTCATCCTGGGCAGAGCACCTCTAGCACGTGGTCATCATCTTCAAAGAGCTTCGAGTGCATCATCTCCACCTCAAGCGCTCGAAGTGCTCGTTCGGCACGACCTCCGTCGCGTACCTGGAGCACGTTATCTTGGCGGAAGGTGTCGCGATGGACGCGGAAAAGGTCGCCGCCGTCGCTGCGTGGCCAACCCCGCAGTTACCGCAGGCTCTCCGTGGCTTCATGGGCCTCTCCGGCTACTACCAGAAGTACATCCGGGACTTTGGCCTAATTTCTGCGCCACTGACGCGCCTCCTTCGACGTGACGCCTTCTCCTGGGATGAGGAGGCGACTACGGCATTCGAAGCTCTCCAGCGGGCGCTCACGACGGGACCCGTCCTCCAGATGCCGGACTTCGACATGCTATTCATGGTGGACTGTGACACCTCCGTCATCGGTTTCGGCATCGTCCTCCACCAGGGCGAGGGACCGCTGGCCTTCTTTAGATGCCCCTTCGCCGCTCGCCATCACAAGCTCGCGACATATGATATGTCGGTAATGTATCTATAATTTTTTATGCTCCATGCTTGTTTAGTATCTACTTTGCTTTGCTTTGTCTACACTTTGAGGTGTTTTTATATCTTTTCTGGAACTAACCTATTAACAAGTTGCCACAGTGCCAGTTGCCTAATTTATTCTGTTTTTGGTTCCACAAAGGCAGAAAATCAATATTCTCGGAATTGGACCGAACAAAAGCCAAAGTCAATATTTTACCATGGGTGACACGAAGTCCAGAGAAGAGACGGAGAGGCGAGCCAGGGACGCCACACCCTCCTAGGTGTGGGTGGTCCCACCTCGTGCCTGGGTAGGTGATGTCTACACACTTCTTTTCTTGTAGACAGTTGTTGGGCCTCCAAGTGCAGAGGTTTGTAGAACAGCAGCAAGTTTCCCTTAAGTGGATCACTCAAGGTTTATTGAACTCAGGGAGGAAGTTGTCAAAGGTATTCCCTCTCAAGCAACCCTGCAATCAAGATACAAGAAGTCTCTTGTGTCTCCAACACACCCAATACACTTGTCAGGTGTATAGGTGCACTAGTTCGGCGAAGAGATAGTGAAATACAAGTGGTAACAGTGCCAGAAAATAGCTTTGATGGAGCTTGACGGTGAGGTAAAGACTGGAAGCAAGCAAACATGTAATAGATCTATATGCAAACGGTGTTTCAATGTTTATAAACAAGGCCTAGGGATCATACTTTCACTAGTGAACACTCTCTCATAAATATATCCTCTCTTCATGATACTACTCTTAACTACTCTCTGGTTGGACACTCTAATCCATGGTAGGGCTATAACAGCACACCTCAAAGTTTGCCTTACCCAATCTAGATAACCTCACACTGTCACCTTGAGCGCTAGATGGTTCCAACAAACACCACAATTTCATAGAGACATCCAACCCCAAATATAAATCATAACAAATATTCAATCTAGCCAAAGTGCCACACACGGTATGCATGCTGTCACTTTCACACACATGGGGAAAAACATAGATCTATTAAAGCACAAAGAGTATTTATGTAGACTAAAACCTAAGTGCCACCATGGCGTGCATGCTGTCACTTTCACACACATGGGGAGAGCAGAGATCTAATGGAGCACTTGAGTAGCAAGGTAGATCTACTTGATTACAAAGCTCATGACCACAACATGATCATGCATAGAGAGAGAGATGAACACATAGCTACAGGTAGAGCCCTTAGCCTCGAGGAAGAACTACTCCCTCCTCATCATGGGAATCAGCAACGGCGATGAAGATGGTGGTGGAGATCGATGGAGATGGCTCCGTGGGCACTTCCTCGTCCGGCAGTGCCGAACAGACTTTCTCCCGAATCTCCGCTTTGGTGGCGGCGCCTTCTGAGGTTTTTTTGGAAGTATGATTGATGACTTAGGGTTTTCTCATCGGGGGCTTATTATAGGCGAAGAGGCGAGGCTGGGAGGCTGCCGGAGGGCCCACACCCTACCCAGGCACGGGGAAGGGCCCACCGCCTAGGGGGGTGTGGTGGCCCTGGTTTGCCTCTCCGTCTCCCCTCTGGACTTCATTTCGCCCACGGTAAAATATTGACTTTGGCTTTTGCCCCATCCAATTACTAGAATATTGATTTTCTGCCTTTCTGGAACCAAAAACAGAAGAAAACAGGCAACTGGCACTGTGTCATCTTGTTAATAGGTTAGTCCAGAAAAACATATAAAAACACCTCAAAGTGTAGACAAAGCAAAGTAGATACTAAACAAGCATGGAGCATAAAAAATTATAGATACGTTTCCGACGTATCAAGCATCCCCAAGCTTAACTCCTGCTCGTCCTCGAGTAGGTAAGTGATAAAAATAATAATTTTTGAGGTGACATGCACCATCAAAACCAAGATCAAATCATTTGCAAGCATTGAAAGCTGGGATCAAAGAACTCTAAACATGTGCATGAAAGATGGAGCTCTAACAATAAGACAAAGTAACTATGCATGCAACATGAAAGGCTACAAACAAATATCATGAATAACATGCATTGGAAAACATTTGTTTGTTTCACATACAGAAAAATGGCATAGTGGCATTCAACTTGTCCCTCATAGAGTAGCAAATAGATGCATAGGACACCTTCAAAGTTCATAAGAGTGACTAGATACAAGTAGCAGAAGAACAAGCAATAACATAAATATGCATCAATCAAATAAGTTTTGGGACACTGCACATAGAACTAAGAATGACAACTATGCTCTCTTAATGGTGCCAAAAGGTAGAAGGTGGAGACTCAATATAATAGTGGAAGAAAGGCCCTTCATAAAGGGAACCAGGGATTTCAAGTTTCAAAAAGAGCTTCCAAAAATTATGGTACTTGTTAGCTTTCAGCCCTCATTGCCCCTATCATAAGCATCTTGAAGTGATTAAGGTTAAAGTGAACAAACTATGGAGTATATGCTTGATAAAGTATAAGTTGGCAATCTCAAGTCCCTTGAATACGAGGGACACACCTCATGCTACTCAACTTCAGTCACTTGTAAGTTCTTGTCATTGTAAGTACATGCGTATCATAGAGAACCGCCAATGGGGTACCCCTTGCACATGGTACAGGAGCGATCCCATATCCAAAATGACAAGGCAAGCAGGCAATGAGAATCTCAGCGATCTTTTTATTTACTATGTGCATAGCTTTTTATTGAGGATGCTTCACAGAATGCTCATTATGGTGATGCTGCAAGTTTCCACCATGATTAGGCATGGCTTAGGCTAGCGACCCAGGTGTTTCTCTAAAACAAAAATACAAACTCCATGGACTTATATGCTCCCTCTTTATTTCACATCAGTGACATCCATAGACAAAAGAGCATGATATCAACTGTGTATAAAGTACAAGTGCAATGTTGAAAACGTTCCCCATGATAGCACAGTTCTGCTAATTCCAATGTATAAGTGCAAGCATATACAACATAGATGACACAATGGTTCAAGTTTATTAGGGGAAAAGAATATAAAGTGTGCCATCAAGTTTGTGAGGGCTTTAATCACTAAGTTTTCACATAACAAAATACTTTTTAATTGGAAGATAGCTGAAAACAAGAATATACTTGGAATGGTGTAACACACCATGCATATGAGTTTATAGTGGACACTTAACTTGGTTTCTTGGGAGTTGGAAGCATGAGTAGAGCTTACTCATACAAGTGGAGGCTAGCAAAAGACTGGGAGCAACCGACTAAGAGAGCAATAATGATCATAATCATGCACAGCGACAAAACATTACTAATCAAAGCATAAAGTGGTACTACAAGTCAAGGACCAAATGATCCTAGAGGCTATGATGACTTGTTCATAGTCATAACATGGTGTTAGCATGTGCCAAGTCAATCCAAACAAAGCATCAAAGGAGAATACCACAATAATATGCTTTTGTATGCTAAAACAACGCATGATTCTTTTAAGGCACATTACGCAATCCTAATTTTTTGGAAGAAGTCATGCTACAAAAATAATCACTAAGCATAAGGTCAAAACAATATCTAGCATGGCATGATAAAGTCTAAGCCACAGTCAAAACAAGATCCTTTTTGTACCACTTAAGCATGAAGCTCCTACTCTTTTCCAACACCAATCAACTTATTTGAAACAACTCACAAAGATAATAATCAATAAAGACCAGTGATCTTGTCTCACAGATCCACAAGGAAGAACTAAAAAGTTCTAAGCACAGAGCATAAGAAAACTAAGGCTAAACACAGTGCTAGCAAAAGAGAACACTCATAAGACAATAAGAATGAAAACTAGAGTGTTCTAGGCAATGAAAACAGAGTGTGCCTCTCTCCAAAAGAAGTGTGTTGTGATCCAACCAACTTACTCAAGCAAACTAAGCAAACAAAAACCAAAAACTAAAACTAAGACGCTCCAAGAACAACACAACTATGCATGAAACAATAAAAACGAAGTGTCTAGAAAGACCTAAGCTTTTTATTGATGAAGAAGGGGATGCCTTGGGCATCCCTAAGCTTTGATGCTTGTACCTCTTGAATATTTCTTGGGGTGACACCGGGGTGGCATCCCCAAGCTTGAGCTTTTGTCCATTCTTCATCTCATTACATCATTCTTTCTCTACACCTGAAAATTTTCCTTCATACAAAACTTCACACAATCTTCATTAGCAACATTAGTGTATTCAAAAGATAATAGACCCTTGGGTTTAGCTTTAGAACAGCAAAACTTTCACTAAAAACACAAGATACTGTAGCAACTCCTTCCAAAAGCTCAATTTCCCAAAAAGAACCCAAAAAGGAATCAATAAGAAGCAAATGCAAATAATGGCAGAAATCTCTTAAATAGACCAGCAGGTAGAAACCGATTTTTTCGAAGATCTTCTGTTGCTCAAATAAAAAAGTGTTGAACTAACAAAAGTTAGCTAACATACTGGGGGATTTATTCGTAAATGTTCAGCTCAATCCGGCTTACAGAGACTCCTCGTGAATTTTTATGGTAGAGGACAGAAATCTGTTTCGGGACAACAACTCCCCAAATCTTACTTCCCTCTCATTAGAGGTCATTCTTGGCACAAAAATCAAACAAAAATGATAAGGAGAGGTTATTACAGAGGCAATAACTTCCAAGACTCAAGTAAACTCTTGGGTTATCTCCCAACAAGTACTTTTATTTAACGCCTTTAAGTTAGACATGATAGTTTGAGAAGATGCTCTCATAAGAAATATGAATTGAAGTGAAAGAGAGCATCAAGAAGAAAATTCAAAACACATTTAAGTCTAACCCACTTCCTATGCATAGGAATCTTGTAAAGAAACAAATCATGAAAGCACAAAGCAACAAACATAGGAAAGCAAAACAAGTGCAACTTCAAGATTTTCAACATAAAGAGGAGAAACTTAATATTGCTGAGATGCATAAAACAATGTTTCCCTCTCTCATAATAACTTTCAGTAGCATCATGCATAAAATTAAGAATATAACTATCACATAAAACATTCTTATCATGAGCCACATGCATAAAATAATTATTACTCTCTACATAAGAATAGTCATCCTTATTAATCATAGTGGGAGCAAATTCAACAAAATAGCTATCACTATTATTCTCATCACCATAATCATCAAATATAGGAGGCATGTTGTAATCACAATCAATTTTCTCCTCAATAGTAGGTGGACTGAAAATATCATATTCATCATTGTAATCATCATATATTGGAGGTTTGGTATCATCATAAGCAATAGAATATCTATCTTCCAAAGCCGGGGGACTAAAAAGATCATTTTCATCAAAACTAGCTTCCCCAAGCTTAGACTTTTCCATAACACTAGCAATAATGGTGTCCAAAGAGTTCATACAAATAACATTTCTATTAGCATGCAAATAAAGTTCCATAGGTTTTTTATTTTTCTCTTCAAACACTTCATGTCCTAACTCAAGATAAATACTATAAAGCTCTCTAATTTTGTTGTTGTTTTCCATTAAGCCTAACTAGTGAAAACAAGAAACAAAAAGACACAATTGCAGAATCTAAAGGAAATAACTTCGAGCACTCACACCGGAGGATGTGAGTACCTTTTACCTTACCTCCCCGGAAACGGTGCCAGAAAGTAGCTTGATGTATACGCACTTCTATTCTTGTAGACACTTGTTGGGCCTCCAAGTGCAGAGGTTTGTAGAACAGCAGCAAGTTTCCCTTAAGTGGATCACCCAAGGTTTATCTAACTCAGGGAGGAAGTGGTCAAAGGTATTCCCTCTCAAGCAACCCTGCAATCAAGATACAAGAAGTCTCCTGTGTCCCCAACACACCCAATACACTTGTCAGGTGTATAGGTGCACTAGTTCGGCGAAGAGATAGTGAAATACAAGTGGTAACAGTGCTAGAAAATAGCTTTGATGGAGCTTGATGGTGAGGTAAAGACTGGAAGCAAGCAAACATGTAACAGATCTAGATGCAAACGATGTTTCAATGTTTAGAAACAAGGCCTAGGGATCATACTTTCACTAGTGAACACTCTCTCATAAATATATCCTCTCTTCATGATAATACTCTTAACTACTCTCTGGTTGGACACTCTAATCCATGGTAGGGCTATAACAGCACACCTCAAAGTCCGCCTTCCCCAATCTAGATAACCTCACACTGTCACCTTGAGAGATAGATGGTTCCAACAAACACCACAATTTCATAAAGACATCCAACTCCAAATATAACTCATAACAAATATTCAATCTAGCCAAAGTTCCACACACGGTATGCACGCTGTCACTTTCACACACGTTGGGAAAAGCATAGATCTATTAAAGCACAAAGAGTATTTATGTAGACTAAAACCTAAGTGCCACCATGGCGTGCACGCTGTCACTTTCACACACATGGGGAGAGTAGAGATATAATGAAGCACTTGAGTAGCAAGGTAGATCTACTTGATTACAAAGCTCATGACCACAACATGATCATGCAGAGAGAGAGATGAACACATAGCTACAGGTAGATCCCTTAGCCTCGAGGAAGAACTACTCCCTCCTCATCATGGGAATCAGCAACGGCGATGAAGATGGTGGTGGATATCGATGGAGATGGCTCCGGGGGCACTTCCCCGTCCCAGCAGGCTGCCGGAAAAGAGACTTTCTATCCCCCGAATCTCCCTTTCGGTGGCGACGGTGCTACAAAGGTTTTTCTGGAAGTATGATTGACGACTTAGGGTTTTATCATCAGGGGCTTCTTATAGGCAAAGAGGCGAGGCTGGGAGGCGGCCGGAGGACCCACACCCTACCCAGGCGCGGGGCAGGGCCCACCCGCGCCTAGGCGGTGTGGTGGCCCTGGTTCGCCTCTCCGTCTCCCCTCTGTACTTCATGTCGCCCAGGGTAAAATATTGACTTTGGCTTTTGTCCCGTCCAATTCCGAGAATATTGATTTTCTGCCTTTCTGGAACCAAAAACAGAAGAAAACAGGCAACTGGCACTGTGGCATCTTGTTAATAGGTTAGTCCATATAAAAACACCTCAAAGTGTAGATAAAGCAAAGCAAAGTAGATACTAAACAAGCATGGAGCATCAAAAATTATAGATACATTTCCGACGTATTAGTAGGGTGTGGGCCCTCTGGCCGCCTCCTAGCCTCGCCTCTTCGCCTATAAGAAGCCCCCGATGCAGAAACCCTAGGCAACCCCAATCAAAATTCCACGTAACCTTCTATAGCCGCCGCCACCATCGTCCCTAGATCGGGGGGATCTGAAGTTCTTCCCGGCACCCTGCCAGAGGGGAGATCATCCTGGAGGCCTTCTTCTCCGGTATGAAGCGTGAGTAGTTCCACCTTGGACTACGGGTCCATGTAGTAGCTAGATGGTTGTATCTCCTCCTTGTGCTTTCATGTATAGATCTTGTGAGCTCCGTTCATGATAAAGATCTAATCTATTTGTAATCATGCATGTTGTGTTTGCGGGGATCCGATGGATATTAAGATTACTATGTCAGATTTATTAATGGTTTTGTCTATTTGATACTATCATGTATGTGTTGTTTGTGATCTTGCATGCTCTCTGTTGTTAGTAGCTATCTTGGCCAAGTAGTTGCTAGTGACTCCAAGAGGGGGTATTTATGCTCGATAGTGGGTTCATGCCTCTAGTTTCCAAGGGAAGTGACAATCTCTTGTTGTAGATGTGTTGTTGCCACTAGGAGAAAACAACGGTCTCTTGTTCATGGAACAAGTGGATTGTTTACCTTACACACTTTGCTTAGCGGTTGTATGCATTGCTTGCAACTTAATACTGGAGGGGATTCGGATGATAACCTGAAGGTGGACTTCTAGTCATAGATGCAGTTGGATGGCGGTCTATGTATATTGTTGTATTGCCCAATCGAATCTCATAGATCTTTTTGTCTAGTATTGCATTATTATGACTTGCTCAGTTCCTGTCAATTGCCCTGCTATAATTTGTTTACCCTTCATGCCATGTTGTTGATCTAAGGAGAGCACCTCTAGTGAACTATGGACCCCAGTCCAATCTTTACCATTGATACATCTTCCACTATTACATGTTTACTTGCTGCAAACCATTACCTTCCACACCATACGTTTAATCCTTTGTTACAGCAACCGATGAGATTGACAACCTCACTGTTAGTTGGGGCAAAGTCTTGAGTTTGTGTTGTGTAGGTTTCCACGTTGCTTGCAACACCTGTGTGATGTTTCCTTCCTCCTACTGGTTCGATAACCTTGGTTTCTTACTGAGGGAAGACTTGCTGATGTGCTGCTTCACACCTTGATCTTGGGGTTCCCAATAGGCTCCACATCAACTGAGCCATCATCATACGAGTGCGAGCTTATCGGGCTGGTCCAGGCAGTGCGCCACTGGCGACCTTACCTTTGGGGCCGGTCGTTCCGTGTGCGCACGGACCACTACAGCCTAAAGTTCTTGCTGGACCAACGCCTCTCCACCGTCTTGCAGCACCTGTGGATCAGCAAGCTCTTCGGCTTCGACTTCACCATAGAGTACCGCCCCGGCCGTCTCAACACGGTCACCAACACCTTGTCCTGCCGCGACACTGAGGATGTCACGAACGACGTTGCCACGACGGGCGCCGTCCTGTTCATCCGCTCTGGGCCGTCCTTCGCCTTCATCGATGACATCCGCCGGGCAACTTCTACTGCCGTGAACGCACATGCGCTCCACGGGCGCCTTGACACGGGCGAGATGGGGGCGCCCTGGCGCCTGGACGATGGGCTGCTTATACACGGGCGCCGCCTTTTCGTGCCCGACCATGGTGACCTGCGCCATCAGGTCTTGTCCCTGGCGCACTCTGCAGGACACGAGGGCGTGCAGAAGACCCTCCATCGCCTCTGTGTTGATTTCTATATCCCCGGTGATGGTGCGCTGGTTCGTGACTGGGTGCAGTCATGTGTGACGTGCCAGCGGAACAAGACGGAGACGCTATGACCCACGGGTATGCTACATCCGCTGGACGTACCCTCCCAGGTGGGGGCTAATATCTCCATGGACTTCATCGAGGTCCTTCCCAAGGTGGGCGGCAAATCCGTCATCCTCACGGTGGTTGACCGCTTCTCCAAGTATGCGCACTTCATCGCCCTCGGCCACCCCTATACAACCGCGTCCGTGGCACGGGCCTTCTTCGACGACATCGTCCGCCTCCATGGGTTTCATTCGTCCATCGTCAGCGACCATGATCCTGTGTTCACGGGTCACGTTTGGCGGGATCTCTTTCGGCTAGCGGGCGTGAAGCTCCACATGAGCACGGCGTTCCATCCTCAGACGAACGGCCAGTCCGAGGTGGTCAACAAGGTGATCGCCATGTATTTGCGTTGTGTTACGGGTGATCGTCCACGAGATTGGGTGTAAGGTTCCCAACCTTTAATAAGGTAGAGATCTCTGTGTTTACAATGCTAGTCCCTGGATCAATAGCTAGCATCCACAGTTAATATGTACTATCAAGAAACAAAGGTCATAATACAACTTTATAACCAGGAATAAATAATTTATTACATCTTACATAGCTCATTTGGCTATCTCATTACAATGCAGCAGAATATAACAATAGCATGGGGTCCTTCATCTTCAAAGTGCCACAGGCAATCATGTTGGTTGTAGACTTGTAATCCTATTCAACACACTTCACTAACATCAAACAAACCTGCAACATAATAAGTTGCAGCCACAATGGTCAATACATTTGAATTGTATTGGCAAGTCTCACTACTATGTAGAAATAAGTGGATCCTATCATTACATGCATATTTGGCTAAGTAGGGTTTAGGCTCTTTTGCAGAAAGCAATATAGTTTTATCCTATCTTTTCAAAATAGTTTTGATCTTTTGTCAAATCTTTCTGAACTCCTTGGAAAACTCCAAGTGCTTCTAATCCCTTGTTGTCACCATCAAAATTTTACTTTGAGAAATTGGAATGTCGAGATCTTCCATAGCTTCAGGCCTTAGTTGCTCAGAGTTGTGCATAACCGAGGACACGGCTAAGTACTTAGAATTTGTTCTTCTGCAGAAGTTGTACATGTTACCCACATGACACAATCTCGTCTTGACGCCACCAGTGGCCGCTGGATAAGTACTCACCAAATGGAGTACCGGCAGATCGAGAATGTGACAAAGTCTTTCCATAGAAGTCCTCCCAATACACAATGCTAGCTTGTCTACCAGGCACCAATGTAAGGATATATTTCCAATACACAATTCTAGTTAACCTGAAGATGCCAATGCAAGGGTATTCCACTATGTAGTTGACTAAGCCAAAGCCCATTTAGCATGTGGATGTACACGGAAGCCACTGTACGAGAAACATGTTCAATCTCTAAGTCCCTGGGTGGTTTTTCTTCTAGTTCACATACAAAAAGATAGCCATATAAACATGGTTCCCTTTGTTTCCACCTTGTCCAAAACTTGAGTATCATTTTCCACCCAGGTGGTTCATTGAGTACTTGTTTTATTATATAAAACATATATCTTTCCAACACTTCATATAATCATATCATGTATCCCATCCCAAATATATAGCAGGGCTAAGCTTACTACAACTACAATGTTTTCACTAAAGAATATATAAGGGTATCCTAATAGGATATAGCATAGCATAGAAATATAGTAGTCCTATCATGCATGTTACAAAAATCCACTAAGTGTAATGAAAATAGTAGGACATGGATGATAGTGTCACTTGCCTTTTTAGTAGAGAATGTTGGTTCACTTCTTGATCTTGCAAATATCACACTCTTCTAACTTCACTACAATTCAATCAAGCAAAACACAAATTCAACTAGCATTCAAACAGATTCACCACATAAAATAACAAAAATAAGGTCATGCATGCAAGCGTGCAAAAGATAGTTTTATTTGGAAAAGTGGTTTCTACTAGGCTCTAAACATTTTCAAGCTCACATTGGTCATCTAAAAAAGTGGTAAAACCATTTGCAAAAGGTTTCATCTCATAAACCAAATATTATGCTAAGGTGATATTTTATGTTGTTGAAAATATCTTTTAGCAAAGCAATAACTTTATATGGTTCATCAAATATGTTCTTAATCTCAAAAGTTGGTGTTTAGGGTCAGAAGGTTTGAATCAAATCATTTCCCAAAGGTTTTACTCAAAATTAATTTTAAACCATAAACAATATTTTTTTATTTGACTAGAAATGTGCTAATTCAAATATTTATTCCTTAACCTCACAAAATACATTTTTAAATCCATAAGTTGGTTCCTATGGTCAGTAGGTTCAAAACAATCCATTTTGCAAAGATTTCACCTTAAAAATATACCTAGAACAATTTTTATATTCAAATTATGCCTACACATGTTTCTGCAATTTCAACCAATTTTACAGAAGCAAAACATTAAACAAAATGCATGGTTTCAAAGTACTTGTTCTGATGAATCCATTGATATAAAATTTGCAAACTTTGGACATGTAGAACTAAAGTTATGAATTTTGCAAGTTTTCAAATCTAATAGAACATTTTCTGTTTTTAAATTGAAATCAGTGCCACGCGTCTTAATATTACTGGTCCATACCGCTTCGGGTGGATCGTGCTGCGCAGGCCGTCAGATCTAACTTAATCGCACGGATCATATCACTCGATAACGGTTCTCTATATGATCTATCCTAACCACTGGATCTACATCCAACGGACGAGGTCGCTTGGTCAAGGACTGGCGGCTGGCGGCGGCAGCGGCTTCTGTCGATGTGTCGTCGCCGACGAACCAGGAAGCAAGAGGGGGAACAGAGGTGCTCACCGTTCTTGCACGGTTGCGGTGGCTTCGGCGTGAAGTCGAGGCGAGGCGCTTCGAGGAACGGAGGATTGCTGCTGAGTTGCGGCGCCAGATGCTTGATTTGTCGTCGGGCGAGGCGCAGGTCATCCGAGGCAAGCAGGAGGCGTTAGGCAGCGTCTTGTTCGGGGATCATGGGAGTATCATCTAGAATCTTGATGCGATCTGAGCTTACCGAGGGCTCGCGGAGCAATGGCGAGCAGCAGCGATGCTATGTTGTTGAGGTTGCCGAGGCTAGGGAACGCGCGCAGGCTAACGAGCGGCACTGGGAGATGCGCCAGTAGATGGGAAAAAAGCTTGCGTGCAGTGGGAGGCGAGGGGCAGTTGGACGGCGTCGGAATCGATTGGTGAAGCTCGTCGGAGCAGTAGTGCTCGATCTCGAAATTGGAGCAGCCCGGTGGCAGAGAGGAGATGCTGCTTGGGGGGAACGAGAGAGGAGGGCGAGGCGTTTAAAGGGCGCGTGGTTGCTGGCGAGTTTAATCCCTCCATCAACGCGAATTGATCGCCGCATTCAACAGCAGAAACGGAGAGGGGGACGTGGTCGTGGTGGAGGCGGCGACTGCAGGTGGGTCCATTGTCTCTGAGAGAGAGAAAGAGTGGGGTCGCGTCGGTGACTTCTTGAGCTTGGTAGCAGCGTGAAAATGATTCGGTGAGGGTTCTTGGTGGGCTCTTGCTTTGCTGGGCTGGGTAGGTTTAGTGGGTTGGGTTTGTTTCTATTTTTTATATTGATTGCTTTTCTTTTTCTGTTTTGAATTTTCTGTTTTGATTTTCAATCAAATAATTCAAACTCCATTTGAATTCAAACCACCTCCAAACTTTAGGTATAGTTTAATTCTGTTTAACAACATGTTCCAAAGTCTAAAATAAACTATTTTTTTATTCTTTTAGGACCTATTAATAATTAAATAAATAGACATTAGTCTTTATTTCAAATAGGATTTAATTTATTTTAAAACTCAATTTGAAATCTAAATAATACCAAAACCTTTTCAGTAGGTTTTATTAAAAACATAACACTTTGAAATATAATTTAAAATACTTTAATAAGTTTTTAATGATCATTCAAAATAGGAAAATGTCTATACTTGAATGAAATTTGAATATAAATAAATCCTCATGGTTTTATTTGAATAAACCTTTACTCTTTTAATCAAACAAAATATTTTATTTTAAAAGGTTGGCTAAGATTTAATTTGGCTCTTTTAAAAATAGTCCTTATTCATTATTTCTACCTTTGCTTATAAAAACCATATCTTTTTATTTAAAGATCCAAAAATGGTAATTCCAACTATTATAACTTTATTTATTATTTGTTTATCTTTGTAAATCTCTTTAGGATTTTATTTGATTAAAATAGGTTTTGATGCTTCCAATTGGAATCAAAAAGTTTCTTCTCACCCTAAATTTCAATAAAATTTTATTTTGTTTATTTATTTTTTTCACATTTCAAAATTTGGAAAATTTTGGGATGTGACATTGGGTGGACTGGTTGGAATGGGCGGAGTACTGCTACAACACCTCCTATCACTCGGACCTGCATGCCACGCCCTTTGAGGTGGTCTACGGGCACCCACCTCTGGTGATGCTTCCTTATGAGCCTGGCATGGCTAGGTCCGAGACGGCGAGAGACTTACTCCGCACCCGCGACAAGATCCTGACTGAGGCGCGCCAGCGTCTTCTTCAAGCACATCAGCTGGCCAGGAAGTACTATGATGCTCATCATCACGAGGAGGAGTTCGCGGTGGGCGATTGGGTGTGGCTGCGCCTCCTTCATAGGACCACGCAGTCCCTGGATCCGTGCTCCAAGCGCAAATTGGGACCCCGCTACACCGATCCTTTTCGTGTGATGGAGCGTGTTGGCACACTCGCATACTGCCTTGAGCTGCCAGCTGGCTCGCGCCTCCACAACTTCTTCCATGTCGGCTTACTGAAGGTCTACCGCGGGGACCCTCCTGCGGTGACACCAGGCCTTCCTTCTACTTCGGATGGCCGACTTACGCAGCTCCCGAAGGGCGAAGGTGATCTGGTGGCCTTGGCGTCGCTCGTGTGGCATGTCTTGGTGCGATGGGCGGCCTGCCCGAGGACAAAGCAACTTGGGAGAAGCTCGACGATTTCCGCCAGCAGTTTCCAGATTTTCAGCTCGAGGACGAGCTGTTTGATAAGGCGGGGAGAGATGTTATGGTCGGGCTCCAGTATGCACGGAAGACGCCAAATTAGGGGTTTAGCCCAAGTTATCTAGGGTTTAGAGGAGCTGTCCTCCTATATAAACACATGTACCCCTTTGATTATAAGCAGACAATAAACATATTCTGTTGTCGTCTCCCTCAGGAGACGGGATCCCCAAACCCTAGCCGCACTCTGCTCTAGCCACTGCCTCTTCTCTCTCGCAGCGACAGCGCCCAGCTGCCAGCGTCAGCAACGACTCCACCGCAAGCACCCGTCTTTGGTCGTTGATTAGCAACCGTCAGATCTAGATCCAACGCACGCGATAGAGTCACTTAACGAAGAGGTACGCGTTAGATCTGGCCGTGCGTTTTCATTTAGATCCAACGGCCCTCATCGATCGATCCGTGCGAATCGGTACCAGCGAATCAGAAGCTGCCGTGTGGCCTGCGTTTAGATTTAAAACAGAAATTTGATCTATTAGTGTTTCAAACTTGCAAAATTCATAAATTTTGATACCCACGTTCAAATTTTGCAAATTTTATATCATTGGAATCAGGAGAGAAAATCCTATCTGTTTATGCAATGTGTTTAATATTTTGCCTCGGTAAAAATGGTTATTTTTGCAGAGACATTTATAGGCATAATTTGAGTATAGTAATTATTTGAAAATGATTTAAAGATCAAATAAAGTTTATTTGGTGTGTTTTGGACTTGTTTATGAATCAGTTGTTGGAGATATGCCCAAGAGGCAATAATAAAGTGGTTATTATCATATCTTCACACTTATGATAAATGTTTACATACCATGCTATAATTGTATTAACAGGAAACATTAATACTTGTGTGATTTGTAAACATAAAAGAGTCCCTAGTAAAGCCTCTTGTTAAACTAGCTTGTTGGTTAATATATGATCATTGTTTCCTGATCATGAACATAGAGATGTTATTAACAACAGGGTCATATCATTAGGAGAATGATGTGATGGACATACTCCTATAGATAAGCGTAGCATAAAGATCAAGTCATTTCAATAGTTCAATTGCTATATGCTTTCTGATACATAGTAACCTAATTCCTTCGACCATGAGATCATGCATATCACCTTTGCGGATGGATGCTTTGATGTCATCAAACACCACCGTAACAGGTGGTTATAAAAGTGGCATTGGGTGTTCGGAAAGTATTGGTTGAAACACATGGATCAAGAGTGGGATTTGTCCATCCATGACGGATAGATATTCTGGGCCCTCTCGGTGAAATGTCATCCAATTAGCTTGCAAGCATGTGACTTGGTCACAAGGGATCACATATCAGGAGCGAGAAAAGAGTACTTATCGATGTGAGGTTGAACTAGGTATGCGGAGATAAGCGATCATAACCTCGGATAAGTAACATATCGTGAGACAAAGGGAAATTGGTATCATATGTAAGTGGTTCATTCGATCATAAGTAATCGTAGAAATATGTAGAGCCATATGAATTTCCAGATTCCTCTATTGGTTATTGATCGGAGAAGTGTCTCGATCATGTCGCATAATTCACGAACCGTGGAGACACACTTAAGGATTGACGTTGTTTGAGTAGTTATGGTATTATGAGAAAGAGACCGAATGTTGTTGGTCTCGGATGGGATCCGGGATATCACGAGGAGATCCGGAATGGTCCGGAGAATAAGATTCATATAAGGAAAGTTCCGTTTCGGAGTTGGGGAATGGTTCCGGTGTTTTCATCGGGAACATTCTAGAAGGTCCCGGAATGTCCGGCACTCCGGGGGGAAGGGGTACATGAATGTGTCATTGCATGTTGGAATGATTGCATCATGTACTAAGTGTTCTTGCTGTCCCAAATAAAGGATTAATTTGAATCCTAAATTGAAAAAGTCAAGCGGCAGTTTGAAAGTCAAGCAGCAGTTTTGGGAAGTGGGAGGAGAGGAGGAAACGACTTGGGGAGAGTCCTCCTCCCAAGCCGGCCAGCTCAAGCCGAGTTGGGAGGGACTCCTCCCTCCCTAAGCCGCCAGCCCTCCCACCTATAAAGGGAGGGGCAGGGCTCCCCTCCCAAGACACACAACACACACAAGTTTCCTATCCTCTAAACTAAACCCTAGATCTAGACCCCGGTTTAGAGCTATTCGGTTTAGAGCCTTCTAATTGGTTTAGAGCCTTCTAATTGGTGTGTCTACTTACGAGACCACTAATAGCCTCTCTCATAAGCTCCACCATACTACTTGCGGCTTAAGCGAAGCCTGCAGGATTTCCCTCTACCTCGGTACCCACGGTTGTCTTTGGGAATCGCGAGGAAGTGCTACAACCTCCGCTGCTGCTGGAACAAGGAGAGGAAGGTCTTACGTCAATCCGAGCGTGTGACCGATTGCGGGGGCTGCTTGAGCAGCGCTGGAAGGATCGTCTCTGCGATCTTGAGATCGGAAAGAATGCGACTACATCACCCACGAGAATCTGCTCGTTAACCGCTTTGGAATCTTGAGGTGAGTTCCTCTATCGACTCGTTGCTACAATCTAGTAGATAGATCTTGGCTTGTTTGTTTGTATGCGATAGAAATTTTTTGTTTTCCATGCTACGAACCCTACGGTGGTATCGAGCCGTGTCTATATGTAGATCATTTGCGAGTAGAACACAATGGTCATTGTGGGCGTTGATGCTTTTATGTAGATTGCTTTTTGTGTACTTTGCATCTTGCGGTATGTTGGGATGAAGCGGCCGGGCTAACCTTACATGACATCGTTCATGAGACTTGCTCCACGCTTGACATGCAACTTGTATTGCATAAGTGGCTTTCGGGTGCTGTTTCTCCTAGCATAGTAAAGATCCAATTTACAACGGTGATCAACAATGCTAGTATCAATGTTGTGGTTCTTGTTAAGTAAGTTAGAGCGACACTTATTGAAAGCCCCAAACCACGTAAAATATGCAAAGAAAGTAGGCGTCTAACTTTGTTTTGCGGGGTGTCTTGATGATGTGATATGGCCTTGATTGTGATTATATTTGATGTATGCAATGTTCCTTATTGTAAGTTGGCAACCCGGAGAATATATGGTTGTCTTTAATTTTGTTAAGACCTGCGTGTCTATTCAAAATAGTTGTAATAGTTGAAGCTGGTGGAAGACAACCATGAAGAAGCGTCATTGACCTTGATGCTATGCGGTGATGATGGAGATCATGTTAGTGCTTGAAGATGGAGATCGGAAGCACAAAGAAGAAAGGCCATATCATATCACATATTATGAATTGCATGTGATGTTAATCCTTTATGCATCTTGTATTGCTTAGTAGGCAGCGGTAGCATTATAAGATGATCCCTCATCACATAAATTTCAAGTTCTAAAGTGTTCACCCTTAGTATGCACCGTTGCCAAAGCTTGCTTGAAGCACCACGTGATGATCGGGTGTCTTTGATTCAGCGGGTGAATACAACGTAAGCAAGCCAGATTTGCTTATCACGGTAGCTAAGGTTTGATCTTGTGAGCCTAGCATGTACGGACATGGCCTCGAGGAACACGGATCGCGAAAGGTAAAGCATGAGTCATATAGTAGATATGATGAACATGTTGATTGTTCGCCATTGAAGCTGCATCAACTCTCGTGATGATCGGTTTTGATGTGGTGGATTTGGTTCGTGTGATCACTAAAACAATGTGAGGGATGTTGTTTTGAGTGGGAGTTCACCTAGATTAATTTAATTATTAATTAGAACTCAATTTATCATAAACTAAATCAAAGTGAATTTGCATAGTTGTTGTAGTCATTGGCATCTGTTTACCACCTTAAGCTTAGTTATAATTGAGATGATAGAACTATAGAATTCTGGTTAGTTACTTTGAACTGGTATCGTATTGTTTTAAAGTGTTAATCTAAGTTTAAAGTCCTATTGCAAACTTTCAGTAAGTTAGGTTACTCCATGAAGTTTAATAATTGGTATTAAAACAAGAGTAACAATTCAATGTTAGTATATAAGTATCATGTTTGTCTCCATGATTCTTGATATTCAAAGGACTAAGCAATATCAAGGTTATCTAGGATCTGAAAGAGATGTTTCAGAAACCACGATGTGTGGAAGATATTATGATATCTGAAACAAAGTTTTGGTTGCAACATGATAAAGTATAATATGGCAAAGTTCATGTTCTCATATTTGGATGAGAATTTGCAAAAGGTTGGAGACACTAGTTGTCCTAATCTTCCAAAAGGTTTTGGAGCAACATTATACTCATGATTCACCGTTACAAGCTAAAGTAGCTAGATCATGGATAAGTCCATGATGAGGTGAATATTTGATGTAGGTAAAATGTTTACTACACCAAGAGATTACTAAAGAAAGGAATTTGAAAGAACACCAAATATTTGATAATGGTGATCTACTTCAAAGTGCAAGTTCAAAGACATTGGTATTTAACTATACACGCTTTGGACTATGTGTCATAAGTATGACTCCACTATTGATGTTGATAGATTCTTTCAAGCGAAATGGAAATCTTGAAAGAGAATCTCATAAGTATATGGCAGAAAAGAAAAGACTAGAATTGTTCAGTTTAAATATATAGATGATATATGTGTTATGGCTATATTCTTTGCTTATTAAACAATGTGGTTCTTAAGTATTTGATACTGAATTTGTTGGTGTGAATCGTCATACGAAACAACACAATTCATGAACTACAATGGCCTAAGTAACTAGCAAAAGAATAGGTGATGATGTTCATCGAGAACAAATAAAGGGTTATTTTGTTGCTCGTTAAACATCAACGCTTGCCTTCAAGATTTGTTTTATCAGGTATTATGAGAACAAAAGGGTTGTTCAAATAATTGCCGTAATCCATAAAAGATGGATGATTCACAAATCTCGTTGGAGAAATCACATCCATAAAACTAGTGCTAAAATTGTCGAAAGACAAATTGATTGAAAGATCACTTAGGAAGTGACATCGCCGTTTAAATTATATTGGAAAGAAAACATGAAGAAACTCCATGTGGATGGAATTTTGGAGTCTATTGATTTTTTATCAAATGACGTTTATGAAACTTTCCTAGAGATAATTAAAACTTCGTTCATAGGCCAAAAGGGAACGAATGACTAGCTTATTTGAACTTGTACATATTGTTGTACAAAGTCCATTATGTGTAGTCAAGAGCGATGGATTTCAACTTCATATGCTTTCTCCGAAATTTGAGTGAATATATGAATATTTACTTAATAAGGATGAAGTATGAAATATTTGAAAAGTTCAAAAGACTTTCAAGATGAAGTGCAAAATCATTGTAACAAGAATATGAATAGTTTATGATAAGATCATAAAGGAAGATATTTAAGTTACAAGTTTAGCATAATACCTAAGATTTATGGAATAGTTCCGTGGATTTGCATTTCCCGAAACACCATAAGAGTATGGATCGTTCGAGATATGTAATTGAACCTTGCTTGACATGGTAAGATCGAAGGTATAATTCATAAAACTGCTATTATATTTTAAAGATTAAAAGCTTTAGAGACTACCGTTTTCCACTGAAAAGAGCTCCATCATAATCCGTTGAAATGACACCATATAAAGTTATGGTTTGGGATAAAACCCAAGTAGTCCTTTCTTAAACATTGGTATGCTATGCATAAGAAAGATGTTTGCAACAAAAGTCGGATAAACTGTCTTTGTATTCTTTAAGTATTCCTCCATAAACAGGAGACAAAAGTGTTTGTCGCTTAGAGCGTCAAGTTTCTTTGAGAAGGAATTTTTCGTGAAAAGTTAAGTGGGAGGACAATAGAACTTTGATAAGGTTAAAGAACCTTAGCTATATGTGCAAAGTTCTTGACACCGAAAAGTGTTAGGAGGGCGACAACAATGCTCATGGCTCACGTGCCTCAAAGGTTGTGGTCACGGAGGTCTAAGTTTCTATTTGAAACAAGTAGGTCGGATGAACAATCAAATACCAAGATTTGAGGTTGAATCATTATTTGAGAATAATGAACCTACTACATGCAAAGAAGCGATGATGGGCCACGACTCGTCAAATGGCTTGAAGCCATATAATCCGTGATAGTTCCATACGAGAAATCAAGTTTTGAACTTGAAAGACCCTCGAAAAGGTGTAAGACCTTGCGGTTGTGTTTGGATCTATAAAGAAGTAGACATGGATGTTTCACATCTATGAAATAGTCGACATGTTGGGAAAGAGTTCACAGCAATGTTCAAAGGTTGTATATGACAAGATTTGATCTTTCATAGCGATTTTTAGTCTAGGCGGATTAATGTAGCAACCACTACATATAATTTGTTATGTGGTAGTAGAATAAACAAAACAAGTTCTTCTAATAGAATAGTTGCCTAGGGCGTGTGCATGACACGGTCCAAAGGGTTTTGTTAATTCAAAGGATGCTAAAGCATATACAAACTTCAATGGTTGAAGTAAGCATAGCGGAGTTGGAATCTTCACTATGATGAAACTGTTAAAGAGTTTAATTTCATGGAGACAATGAAGATGCTTGCATTTGCAAGAAATTAAGTGGGGCGCTAAGACATGTTTCTAATACATTATGTGGAAGACATATTGTTGATTGGAAATAATGTATCTTTTATTAACACATATTAAGAATTTCATCCCGATGAAAGACTTAGGCAAAACCAAATATTTGGCATCAATAGGCGCTAATATGGTTGTGCGGAAGTACATACGAGATATTGAATGAGTTCAATATAGAAACTACAAGAAAAGGTTCTTATGCATAGAAAGGATTGAAAGAGTTCAATGTTGATGATATATTCAAGTGTATTGACATTTGGTAAGTGAAACAAAGATTCAAGTATAGATTGATACTTGATGTATGAAATCACAAAGAGTATTTATATCAATCATCTTTGTGATATGTACAAATCCAGATATGTCCTATGCTATAAATATTATGAGCCTATACCAGAATGATTCATAAGATGATCATTGGACGATAGTAAGGATATTCTTATGATCTTTTGGAAGAACTAAGAGTATATTATTTGTAGAAGTGACAAATAGATGGTTAGTTCATTGTAAAAGTACTACATTGATACTAGCTTTGTCACAAAGTACAAATTTAGTTTATCTCAATCTAAATTAAGGGTGGCACAATATAATGGAAAGTAAGTTCCATAATGGTTTTGGATAAGTTCCAAAGTTAAGACATTGTGACAGATATTACAACAAAAGGCTAAGTATATGACTGCTATTAAAGCAGCAAAGAGGGCATTTGTGTCAAGTAGTTTGTTATCAAACTAGGTGTAGTTCACAGTGGGATAATACTATGAAGATATATTGTGCGACAATATTATCAACATGTTTTAACCCCAAAGAACTAAAGGTCACACCGAAAGACCAAATTATACAAAGCCATCTCATTAGAGAATGAGTAATGCGTAGAGGCATAAAGATATGCAATTACACACGGACTGGAAGTGTCGGATCCGAGATCGATTGACCACTAGCAATCGTGTACATACAACACCGGAAAGCCATAGGTGTTGAATACACAAAAGTTTGAAACTAGATTATTGACTCTAGTGCAAGTGGGAGACTGTTGGAGATATGCCCAAGAGGCAATAATAAAGTGGTTATTATCATATCTTCACACTTATGATAAATGTTTACATACCATGCTATAATTGTATTAACGAAACATTAATACATGTGTGATTTGTAAACATAAAAGAGTCCCTAGTAAAGCCTCTTGTTAAACTAGCTTGTTGGTTAATATATGATCATTGTTTCCTGATCATGAACATAGAGATTTTATTAACAACAGGGTCATATCATTAGGAGAATGATGTGATGGACATACTCCTATAGATAAGCGTAGCATAAAGATCAAGTCATTTCAATAGTTCAATTGCTATATGCTTTCTGATACATAGTAACCTAATTCCTTCGACCATGAGATCATGCATATCACCTTTGCGGATGGATGCTTTGATGTCATCAAACACCACACCGTAACAGGTGGTTATAAAAGTGGCATTGGGTGTTCGGAAAGTATTGGTTGAAACACATGGATCAAGAGTGGGATTTGTCCATCCACATGACGGATAGATATTCTCTGGGCCCTCTCGGTGAAATGTCATCCAATTAGCTTGCAAGCATGTGACTTGGTCACAAGGGATCACATATCACGGAGCGAGAAAGAGTACTTATCGATGAGGTTGAACTAGGTATGCGGAGATCTGAGCGATCATAACCTCGGATAAGTAACATATCGTGAGACAAAGGGAAATTGGTATCATATGTAAGTGGTTCATTCGATCGCAAAGTAATCGTAGAAATATGTGGGAGCCATATGAATTTCCAGATTCCTCTATTGGTTATTGATCGGAGAAGTGTCTCGATCATGTCCGCATAATTCACGAACCGTAGGAGACACATAAGGATTGACGTTGTTTGAGTAGTTATGGTATTATGAGAAAGAGACCGAATGTTGTTGGTCTCGGATGGGATCCGGGATATCACGAGGAGATCCGGAATGGTCCGAGAATAAGATTCATATAAGGAAAGTTCCGTTTGGAGTTGGGGAATGGTTAGGTGTTTTCATCGGGAACATTCTAGAAGGTCCCGGAATGTCCGGCACTCCGGGGGGAAGGGGTACATGAATGTGTCATTGCATGTTGGAATGATTGCATCATGTACTAAGTGTTCTTGCTGTCCCAAATAAAGGATTAATTTGAATCCTAAATTGAAAAAGTCAAACGGCCAGTTTGAAAGTCAAACGGCAGTTTTTGGGAAGTGGGAGGAGAGGAGGAAAGCAGACTTGGGAGAGTCCTCCTCCCAAGCGGCCAGCTCAAGCCGAGTTGGGGAGGGACTCCCTCCCTCCCCTAGGCGCGCCAGCCCTCCCACCTATAAAGGGAGGGGCAGGGCTCCCCTCCCAAGACACACAACACACCCAAGTTTCCTATCCTCTAAACTAAACCCTAGATCTAGACCCCGGTTTAGAGCTATTCGGTTTAGAGCCTTCTAATTGGTTTAGAGCCTTCTAATTGGTGTGTCTAATTACTAGACCACTAATAGCCTCTCTCATAAGCTCCACCATACTGCACCGGCTTAAAGCGAAGCCTGCGGGATTTCCCTCTACCTCCCGGTACCACGCCCGTTGTCTTCTTGGGAATCGCGAGGAAGTGCTACAACCTCCGCTTCTTTGGAACAAGGGAGAGGAAGGTCTTCGTCAGTACGAGCGTGTGACCCATTCTTGGGAGCGCTCAGGAGCAGCGCTGGAAGGATCGTCTCTGTGATCTTGAGATCGGAAAGAATGCGACTACATCACCCACGAGAATGCTCTCGTTAACCGCTTTGGAATCTTCGAGGGTGAGTTCCTCTATCGACTCGTGCTACAATCTAGTAGATAGATCTTGGCTTGTTTGTTTGTATGCGATAGAAAATTTTTGTTTTCCATGCTACGAACCCCTACATCAGTACCGTGTACTTGTCTTGTTTGATGTAGAAAATCATCACATAGTATTTGCATGCATTCATATATTTTTGTTTGTATATTTTTGATATGTGATTTTGGTGCCATTATTTTATGTGTAGATTTTGGTGCTAATAGTGATTGTGGTTGTGAAGATTGTTGCTACTCCCCAAACTACCAAGGCAAGTGGTGCTTCATTCTTGTATCCCTATATTTTCACCTATGCATTAGAAATATTTTGTATAGGACTTGCATGAATATTTTGCTAAGTATCTATATGCTATGCTTGGGAAATCCTAGTAGTTGTAGTAATATTAGAATTTCCTCTAAGTTATGATACTTGCCTTTGCCATGCTTAGCCTAGCCAGTAGCAACCATGGGTCGTTTATATATTCATACTATGTGAAATATTTCCAAGTCATTGACTTGTGTTTTGTAATAAAACAACTAAGTGAATAAAACACACAGGTGGAATGGAAAGAATGGTTTGTGTTGAGTGGTTACACAAGGCCCATATCTATGGTTTACCTTGTGTATCTCACTTGTGGAAAGCCACCCAGGAACAAAGGGATTTGAGATGCCAAATGTTAAGAAGCTTCTAGTGCAGCCACATGGCAATATGGGCTCTGCCTGGATCATATAGGTTGCAATAACTTAGCCATTTGGACAGTTCGTGGTAGTGGGATGATAGGTTGGAATGTGTCCATTTGGTCTAAGGGAAGGCTTCTGAAAGGTCCTGTCTCGGTGAAAATCAAGTCTTGTGGGGGAAAGTGCACAACCTCTGCAGATGGAAGAATCTAAGTACTTAGCCATGTCACGGTATTGGACAACTTGAGCATCAAGACATGGAAGCTATCAAGAATCTCCTCATCCCAATTTTCTAAGTTAAAACTTGTGGTTGAACAAGGGTGAAGGTTCACCAATTTCTATTGGTGATTCCTTGGGAAGGTTTTGTCAAGGAAAAACTTAGTGTTTTTCAACTAATAGGTAAAACCTATTTTGAGCAAAGCAAGCCTAAGCTACACTTAGCCAAATTCATATAGTATTTAGATGTTATTATTCTACTAAGGTATCACTTGCCAATACTATTCCAATGTATTGACCCACTGTGGCTGTAACTTGTGATGTTGTAGGTTATTCTGATGATTATTAGGGGTTATGAATCTACACTCAACATGCTTGCCTATAGCACGAAGATGAAGACTTATTTATCTTATTCTATATTTGAACTCTTGTATTAGGCCTATGGTCATGGAGTTTGTAAAGACTATGTTTGTCTGGAATGATATGTAATAATGACCTTTGTTTCTGTGTACTTCATCTTAAAGCATGGATGCTAGCATTGATCCAGGGACTAGCATTGCAATCATAGGGATCCTTACCTTTATAAAGGGAGGGATCTTACAATATCAAAATTAAACAAAGCAGGTGTAGGCAAATAAACTATTTTCTCAGTCCTACCCTTTCTCCAACCTTGTTGGTCAAAAGATAATTCATATGGTAAACTTCTCACATTAGCATCCAAGGAAACAAAACCATGCTGAATCATGGATTCAAGATCAAGCCTCTCTATGGGGAAATGATAATCTAAATGGTGAGGCTCTAAACCATGGAAAGCTAGCAACCTAGAAGCAATGAGACCTCCACAAATTCCACCCTTCTCGCGGTTGGTGGTGAGACGGTAAGCTATCAAAGCACCCATATTATAAGATCTATTCCTATTCAAAGCAGCTGTGATAAAAGCTAGATCAAAAGAAGATAACTTCCTAGCAATCTTTCTAGCAAGAACACACTTGGTAATGAAATAGGAAAAATATCTAATGGCTGGGAACTGAATGTTCCGAATTTTACCACTTTCCTTGGAGAAGTCGAAACTTTAGCAAATCTCAGCATATAGATCCATAAGTGACTTAGGTCTCTCCTTGATCTTCTCACAAGATCCCCACTGAGGTACTCTAATTGCTGCACAGAAATTAGCAAACGGCAGGTCGACAGCTATATTGTATATTTTATAATGGACCATTGGATTAGATGTAGACCAAGTAAACCGAAAGTCATGCACAACAACCATGGTTAGCTTAACATACTGAAAGGGTTCACCTTCAATAAAGTATTCCAACCCTGCATTGGTAACCATAGTTTGGAAATCTTGGAGGATTCCCGCAGTTCTCATAAATTCCTGGCATGGATATATGGAAGGGAAGACTCCTTCCTCACGATGAACTTTCATTGGTTCAGGCACCATCAAGTCATATTGATTTAGTGGGTACGCACTCATCTTATTTTCTGAAATTTTTAGACCAACATCAAACCAAGTGATTTGCAAGTTGATAAATGATGAGAAACTACTATAGGAACTCTAGAGGGCTACACATGCATCAAAATGGAATATCTAAGCAAAGAACAAGCATGCAAGATCACACAACCTATCACCTATAGCAGCAAAATACTCAAGATACAATATATCAATCACAAATCTAATTGGACAAGTGGATGAGGCACATACCAAGGAGCAGTCCCTCCAAAAATCAACAGCAAAGATGGGCTGAGCAAGGAGATCGAAAATCGCGAGCAAGAATAGCAGGAACTCGATCTTGAGAAAGTTTTTTTTGGTGTTTTTAGGGAGAGAGAAAGAAGATGGTGTAGGGTTTCGTGACATGGAAAACAAAAAAATTCTACCGCATGCAAACAAACAAGCCAAGATCTATCTACTAGATTGTAGCAACAAGTCGATAGAGGAACTCACCCTCGAAGATTACAAAGCGGTTAATGAGAGCAGATTCTCGTGGGTGATGTAGTCGTACTCTTGCCGATCTCAAGATCGCGTAGAGGATCCTTCCGGCGCTGCGTTTGGCGCTTCCGATCGGTCACACATTGATTTTCGATGAAGACCTTCCTCTCCTTGTTCAGCAGGCGGAGGTTGTAGAACTCTCCTCGCGATTCCGGCGACTGGCAGTGGTGTCAAGTAGAGAGAGATCTCGCGAGCTTCGCCTTATCTTTGGAGCAAGTATGGTGGAGTGAGAGAGGCATTTGATGATCTAGGGTTTAGAGGGCACAAAGGGAGGGCTTGGCGGCTAGGGTTTGGGGAAACCCCAACTCGCCGAGTTGGAGGTGCCCTAGGCGGCGGCGACAGCACAAGGAGGTGGTGGCGCCGGCGACTTGGCGCTAGGGTTTTAGGTGTGAGGCTAGGGGGCAGCCCTACCCCTACTTATATAGGTGGAGGATGGCCGGTTGGGAGGAGGGAGTCCTCCTCCAACTCCTCCTCCTTGGCCGGCGGGTGGAGAGAGGGGACTTCCTCCCCAAGTAGGTTTCCTACTCTCCCTCCACCAAGCAAACTTGAGATTTGACGTTTTCAAATTGGCGTTTGACTTTCAAACTTTGATTTGATTTCTCTCTTTATTTTGCCCAGCCAAGTGACCTAGTACATGATGCAACCATTCCATATTGTCATGACACATTCATGTACCCTTCCCCTCAGTCTTGGGACCTTAGGACCCTTCTAGAACATTCCTGGTGAAAACACCGGAATCATTCCCTAACTCCGAAACAGGACTTTCCTTATATGAATCTTATTCTTCGGACTATTCTGTATCTCCTCGTGATATCCCGGATCCCATCCGAGACTCCGAACAACATTCAGTCTCTTACTCATCATTCCATAACTACTCAACAACATCGAATCCTTAAGTGTGTCTCCCTACGGTTCGTGAATTATGCGGACATGACCGAGACACTTCTCCGATCAATAACCAATAGAGGAATCTGGAAATTCATATGGCTCCCACATATTTCTACGATTACTTTGTGATCGAATGAACCACTTACATACGATACCAATTTCCCTTTGTCTCACGATAGTTTACTTATCCAAGGTTTTGATCGTCGGTATCTCTGCATACCTAGTTCAACCTCGTTACTGATAAGTACTCTTTTCTAGTTCCCATGGTATGTGATCCCTTGTGAGCCAGTCACATGCTTGCAAGCTAATTGGATGACAGTCCACCGAGATGGCCTAGAGTATATCTATCCGTCATATGGATGGACAAATCCCACTCTTGATCCATGTGCCTCAACCCATACTTTCCGAACACTCAATGCCACCTTTATAACCACCCGATTCACGGTGTGGTGTTTGATGTCATCAAAGCATCCTTAGGTGATGGTGATTAGCATGATCTCATGGTCGAAGGAATTAGGTTACTATGTATCAGAAAGCTTATAGCAATTGAACTATTAAAATGACTTGATCTTTATGCTACGCTTATCTATAAGAGTATGTCCATCATACCATTCTCCTAATGATTGATGTTGTTGTTAACAACATCTCAATGTTCATGATAGGGAAACCACAATCATCTATTAACCAACAAGCTAGTATTATGAAGAGACTTTACTAGGGACTCTAATTTAGTTTACAAATCACACAAGTATTAATGTTTCCGGTTAATACTATTATAGCATGAATGTAAACATTTATCATAAACACAAAGATATAATAATAACTACATTTATTATTGCCTCTAGGGCATATCTCCAACAGATGGCTGGGAGGAGGCACCTTGGAGGGGCCCAGGTGGGCCCGCACCCACTAGGGGTGTGGTGGCCTGGGGTTCCCCCCTTGGTCACTCCAGGTGTCCCTCTGCCCCTTGTTTTGAGAAAAAAATTATTTTGAATTTTTTGAAATTTTTCGGGAAACTTTATTTTTGGCCAATTTTCAGGGTATGAAAATTGATTTTCTCGCAGAAACAGTTTTTTTAGAAGAAGCAAAAGCAAACCAAAAACCAAACTATAGAAGTTCTAAGACACTCTAACAAACAAGCAACTAACAAAAACAAAGCTAACAAAAGAAAAGGCAAAGACTAGAAAGGAGAAAAATAAAAGAAAGCAAGTATAACCACAGTGAAAGCATTATTTTGTTCACAAAAATCCTTTTGTTAACAACGTTGATCAAGTCTTGTTACCAAAACAATCTTATATGAAAAAAAACTTTGCATTCCACAAGGTGATTATGTTACCTCATACTTGATAGCAATGGTCCCAATCATAATAGTTTCAAAATTTTCCTGTGGAATGGTACAATATATTTCTCCAACCTTGATACTCTCAGTATTTTCAATGGAATTCAGGCAATAGCTCTTTCCAACCTTCTTGGGGAAATAGACAGTATGTGTAGCATGAGTATGTGGTGGTGGTGTGACAAGCTTACTTATAACAGACGGTGAATCAAGAGAAATAGAGGTGTTTAGGGCAGTACCTCTTCTTGTAGTGGATGTTAAAATAGGAAACTTTCCATCATGAGGCTTACCCATGGTGAAAGGAATAGCAGTGAACAATAGTAGATCCAAGTGAACTTACAAATAAAGCTATGCTCCCCGGCAATGGCGCCAGAAAATAGTCTTGATGACACACAAGTGTAGGGGATCGCAATAGTCTTCGCGGGTAGTATTACCCAATTTATTGATTCGACACAAGGGGATCCAAAGAATACTTGCAAGCCTTAACAACTGAGTTGTCAATTCAGCCGAACCTGGAAATAGTTCTTGCACACAGAAGTTTATCAGTAGCAACAGTTTGTAGTAGCAATAGCAATGCAACATCAACAATAGAACAAGAGCAATAGTAACAATAACAACAACCAGTAGGATATGAGTGCGGTAGGCATAGGGATGGATGGACGGGCGTTGCATGAACGAGTCTAAACATGTAACTTCAAGATCTAGGGCATTGCAGATAAATAAGAATAAGCATTCAAGTACTAAACAATCCTAGGCATGTGCTCCATATATAGTCCTACGTGCTCGCAATGAGAACTTGCACAACATCTTCTGTCTAGCCAGCCCATGGCAGCGAGGCCTCTAGGGAACTATTGGCAATTAAGGTGCTCCTTTTAATAGAGCACCGGAGCAAAGCATTAACACTCCGTGAACACATGTGATCCTCACACCACAGCCATCCCCTCCAGTTGTCCCAACTATTGTCACTTCGAGGCCTTTGGATCCAGATAATGATATGTGTACACAACTTGCAGATAAGATCACAAAAAATATTATCATAATGATTCAATAAGTTCAGATCTGAGATCATGGCACTCAGGCCCTAGTGACAAGCATTAAGCACAACAAGTTGCAACAAAGTCAAATAGCACTAATAGAGATACTAGGCACTATGCCCTAACAATCTTATTCGATTACATGATAGAACTCATCCAATCCCTACCATCCCCATAGCCTACGGTAGGGATTACTCACTCATGGATGAGGGAAACATTGATGGTTGATGGAGAGGCGTTGGTGATGACGATGGCGATGATCCTCCCCAAATTTCTCGTCCCGGCGGGGTGCCAAAACGGACTTTCTGGATCCAAATCTTGGTTTCTGATGGTGGCAGCGGAGCGGAACTCCTTCTAGAAAAACGTCGAACTCCCCTCGATTTTTAGGTCAAGGGGTAACTTATAGGCGAAGAGGAATCGAGGGGTGCCTAGGGTGGCGCACCCTCCTAAGGCGCAGGCGGGCCCACCCGCGCTGGCATGGGTGTGGGACCCCGACAGTATGGTCTGTATCCTTGGCTCAAGTGGATATTCTGGTGAAATATAATTTTTGGCATATTTTTCGGGATTTTTCCTGATAGTTAATTTTATGCACAAAAACTAGACACCAAGGTAATTCTGCTGAAAACAGCGTCAGACCGTGTTAGTTGTATCCAAATCACACAAGTTTAGAGGAGAAACAATAGCAAAAGTGTTCAGGAAAGTAGGTATGTTTTGGACGTATCACCTATACTAATCTTGAATCTTCAAATCTTGTACCTACAAAATAAAGAACAAACAAAATGGAAATGAAAGTTAAAGTATTAATTTTACTCTCAGTAGAGAGCAGTGAGATGCACTGGTCAAGCTTACATCATTGAGTAATCTTTTAGGGGACAGTTTCACCAATATGAAAGAATTCAATCTTTCATAATAAATAAGCCATAAGTCAAATGATCACAGTAAGTAAAGGGGCAAGTTTCACCAGGCAGGTTAATAGTAAAAAGATCAAAAGGTAAAATACCTCACTGATCTCATCCACAACCATGCAGCAGACACACAAGCAGCTCAATCACCAAACTGCATGGGTGTGTTGTCGACACAACCACAGCAGCTCAATCAAGTAAAAGGACCAAGCACAGCCGTGGGCAAACACTAGTGCATCTCTGAATTTCCCATACCACACAAGAACAACCAGCTTAGCAGAGCCAAGTTAACCACCAGCCAAAACCTCATACCAGATCAATCCAAGCATCACCAAATGGTGACATAAGGAGGGAGAATCGGTGGGACAAGGTCAAGCTCACAGGAGCTAGGAGGAGCAGGGTTGATCAAGACCAAGCACAGGAATCAGGGGAAACAAGAACATCACCAGGAGGTGAAGGACAGGATCAGGCCAGCAACACCACCAGCACATCAAGCCACCACAATCATCAACTTTTGTGGTGAGTATCATAAACATCCACATGATCTGTTCATCTTATCCAAACAGAAAATATGTGTTGTTTCATAAGACAACCTCTCAGTGATCACCCAAATGGGGTGAACCTATCCTAGAGGATTTCAAATATAAAGGCCAGGACCAAAATCTACCAAACACACCAAAATCTCAGACCAGCCTCATAGATTTGGTGATACCAAAAGCAACTTATATGTTTCATCATTTGTTCTTATAAAAATCTAGGCACATCTCCAAGAAAGAGTAGCACCTCAGATCTCATAAGCTACAAACAAATCAAATAACTTAACCAACTAGGATCCAAGATCTAGTAAGCAACTATGATGCCTTAGCCAATTTTGAAAGTGATAGCAATATAGGAATCTAGTTCCTAGAGCCTCAGACCAATATCATAGGCATAAACATTAAGTGAAGCCTTCAACTTATTGTTAAGTATCTATCCTAATCTCAAGTACTAACCATAGTAAAGCCATTAGAAGAATCAAGTTGTGTGCCATACTAAGATGGTGTCACAAGAACAGGTCCTACAACCAAGTCACTAATTATCATTTCCCTGAGATTATACTCAGAGATCATTTAACATATTCAATTATCTTTAGAGTATCATTAGACTCTAATGATTAAGTTTAGTCTATGGATAAACATACAAGCCAACAATCACTGATTCAGTGAATCATCACTGACAGTGTTACTGTCAGTATCAAGATACTGACAGAAGATGAACGCACTAAGCAACAATATCACCAATCAGAGACAAAAGTATGAACCACTAGCATCAGATCAACATTAGCCTCAGATCAACAACAACATCACATAATCAAAGGATGACAACAAGCACTGAGGTGCAAATAACACAATCTTCATTGAGCATCACTACCAGATCATAGCATCATTTTACAAGCATACAGGGATGAACCCTAGAACCAGTACAAACCCTAATGGAGGATAAACCCCTAGTTAAACACCGATACACTCAAGTAAGCAGAGGCACGGAGATCACAGAGAAACAACTCTCTGGTGGTCCTCGCTGATGAATTGAAGAGGAAGTAGAGGGGTCGACGAGCTCGTGGAGGCACGGGGAGCACCACAGAGGGTCTTGCAACCCACACCGAACACCGCACATTGATACGTCCAATTTGCATCACCATTCTATATCATAATTTGCCTATATTCATTGATATATGTCTTATTATGAGGTATTACTTATGTCGTTTCCACTGTTTTTGCATGTTGGATGATTCTTGGTGGATGGACTGCCGGAGTCTGGATTCTGATGGAAAAAGAGGTGTTTTGATGCAATTTTGTGAAGATTAGAAAAATACCAGAAAAATATGGGAAAATTATATTTTCCTAGAAGACGAAGGAAGCCAGAAGGGGAGGCGCGGTCGGGCCACAGGGGGCCCACATCCCCCTAGGAGCGGGCCCACCTTGCCCCGCGCCTAGGGCAGGTGTGGCCCACTGCTCGGCCTCAAACTCCGCCCTCTCGCCTATATCTTCCTCAGGAAACCCTAATACCATGAGGGCGACCACAGATAGATTTCTGCCGCCTCTGGGGGCAGAAAACATCGAGAGAGAAAGATCTCTCCGGCAGACAAAGTTCTGCCGAGGAAATTCCTTCCCGGAGAGGGGAGATCGTCGCCATCAACACCATCATCAAGCTAGGCTTCATCGGGATCATCATCATCATCCACACCATCATCTCCACCAGCACCATCAACACCACTCCGTCCCGCTGTAACAATTGTGTTGGATGTTGCTTTAGTTCTTAGGGGAAACTTTCTCGGTGTTAATTACTATTGTAGTTGATGCTTGTGAGTGGAACCATTGGATTATTGTTTATGTTCAGATTGTTATTCATACATATCATATTTGATCTTGATCCATATGATTTCTTGTGAGTAGTTTGTTTAGTTCTTGAGGACATGGAAGTCATGTTGTTAGTAGTGGATTTGTGTTGAGTTATTATTCAATGGTTTAGTATTTAAGTTGTGGTGCTATTCTTCTAGTGGTGTCATGTGAACGTCGACTACATGATACTTCACCATTTATGGGCCTAGATAATGCATTGTGTATATGGCTACTAATTGTGGGGTTACCGGAGTGACAGAAACCTGAACCCCCGTTAGGACAGCATTGCATAAGGGAGCATAGGATCTTAGAGTTTAAGGTTGTGGTTGGGTTTATATCTTAATTACTTTCCTGTAGTTGCGGATGCTTGCATGGGGTTTAATCACAAGTATGTATTAGTCCAAGTAAGGTCGGTGCATTAGCACAGGTTCACCCACACAACACTTACAACACCAAAGAAGAGTACTTAGCTATTAGAAGCAAAAGCACTTGACAGAATTCCCATGTGTCTTCGAGAACGTTTGGTCCTTATAAGTATTCCCACCAGCTTGTCCTTTTCTAAGAAAGGATTGGACCACTTGTTGCGTTTGTTCTTTGTCTTTATTACTTGCACTTTGTTTTGTTGCTTTATCAGAAAACCCCTAAAAATCCGTTTGCTAAGTATTTACAGAGAGTTCCTGCTCCATACCACTATTCAACACCTTCTGCTCCTTGTTGGGATCGACACTCATATTTATCGAAAGCACTGCGATACACCCCCTATACTTGTGGGTCATCACACGTCACCACGGGAGGATCGGCGGCGGCGTTAGCAGCACCACCCCAAACCCTAGGGTTCGGGAAGGGGGCTAGCCTGGCCATAGGAGGGCCCCAATCAAATTGAGGAGGCGGATGAAGGAGCATGGTCGACAACCTCGCCACACACACCAGTGACGGGGGAGGACCACGGTGGCGGCGCTAGCAACCACGGGGGTGAGGAGGAGAGGCGGTGAGGTCGAGAGAGAGAGAGAGAGAGAGAGAATGGGCCAATAGGGCCAGAGCCCTTCAGGGTGACCTTTTGGTTAAGCCACTTGGGCGAGATTATTTAATAAGCCCAAAAAGGTTTAGCCCAAAACTTAAAAGAAGTTTTACTAATTAATCAAAGATCAAAATAACCCTAGAATTAAATAAAATGCTAGAAAATAAAATAGAAGTCTAAAAATTGCAAATAATATACTTTTGGATTCATAACAATCCAACCTATTTAGATAAATTAAAAGACAATATATATTTTTTAGTCAAGAATTTTATAATATATATTCCTTCTGGAATTTTAAAAAAAATAAAGAAAGAGGATAGAAATAAATATAATCATGTTTATGATATTTTATTATTTTAGTATTTTAGAAAAATACTAAATAAATATTTAAAGTTACCAAAAGAAATTTTATTTAAATGCTAATTCTTAAAAAGGAATTATTAAACAAATAAATACAAGAGTTCCTAAAAATAAATAAAACCTTTGGATTTTACTCTGTTAATAATATATTACATTATAAAAATAGTGAATGTAATATTTATAGAATATTAAAAAGTTAATCTTTAAAATAAATTTATTTATTATTTAAGGAAATTCCAGAAACTAAAATATTTGGTAAAACACACAAAGACGATATATAATAAATAATGCATTACATTACTATGCATAATCATTTTGCTTCTTTAAATATTGTCCTTACCGGGCAATAATGATGTTTTGTAGACATAGAAGCTCAAGGTCTAGTGCAAGCATCCGACTTCACTACCTTTGTCGTGGTATTGCCTACGAGTACGCCATGGAGGGGTCCTCATAGTGCGTGTTTAGAGACGTGGGGTAAGGCGGACGGTTGGAGTGCGAGGTAACACGGCTTACCGAGTTGAGATCCACGATGGTGGCGGAATCCTACTCACTGCTATAAATCACTATAAGGGCAATCGCAGATTCTGGAGATAGGTTCCCTATGCGAGGTTGTGTGAAGTTGTCTATGATTGTGCCCTAAAGGCTCCCATAGGCCCGACTTATAAAGTCGCCAGGTCCTAGGGTTATAGGGAAAAGTCCTAGCCGGACAGGTTACAGAGTCCTACACTATCTATTACTAGTCTTGTGTATCTTGTACTCCAAGGCTCCGGGTACGTTGGTGACTCCACCGTAGCCTTCCTTTATCCGCATGGGCCTCCTACAGATCCATCTAGCTGGGCGCCCAGGCCCAGAGGCCATGCTACCGACTATGGGCCACCGGGTTAGCGGATAAGTGACATGCTATGGGGATACCCATATAGCATATCCCCATGATAGCCCCGGAGAACTCCGAGATCTTGCGTCGTCTTGCCTCTTCTCGTGGAATGCTCCGTCTAGATGGATGTCGGCAAATCGTCAAGCAACATCTTGTAGTCCTCCCAAAGAACCCTGCAAGGCTTTCTCCGTCTTCGACTTGTAAGCCGGAGAAATGCTGAATCTTCTATTGTACTCTTCTGTAGTCGGATTAAATCCGTCTATGCCGGAATCTTCAATGTGACGGCTCATCTACCATGTCATTAGGATGACATAGGCTTGGTCGTGACGCCTCGTAACTCACACATGCGAGAACACAATCATATCCGATTTTCCTTGAAGCGTCTGAACCGTTAGTAGCGGCGATTGGAGGCGTGGCGAAATTTCAGCGCTGCGTTAGCGAACACGTCGTCTACACGGCAACCGTCCGATTAAGCTGCACGAATCTTGACGCCGAGGATGATAAATAGTAACCGTGGGGCATTTTCCACTTTTTACCTCATTCTCATCGCATCATCGTCTTCCTCCAGCCGTGCGCCTCCTCGAGCTCTCCGCGAGAAACCTCGAGAAAACCCTAGATTCCATCTGCACCAATCGCGTCCGTCCTTCACTTCATGGCGAGCAGCAGCACATCCCCATCCATGGCGGCGTCGAGCGAAGCCACGGCGAAGCTGGCGAGCTCTGTCGTCGTGCCCCAGAGGGCTTGGTCATCCCCGCATCGGCGGTGATCGAGTCCACCGGCAGCGACCAAAATCTGGTGGCGCTAGAGCCACTGGAGGAGGATCCAGATTCGCATAAGGGCGACTGGCGCGGCTCGAACATCACCGACCGCGACATCCAAGAGATGGTCGCCGAAGGATACCTCCCAGTTGAGGGGCTACTTTGGCGGCGGCGTGGCAGTGACACCTTCTCCACAAGTCGGAGAAAAGGTGTACCTTAAAGCTGGTGATGCAGCGGCATTTCTCTCCATCTCCACTTCTTCCTCTCCGTCTTGAACCACTACAAGTTCCAGCCCATAACCTCTCCCCAATAGTATCCTAGTGCTTAGCAACTTGGCGGCACTTTGCGAGGTTATCTGGGATAAGGCCTAGGTTAGACTTGTTCGTGTACTTCTTCACCGTCAAGCGTGAAGCGGACATAATAAGGAGGAGCTTAGGAACTGCGGCACCATAAGCTTCAAGATTCGACCTGGTGGCGGTTCCCAGACATCGTCGACCATGAATCTGCAAGAATTGGCGGCGTACGTACTTCTGACCCGACATTCCTCTGGCGGGCGAGAACGTACCGTGCCAGCGGATGGAGCCGCCGCTGAAGTTTCCACATGGAGATCCCAAGCCTCTCTTCCCTCCGACCTCGGCCTTCCAGCTATAAGGCGTGTCGAATGGTTTGTAGAGGCAGGTTTGACCGGCTTGGACCTAGCCATGTGCTGGTTCATCGAGTGAATCCAACCTCTGCAACACCGCAGAAGTATATGCAGTATACCGGTGATCGAAGGGATAGCCTCCGGATCTCCGTGGATAACTTCTCGGCGACTCCGTCAAACCGCCTTAAGGACATCGTCAAGGTGAAGGATAAGAAGCGTGGCTTCACCATCACCCTACGACATGTTAGAGCGGCAAAGTGCCCAAAGGTAGGTATTTATTTTACATTATCGACATATGCTTCAGTTCTTCCGTCTTGCCACTACCATCTTATCTAACACGATGATTTCTTACTTAATAGCTTAGCGATCTAGATGAGGGCAACCTGGCTGCCCAAATGTATGATCCAAAGATGCAGGAAGTCACGGTCGTGTCCGACGACGATGTCCCGTTGGCACAAAAGCGGAAGAGCTCCACCTCTGACACTGCCGACGGAGGCAAGAAGAAGAAGACGGAGGGTCGAGCCTCTAAGAAGACTACACGCCCTAGAGGCGGAAGAGAAAAGCCACCGGGATTTTTGCCAGCACCCCCCTAGTGTAAGCTTCTCAATCTCCTACATTGTCTATTTGTCTATCTTGTTCCTGTACTTATGCATTTTGCACGTCTCAGGAAGAAAGCCACGACCAGCCTCAAGAAGACCTCCAAAACTTTGGGGGCTTCTCGAAATATCAAAGACATGCTGCATCGCGACGACTCCCCCGCCATCGCCCCTGCTACCCCTGCCGTCAAGCTCTCATCTGCCCCGACAAGCTCACAAGTTAAGGAGGCACCAGGCCCTTCCGTCATGGAAGTGGACTCTGGCGCCTCTACTGAACTTCATTGTTGTCGTGACAGCGACGAGGAAGTACCGCTCAACAAATGGCTGAAGCTCCGGCTATGGATGCCATCGGTGGCGGCAAGGCGGTGGTGGAAGTTGGTACTTCAGTCGAAGGCGGTGCCCTTGCTCCCCAGAAAACCTTTGCGTTTCCGAAGATAGTTTACCCGGCGCTCACGCCGAGTAACACAACTCTGGTTCCTGGAGGAGTACCGTCATCTCCGACGTGTGGTCTTGAGGAGCTCCTCCGACAAGCGGACATCTTGCAAGGAAATAGCATCTCCTTTGGCAAGCTGCTAGCTGAGAGCGCTACAAACCTCAACATCATTGCACTTGTAAGTTTTACTTTGCCTTTTGCATTTTATATGAGTATCCCACTGTAGCCCCCGAGGATGTGAGCGGAAAACCATAGGTTTTGCATCTATATGCTCTAAGAGTAACTAAGTTTAGATAAAACTCTCACTGTAGCCCCTAAGCATTTAGATGGAATGAACTATCCCGACTAGATGCTTTAAGAGTAACATCTTGTGATGTTTATAATTTTCAATCTTGTAGCCCCAAGCCTCTAGTTGTGGCTGAATTAGTTAGACTAGATGCTTAAAGAAAATCTAAGCAGATTCTGAGTTAAAAAACTTTATACTGTAGCCCCCAAGCTTCGAATCGAGAACTGAATTAGCTCCGACTAGATGCTTAAAGAAAAGCTAAGCATATTGCTAAGTTAAAAAACTCTCGCTATCGCCCCGGAGCGTCTAAGTGGAAAGTTTCCGACTAGATGCTCCAAGCAGACTAACAACAGTTTAATTTTGTCCTTTTTTCCACAGAACGAGAATGCTCGGAGGGGTATGGCCAATGACAAGTACCAGAAGATGCGCGCAGATCTTGAAGCCGAAAAGGGTAAAACTGCCATCTTGAAGGAACAAATCATCAAAAACAAGAGTCTGTTTTCTTTTTACGCATTCCGTCTTAATTTTGTGCCTTCATTCTCCGAGCACTCACTGTGTACTTTGTTTTCTCCGACTTGCAGAACATGTCGCCAAGGCCAAGGACATTATCGAGCAGTCTAAGCACATCCAGCAGATGGACAGCGAGAACAAGATTCTTAAGGAGGAGAGGAAGGAGATGCCGAAAATGCATGAGGATTCCATGAAGGCCCTACAGGACTCCGCCTCCGCGGAAATCAATCGCTTGAAGGAGGAGCTTGAGATCTTAAAAGATCAGAAGCAAGCTGCTGATGAGCAAAACCAGCATACAATGGCGTTTAAGCTCCTCAACAAGAGAAAGAATCCTGGCGGACACCCTCGGCGGGGCTAAAGCCGACATCTTGATGAAGTTTCCTCCGCCTTATATTTCTGTAGTCTGGATACTTAGAATTTATTGAACTCATGCGCTCCTTGTTGGAATTTGCAGCTCCTATGGGTTTAACCCGCTCACCTCCTTCGGACAAGGAATGCATGGTTCTTGCCGTGTCGTGGGAATGACCACGGATGCTACAATTAGCGACAAGTAGTAGAACATGGGGCAGGCGGCCAGCCATCTGCGGTCTTGAGATGAGGAGGAGACACAAGGGTTTACCCAGGTTCGGCCCCGGAGGTAAAGACCTACTCTGCTAGATTGTATTATGGTGGAAGTACAATGGGGGTGAGCTCGGCGGCTAGGCGTGAGTCGCTTGGGTGGATGATGGAGCGTATCCTCTACTAGCCCTCTAGGGAGGTTTATATAGACTCACCCCCTAGGGTTCTGAGATCTCAACGAATCAGTTAAGGTTTCAGCAATCGTTTAACCTAATCCATTGGGCCTATCTAAACCTTGGGCCTTCAGCTTCGATCGCTTGAGTCCACGCTTGGTCGTGATCCGATCGCCGTTCTGCAGGCCCACTCTCGGTGCACAGGTGCTGGTGGTCGTCGAATCGTCTGTTGGGTATACCCGGTGACATATCCCCATCGATAGTCCCGAGGCCGTCGTTGATTGGTGTGACGGTCCTTTGGCGATCGGTGTATCTGACTCAATGCGACGCCCTTGATCGAATCGGCGGACTCTGAATAAAGGAAAAACCAGTTATTCTAGTCACATTAACGGCGACCGATTTAGTCGCATTTCGGCGACAGGTGGCGAATATTGATCCTTTGTTGTAGCGATCGAATTGGCGAATTAGCAAGTCGCAGCGGGCGGCAGTCGATGGATGAAGTTGGACCGTCAAGTGGGATCAAAACTAGCGTTGGGGTAATCAGCGGTAACTTTAGCGTAATCACCACGAATGCGGCTCCCGAAATTGGCGGTAACCGCTATATAAGGAATAATGAGCGGAGAAACATTCCTTCATCTTTCCTCGACCTCGCCCATCTCTGTTTCCACTCCGCATCACGATCCAACGATCCGAGCCCGGCCTCCAAATCTTCAACCAATGGCCCTCCACCGGCGTGGGGCGATCCAAATGCACCAGGCGCTATTGGCGTCGTTCAAGAGGCGGGATCTGCTGGCGGCGGTGGCGCATCCCAGCGACAAGAGGTGACTCGGACCAGCGAGGAGAATCGTTTGCTTCCAGCCACGGGGCGGGGCTGGGGTTTCCACTTCTCTATTCTTAGGATTCTGCGCCTTCTACGGGATCCAGCCGTCGGACCTGGGCCCGCATAGCATCGAGCAGCTCGCCATTTTCATGGCGTTCTGCGAGTTCTATCTGGGCTGCGGGCCCTACTTCCCCCTGTGGCAAGATCTATTCCATGGGAGGATTAGCCACGAAGAATCGGGCGGCCCAATCTTTGGCGGGTGTCTGATGTTTCATTTGAAGTCGGCGTCGTTCTTTGACACGATCTTGCCGGCCAAGACAAGCAGTGGAAGAAATCCTGGTTCTCGTCACGGCGACTCCATACGGTGGTGGCGCTTCAAGATACTCATATGGCCCGAACGCGTCGGCTCCGGGTTGGCAAGCTCTCTGGACCAGCGGATGGTTGTCGATGAAATGTTGCAAACCATCCAGCGCTGAAGAAGAACCTCAAACCATCAACCTTTACAACTGGCTCGGGCGGCTCGTGCCTTTGGCCCGTGACCATTATATGTCAATGCCGGGTAGGGATGACCCGATAAAATCCTGCCTCGTCGAGTGGAAGCTCGAGGACTACATCCTAGCTCTGAAGAAAATCACCCAGGCGGCATACCTAGACGCGAAGGCCGGGGTCTCCCCCTACACCGCAAGGCGCCCAGCTCCGACGGTAAGTCGCCATTTTATCGCCATTAAGTAGTCATGAGATGATGCGATCGTGGTTATCTTTGACATTGTTTCATTTTATTGTAGCTGTTCCAAGTGGTGGAAGGATGGCTCCCACCGCGGATGGCGAAAACTTCGAGCACAAATGCGTTCGGGGCGAGGCGAATCGCCACCCGCTAGGCGGCGTCGGGAAGCGGCAGCGGTGATGGCGATGATGATGGCGAAGACAAGCCCGTGGAGGCCGCCCGATGGTTACGCAAAACTCGGGGCAGCATCAGCGAGCTTCGGCGATAAGAGCCTTGAGCGTCCACGGCGGCGATGGCGATGAGCTCCCGAGCACACCTCTCATCGTCGAGCTACCGTCGAAGAAGAAGAAGAAGGAAGTGAAGGCTCGCCAAGGAGGAAAACGAAATTTGGCGAAACAAGCGTCTCCGCCGCTTCTGCGACTAGTTACGGCGCCCGGCGGCTCGGCTAAGGGTGAAGCGGCGCAGCGGCAACACCGGAAGCCGCTGTCCTCTGAATCGCAGTACCTCGCCTCGCTTCCACCCCGTTGCCGGTCTCTGGGTTGGGGGCTATTCGATCGCGGTAACCGCCTCCGGAGAACTCCCGAGATATCGTCACGGAGGCTCTGCCGTGGACTCGTCTTGAAGAGGCCCTCCGTGTCTTAGGCACACGGCGTGCTTGAGATGGGCCTTAGTCGGGCTGGGTCCCGAGATGGAGAAGCTTGCCGATATCCGCGGGACTGCAGTTCATACCGATCGCCAAGTAAGTTTTGTTCATCTGCTTGCCTTCCGTTGTACTCGGACAATTTTGCTCATATCGTTGTTTCACGGGTGGAGTTAAGAAGATCGGCCACCCTTCCATGGCCAACGTGCCGCCAGTCGTCGCCGAGGAGGAGCCCTCAGGGAAGAGGAAAGCTGATGAAATCGCTGCCCCCGCAGACAGTGCTAAGAAGGCGAAGGGCAACAATATCGTCACGGTCTCTGACGACACGACGGTTGCTCTGAGTGATCCTCTGACTGCGGCGGAGGTGGCCTTGAACCAAGGAGGTTGTTTCCTGCACAGGATGGCGAGTCGGCTCCTAGTGGCGCTGGAGCATCCGCCCGCGACCTTCCCGCTTTATGGCCATGACCACAATGAGTGGCGCAATGCCAGCGAGCGAACGCTGAGGTCGTGGAGGCGGAGGTCGAGCAGCGTCGTGGACACACTCCAGCTCTGCTTGCATCTGTCGCGTTCTGACTCCACGGCATCTGGGCGCAGCCGTCCGGTATGTCCGGTCCCGAGATCGGCCACTGAATTCGATTGGTGATTCTTTAGTGTTTGTTTTATTTGTATACGCGGTCCCAGTGCCTAGTCGCTGAATTTCAGCGGGTGGGCATAGGATTTTGATTTCAGTCCCGGTGCCTGGTCGCTGGATTTCAGCGGGTGGGCACTTAGGATTATCTCAATCCCGAGTGTCTAGTCCTTTGGATTTCAGCGGGTGGGCACTTAGGATTCTATTGTTGTTGATTTGTTTGATTTGTGCGCGGGGCTTGCGGCGTGAATCAGCCGATCGGCTTGCGAAGTGTCGTGGAGAAGGAACTTGTTGCCGTCAAGAAGCGAACAAGGGACTCAAGGAATGTTGCCAAAGCGGAGGAGGTTTGCCGGGCCTTGTCGGCGGGTGGCTGACGGCGGCTCGATCTGCGTTAGTATGGTTGAGAAGCGGATCGCTGATCTGGGCCTTGAGCTCAAGGAAGAAGCGGAGGTGAGCTCAGCGGATGGCCGAGCAAAAGCTGCTGTTACGGCTGCCGCTGAAGAGCGAAAGGTCTCTGACACCCTCGTTATTGGGCTGCAAAACGACTTCTCCTCGCTTCAAAGCTTCATCATGGGCCTCTGCCGTCCTTTAATTGGTAAACTTTCTGCCTCTGCCTGTAGTAGCTGCATTATGTAATCGTTGTTATACTCACTGCCGCCCTCATCCACGGTCGGATTATCGACAACTTCGGAGGCGCGATCGTCAGCGGCGATGTGTGACCACTGTCGACTTGGCCACGTTGTCCGTGGCTTGCATTGAGCATATCTTGGAGATATTGCCTACGGAATTGATTCAGCGACCTCGTCGAAGTATGGCGATATCTGGAGAAAGTGCGTCGATCGTCGAGTTCATGATCGATCGGCGTTAAGCGGCGGCAGCGGCTCTCAGCGGCTTAGGCTTTCCACTTCCGGAGGACTTGATCTTAGCGTGGCGTGGCTACTACCTTGTCGGCGGGCTCGGTGGAGATCGCCGAGTGCTGAAGTAGCCGGACGGGCGCGGTGTACTCCGATCCGTCTGGCGATGGGCGACCTCCTCCCATATCGAGGCGGCTCGCCCGCGATCTGAACGCCGCGCCGGACTTCAAGGTCGATCAGCCCTTCCGTGCGGCGATGGCGGGTGAGTTGACGGCCGTCGAACGAACCCATACCGCCCTTCATTACGCAGCGCGGTGGCGGCGAGTTGCGTCGAAACCTGCGGAGTAGAAACACATGCCACAGAGGCGTTAGTAGCAGTGGCCATTGGACTCAACTTGTAATTTGGAGCAGCTGTTCTTCTATAATGAAACTTCGTGTTATTTTGTGAATTGTTTAAGTAATTTTGATTGCTGATTGGGCCGAGTCCCAGCGCGTCCGCCCTTTTATGGGGTTTACCTTGTTTGTTATGTGTTTGTGGTTTTGAATGTTTTGTCGGTTGTTTTGTTATTGAGGTCGACTACCGAGCTCGGAGAGCCCGATGAGGCGACTCCGTGAGTGCTCTTTACTTGACCGTTTTCCCTTGTGAGCGAGGTCGGGTGGCGAGTCCCGAGCATGGTACTTAGTGGTTCTAGTCGCAGCTCCGGGTGGGTGAGGACTGGCGTTTGAGAAGTCGCCACTCTGCGACCGTAGGGTGATCGCATCTTGATCTGGGCATGCTCTCATACTTGGTGTTTTTCCCTAGTCGCTCGTGCTCGACTAGTCATCAGTCCCCGAGCGTGGTACTTGGCCGTTCGAGTTGCTGTGTCGAGGATGCGGAGGACCTTGGTCGCTGTGAGGAACGAGGCGATTGTCTTGGCTCGTTAAGCCCGATCGAGCTAAGCGACTCCAATGGGGCTCCGGGTTGGCGTTTTTCGTGGACGTTACGAGTCCTGGGGTAACCCAGTACCCTCAAAACGCACTACTTGGCCATGCCGGTCATTGTACCAGAGGTTGACTTCTGCGGTTAACAGCGCTGTTATTACGAGTGCGAGTGGCAAAAGGCACGGAGAGTAGACACAATTTGCGGTAACCAATCTATTTTATTTCATAGCGAGTGGAGAGTACATGTATGGAATTCTAGGAGTAGAATTTCCGTAGGAGGTTTACATTCCACGATCGCTTGACATCGAGTTTCCTGTCTCCTCAGAAATCGATGAGGTAGTAGGCATCGTTGCCGAGGACTCTCCCGATGGCGAATGGTCCCTCCCAAGGGGGGTAGCTTGTGCATGCCCTTCTTGTCCTGGATGAGGCGTAACACCAGATCACCTTGCTGGAACGTGCGGGTCCTTACTCGCTGGCTATGGTAGCGGCGGAGCCCTTGTTGGTAGATGGCGGTGCGGGAGCGAGCTAGGTCGCGTGCCTCATCGATTTGGTCGACTCCATCCTGGCGTGCGAGTTCGTTTGCGGTCTCCGTGTAGTTGACAACCCTGGGCGAGTCGTGCTCTAGGTCGGTGGGCATGACTGCCTCGGCGCCATACACCATGAAGAAGGGGGTGAACCCTATCGACCTGTTGACAGAGGTGCGGATGCCCCAGATGACGGGGGGTAGCTCCTCGACCCAGCACCCGGCGGTACGCTCGAGTGGTACTTGGAGCCGTGGTTTCAGGCCGTGGACGATGCTCTGGTTGGCTCGCTCCGCCTGGCCGTTGGACTCTGGGTGAGCGACTGAGGCGAGGTCGAGTCGGATGTGATGTTCCTCGCAGAACTCGGCCATGGCTCCTTTGGCGAAGTTGGTGCCGTTGTCCGTGATGATGCTGTTTGGGAACCCGTAGCGATAGATGAGCTTGCGTAGCAACTTGGTGGCGGTCTTCCCGTCGCATTTCTGGACTGGCTTGGCCTCCACCCATTTTGTGAATTTGTCGACTGCGACCAGGAGGTGGGTGAAGCGGAGGGCCTTTTGAAAGAGCCTACCATGTCCATACCCCACGGCGACGGCGGCGGTGATGGGGATTGTCTTGGCGCCGAGCACAACCGTGGGTCTGGTTAGCATGCCGGCACCGGCGCACCATTGGACAATGTCGGCGGCGTCTGCGTGTCGGTGGGCGATAGAAACCGTGTCGCATAGCCTTTGTGACCGGAGCGAAGCGTGGCGTGGTGGCGCGATCGCCGGAGTGGATGTCGTGGAGGATTTTCGTCCTTCATGGGTTGAACAGCGTTGGAACACGCCGATCACGCTGTGCTTGTGGAGCTACGCCGTCGATAATGACAAAGGATTTGCAGTGGCGCTATCATCCGGCGTCTGTTTAAATGCTGGCGGCAAGGTGCCTCCCTCCGGGTAAGCGATACGGTGTAGTCCGATCTTCTAGCTTCGGCGATGAGTGCGACCAGGGATGCCTCACGGTTGCGGCGGGACTCGATGTCGATCTCCCTTGGGGAGAGGCGGAAGGCTTAGTGATGGTGTCGAGAAGACATCGGCGGGTGGTGCGAGTCGAGCCGAGCGATCGAGAGTCGTCGGCTTCCTCGTTCTTCCTCCGGTCGATCCACTCGGCGGAATAGCCATGATGTCCCCGGCTTGTCCTTTGCTGGCGTTATGCCATCATGGTGGGGGATCTGGTCGCGGTGCCAACGACTTGCCGACAAGGTCGAGTCTCCGTAGCAGCGTGGCGGTTGACATTCATCTCCTTGGCGGCTCGCATGCCGTGGAGTAGTGCCTCGTGCTCGGCCATGTTGTTGGTGCATGGGGTGAAGTCGGCGGAAGGGCGTGGCGTGGCTTATCGCCTTCGGAGAGGTTAGCGATCCCGCTCTGCACGTCCGCATTCTTGGAGTCGTGAAGTGTAAACTCTAGTAGTGGAGGTATGGCAGCTTTTACGGCTGCTGGGCCTCCTCGATCAGCGATGAAGTCCGAGATCCTGCGACTTGATCGCTTGCGGCTCGTACTTGATGTTGTGGGCGCCGATTTGACGGCCCTTGGCGACTTCGCCCGGTCACCTCGCGGTTGCGGATGATGTCCTGCGGTGTTGAGGAGGCGACCGTTATCGGGTGCTCCTAAGTAGTGTGGCGATCGCCGTTGTGCTCTGAAGACGCGTATACCAGTTTACGGTATTGCGGGTATCGGCGCGACTTCGGTGAGACCTCGCTATATAGTACCTTTGGTCGCTGCCTTTCTCCTTTCCTTCCTACGGTGGCTCGGCGACCATGGCCAATGACGGCTTCGGAAGCGGCGTGAACCAGCATGGGCTCCTTGTCGGCGGGGGCAGCGAGTAGCGGTGCTGCGGTAGCACCTTCTTGAGTTCGAGCGCATCGTCCGCCTCCTTGTCCCCTTTGGAAGGTGGGGTTCTTGCATCGGCGATATAGGGCATCGCCTTTCCAATCGGGGAATGAAGCGGCGAGAGCAGCGACTCGCCCAACCGACTTCTGGGCGTCGCGAGCACTCGGGTTTGCCGAGTCGGCGATCGTGTCGATCTTGGTGGGATTCGCCTTGATCCGCGCTTGGAGGCGGCGTATCCGGTAGCTACCACTTTGGTACACGAAGGTGCATTTACTGAGTTTAGTTTTATCTTGCATTTCCACGGTTGGCGAATGTTTCCGCCTGGTCGGTGAGTAGGTCACCTGGCGGCGGACATCACTACTGCATCGATGTGAGCGTGGATATTGCGACAATTTGGCTCGCAAGGCACTCTGCATACACCTGGTAGGTACATGGCGTTCTTGAGGCTGAAGGTCATGGCGATGTAGCAAAAGGCTCGAATGGCGTGATGAGCGCCATCTTCTCTTAAGTCCTCAACGGCCATTTTGATCTGGTTGTACCCGGTAGGCGTCAAGGAAGCATAGCGACTCGAGCCAGCGATGGAATCGATTATTTGGTCGATCCGCGGGAGGGCAATTGCTCTCCTTGAACAGCGCTGTTTAAGTTTGTGTAATCAATACATCCTCCGGTCCCATTTTCTTCTCGACCGGGGCTGGGTTTGCCAGCCACTTGGGTGTTGATTGGCGGATGAAGCCTGCGGTGATGGCAGCTGCACCTCCTCGGCGATGGCTCGTGGCGCTCTTCATTGAAGGGCATAGCGGCTTGACGAGTCGCACTTTAGAATTGGCGTTGAGTTTGTGCTCGGTGAGTTCCCTAGGGACACCGGGCATGTCGGAGGGCATCCATGCGAAGATGTCCCTGTTCTCATGGAGGAACTTCGATGAGGCGCCTTCTATCTTTGGGCTCATGCCGTCCGTCGTCACCGTCGGCTGGAGTCGCTGGGACCAGCTCGGCAGTGCGGGTATCGTCGTTACCTCGAAGGCTGAGGTGTTGGCGCCCTCCAGTTAGGCTTCTTGAGTATAGTGGGGTGCGTCGTTGTTGACCCGCTCGCGTATTTAGCGAGCTTCGTCGGCGTGGTTGGCCTCTGCCGTGATAATGGCGTCGCGAGTTCGGCTCCTTTGGCCTCGCTTTTCGGCGGCCATGTCGAGTCGCTGTGGATGGTGATGGCGCCACGCGGTCCGGGAGCTTCATCGCGTTATCTGGCGTAGTGTAAGCGCCGCCATGAACTTGGCGAACGCCTGGCGCCCCAGGACGCAGTGGTAGGGGCTATCGAAGGGCACCAGCACAAAGATGATCCGCTCGGTGCAGAAGTTTGCCGGTGTGCGAAGGTATTGGCGCAGCGTGACCTTGCCGATCGATGCGCCTTCCGGCCGGGGGCGATGTCGTGGAGCGTGGTGTAGGTCGTCTCGACCATCGGCTGCGGAGCCGCAATCGCTGAAGGTGTCGGTGCAGGATGTTGATGGGCTGTCGTCGTCCATCAATGTCTTGAGGAGCGATAGTCTCCACCTTGGGCTTGACTACCGGGCGACTCGGCCTGGGTACTCGATCGTGGCGAGTGGTCTGGCAGCTCCGGTGATGGATTGCTCCGACCGGTTGAGGCGGGAGCGTCCACAGGCCACGCATTGTGGCGGCAAGCGTGGCGATGACCTTCTTCTCGCGCTTCGTGTTGAAGCCTGTGAAGGTGTGGATCAAGCCAGCCACGCTGCCAAATTTTCCGCCGTTTGGCAGGTTGTTGTCGGGGTCTTCCCGCGCTCGCCGTGCCTTCTCGATCTCCTTGAGAGAGTGGCATTTGGCGGTCGTGTGTGTGGCGGGCTTTCCTTCCCTGCTGTGAAATGCACAAGGTTGGTTAAGGAGGGCCGCGGTGAACCTTGGTTTTGCCTTGTAGTTACCGCCGTCGCGGTGTTGCCCCGTCGCGGCGGAAGCTCTTGGGCTACCTGCAGCGTGCCGGCGTTAGCGGCAATCGACTTCGCCCATTCTGCGGCGCTTGCGGTGAGGCGAATGTTGCTGTAGCGTCGTCGGATAAATGCGTCCGTTATCGTTGCCGCTCATGCGGTGTTGTCCTCCCGACTCATCATCGGTTTCTTGGTTTGGGTCTTCCTCCGCGTATCTTTTGGCGATCTCAAGGAGGTCCGGTATGTTGTCGAGTGTGCGGTATGCTCGTTTGAGCTTGGAGACCGAGGGCTCGTGGCATGAGGTCTTGAAGCGATGGATTGCGATTGCATGGGTAAGTCCGACCGTGTTATACCACAATTCTTGCCACCGTTGGACCCAGCTTGGTCGACTCGCGAGTCCTGGGCGCTCGTTCAGGTCTTGATGGTGGTGGCGTGGGTGTATGAACCCTCGAAGTGCTGGCGAAGGCATCGCATCTCTTCGAGTCGATGCTATCCGCGGGAGAGGTTGATCCACTTTGCATGCCCCCTCCATCATCGGGGGAGGTAGCGGCGGTAGATCGGTGTGGCGGCGATCCCCATTGCCATGAGGTAAGTATCCAGCCACACGGAGGGATGTCTGAGGTCGTACTTCTCTATTTCCTTGGCGCTTTGAAGTTGGGTATCTTTCGCCTCGGATCATCGGTCCAAAGCACGGGGCCCGAGTAAACAGCGACCTCGGCTTTCATTGTCGGCGATTGGTTAGGGTATGTCGCGGTCGTCGATGGCTGGCGTCTGGCGCTGGTTGTTGATGATGTGGGTGCGAGCGTCGGCGTGCTGACTATTGGCCGTGAAGTTGGTCACCGGCGAAGTCGTTGGTGGAGAGTGCAGCGTTAAGCGGTCGGTGTTGGAGCTGTAGTGGTTGGTGGCGGGCGGTTGAGGTGTTTGCCGCCAAGGGACGGCGCTTGAGGCGCTCTGCTGCCGATGAGCAGTACATCCGACCCTGTGAGTCGATGCCTGCGTTTTGTTGCTCGACCGCCTTTGCGAGCAAGGCCTTGACGTACTGGATCTGTAGGGCGCCGTCACCGGTGGCCGTGATGTTGTCGGCTGCTGCTCGTCCTGCGACAAGGTTGTCCATCGGGGTGAAGAACAATGGTAGGCCGTTCGCGTCTCGCTCCCGTGAGGAAACCACGATCCGCGGCTGGTCCCTGGGGGGTGCGCCGTTGGGTGGTGGTGGGGCACCATTCGTCGTCGACCCTTGTGGGGGCCGGGCGTTTCCTCCTGGTGGCACGTTTTCGCAGATCGCGCGCTCGGCCGCGCGGGCCGGGTCGCTCTCGTCGTCGAAATTCAGGGCGCGCCCCTACACGGTGGGGTTCAGGCGCGACCTGATTGTTCTTCAGTGGTAGCGCGACGGCTCTGCGTCACGCTGGCGAAATTTTTCACGCTCGACTTGCTCCTTGCGGACTGCTTCCGCCAGCTTCAGGCGGAGTTCCTCAACCTCCGTTGCTGTTGCGTTGGAGGGATCGGGATGGAGAATGGATCCTCCGGTGGTGGCGCCCGATCGCCATGTAGGTCGCGACGTGGCGACGGTCCGTCGCGGAGATCGGCGGACTTCTCGACCGGAGTCATAATCGAAGATCCCAGGATGGAGGATCCTCGAAGTCTCTGACGTTGGAGACCTGGGTGACGGAGCCCGGGCGGCGACGATGGATCCGGCGAGTGGCGGCAGAATTCGGCGTCGTCGTTGAGGGCCGCCTTCTGCGGCGCGGTGGTTTCAGCCGCGTTCTTTGTGGGCTAAGATTATACCGGGCGGCGATGGTGCGGACCTGACTCTCGGAGAGTTGGTCGGCGTGGCGGCGACTTCGCGGATCGAGTCGAGTCCTCCGAGGCGATGGCGTCGGTGAGGCCGAAGAGAAGGATCGTGCCGGCCGGCGGGATCATGCTATCGTGGCGTGGGTCGCGCCCGGAAATGTTTGCTTTCGGCAAGATTTGGAGCATCTCGGCGATCGCTATCATGCGGCGGTGGCGGCGACTCATTGATGGGCAGATTGGATCTCGCCGCGGAACACGGCAGACCAGCCGGCCCCACGGTGGGCGCCAGCGTCGTGGGAATGACCACGGCGGATGCTACAATCGGCGAGTAGTAGAACATGGGGCAAGGCGGCCCGCCATCTGCGGTCGAGATGAGGCGGAGACACAAGGGTTTACCAGGTTCGGCCCCGAAGATAAGACCTACTCTGCAAGATTGTATTATGGTGGAAGTACAATGGGGCGAGCTCGGCTAAGCGGTGATCGCTTGGGTGGATGATGGAGCGTATCCTCTACTGCCCTCTAGGGAGGTTTATATAGACTCACCCCTAAGGTTTACAGATCTCAGCGAATCGGTTAAGGTTTCAGCAATCGTTTAACCTAATCCATTGGGCCTATCTAAATACGGGCCTTGACTTCCGATCGCTTGACTTCACGCCAGTCGTGATCCGATCGTCGTTCTGCGGGCCCACTCTTAGGTGCACAGGCGGTGAATCGTCTGCTGGGTATACCCGGTGAGCATATCCCCATCATGCCGGCAACTTCATCAACATCGCCATCACCCAGGACAAAGAGATTGCCAAGCCCCTCCAGATATACATCAAGGCCTCGGACTCCGTGACGAAGTACTCGGAGATTCTGCGCCGAGCCCCCGAGCGTGTCATAAGCTGGAAAGCTTCATGTGCATGGGTTGGCGCAAGGATGGCGTTGTCAATGGTGAAGGAACACTACGAAGGTGCAGAGCATTGACCACGGTGACCTCTGGCATCCCGGCGTTAGCGATGGCGGCAAAGAGATTGATCATGAAGCCATCTTGTCATCACTCGCGGGTTATGACACCGAGTTCGAGTTGGTGGACATCGGCGTCTTCGTGCCCATGAACACCATCGGCGTCAACCAAGATTCCTCAGGAGTCTCATCATAGTGCCGACGTTGAGGGTGATTCTCCGGCTGGTGGCGATCTTTGCTCCAAGTCTCTGCGCCCAGAATGAAAAACACTTTGTAATATTTGTTTCACCTTTAGTGTATGCGGAAAAAACTTGGTGATGTAACTTAAGGAAAACAATGGTTTTATGTCTTGCTACTTATGAACTAGTTTCCGGCATGTATATATTTTTTAAGCAAGTCTTTGGCTTATCCATTACTTTGGTTCTTATGCTTGACTTTTCGTGAGTCAGAAGACTCGTTGTCGGAACGATGTGCTTAGGTGATGATGCCCAATGGCACCGTCAATAACCCGAGCACAAAATCACTGACAACAAGTGCCAAAAGTCCTTCTCCGAATCCACATAAAATGACAAAAACGCGTAGACGGAAAACTTAAGCTAATGCCACGTGGGTGGAATTTTCACAAGTGCAAGCATAAGACTTGTGCATAAAGGTTTTACATGATCCAAAAATGAACACTAAAGGAGGTAAAGACTCGGAGATATGAGTGAACGAGAGCTTTATTTCATTGATCATATAAGAGATACAATTAGATAAAAAATGCTAAGTGTAAAAAGGGCGTAGGTATGCTATGTTCTATGGCGATCAAGCTCCGGGTAGTCATCATCAAGGTCACGTCGCAGCTTATGATCCTCGTTGGGTCTATCCTTTGGTTCATGATTTTCAACAAGGTAGTAAGACCCATTGAAGCGTGACTTGCTTATGATGAGCAGTCCTTCCATGGCGGGGATAATTTGTGTGACTTCTTACGCTTCTTTCGAACACCAAATCCCCTCTTTAAAGAAGCGATGCGAGCCTTGGCGACTATGGTAGCTGCATAACCTGGCGGTAGATGGCGGATCTTTGGCATGGCCGCACTCCTCCTCGAGAAGGTCCACATCTAGGCGTCTGGATTCTTGGCGTCATCCTCGTCGTGGCGGCAACTCTTGGTGCATCGTGGAGGATGTGGGAGGGTAGAGATAACCGCTCCATATACCATGAAGTAAGGGGTGTATCCGGTAGATCTATTGGGTGTAGTTAGTAAACTCCACAACACGGATGGCAATTCCTTCCGCCAGCTCGGCTGCTCTATGTAGCGGTGCCTCAAGACGTGGCTTGATTCCCTGCAGAATTAATCCATTGGCTCGCTCAAACTGACCATTGGATTGTGGGTGTGCCACAGAAGCAAGATCAAGTCGGATGCCTTTCTCCCAACATGCCTCCACTTCTCCGAGTGATAAATTGCTGCTGTTTTCGGTGATAATGTTGTGTGGGAGACAAAATCTCACCACTAGATCTCGGACGAACCTGAGGGCAGTTGCCCCATCAAGCCTTTCTAATGGGCTTAGCTTCTATCCATTTAGTGAATTTGTCAACTGCTACAAGCAGATACGTAAACCCACAAGGTGCCGTCTGTAACGGTCCCACCATGTCCAGCCCCAATACTGCAAACGGCCAAGTTATTGGTATTGTTCGCAGTTCTTCAGCAGGAACATGTGGTTGTCGAGCATAATACTGGCATCCCATGCATGTCTCAACCATCTTGTCGGCGTCTGCCTTCGCGGTCAACCAGTAGAATCCTTGCCGGAAGGCTTTCACGACCAACGATCGAGGAGCGGCATGATGCCGGCAATCTCTGAGATGGATTTCACGTAGGATTTCCATACCTTCTAGCTGGGAAACACACTTTAGGTATACACCAGTAGTGCTCCTTCTATAGAGTTGCCCATTGATTATGGTATAACCCTTTGCTCGTCGTACTATTTGCCGTCTTTCGACTTCGTCGTCGGGCAAAGTTCCGTGTTCGAGGTATTCCATGAATGGTTTTGTCCAAGCCGGAGGGACCTTAGTCACCATGTTGACCAAAGAGTCAGCTCTATCCGGGTTGTCGATGTCGGCCCCCTTCACGGATGGTGTGTGCAGGTGCTCTAGGAAAACTCCTGGCGGAATTTGCTTGTGCCTGATCCAAGCTTAGACAACAGATCAAGCGCCTCATTTTGTTCCCTAGGTACATACTTGACTTCGTGTCCAAGAAACTCTTAGCTATCGTCCACTTCGTCTCGATATGCCGCCATCATAGGGTTCCGCGCATTCCGGTGCGACCACTGTTGGGACCAAGTCGGAATCTCCACAGCAAACTATGCGCTTGATGCCAATATCCTTGGCTACACGTAGTCCATGAATGAGTGCTTCGTACTCCGCCATGTTGTTTGTAGCCTCAAAGTGGATCTGCAGAACGTAGTGTAGCTTGTCTCCTGTTGGTGATTGTAATAATACACCAGCCCCCGAGCCGTTGAGCAGCTTTGATCCGTCAAAGTGCATCACCCAGTACTCTGGCTCCGGCAACAGAGTAACATCTGGCATCTCCGTCCAATCTGCAACAAAATCCGCCAAGACTTGTGACTTGATAGCGTTGCGCCTCTTGTAGGTGATCTCGAAGGCGGCGAGTTCAATGCCCCACTTCACGACCCTTCCTGTAGCGTCGCTGTTATTGATAATGTCGGACAGTGGAGTCTTGCTCACCACTGTGATTGGGTGCTCCTGAAATTAATGCCTCAGCTTCCGAGAAGCAAGGAATACTCCATAAGCTATCTTTTGGTAGTGCGGGTAACGCTGCTTGGACTCCGTCAAGACCTCACTCACATAGTAAACTGGTCGTTGAACTCCATGCTCATAGCCTGGTTCCTTCCTCTCTACCACGACGACGATGATGATAACCCGGTTGGTTGCCGCCATGTAAATTAATAGGGTCTCTCCAGGCTCGGGTGCTACAAGGATGGGCGCTGAGGAAAGAATCTCCTTGAGCTGCTTCAATGCTGCATCTGCTTCGTCCGTCCACGTGAATTTGTCCGCCTTCTTCAGCAACTTGTATAGCGGCAGAGCCTTCTCTCCAAGTCGGCTGACGAACCGACTAACTGCTGCAACACAACCTGTTAGTCGTTGAATGTCCTTTAGGCATGTCGGACGGTTTATGTTTAAGATGGCCTTGATTTTCTCTGGGTTGACCACGATTCCACGTTGGGAAACGATGAAGCCCAACCATTTGCCGGCTGGAACCCCGAAGACGCACTTCTTAGGGTTAAGCATCATGTTGTATTTCCGGAGATTATCAAAGGTTTCTTTTAAGTCGAAGATTAAGTCATTTGACTTTTTAGACAGCACCGCGATATCTTCCACATAAGCATGAACGTTCCGACCAATTTTGTCATGGAGGCAACGTTGCATTGTCCACTGGTAAGTAGCACCTGCGTTTTTCGGTCCAAAGGGCATCGTGACATAGCAAAACGTGTCGTATGGGGTAGTGAACGAAGTGACCAATTGGTCCGACTTCCTCATCTTGATCTGGTGGTATCCTGAGTATGCATCGAGAAAACACAAAAGTTTCGAGCCAGCCGTCGAGTCAATGACTTGGTCAATGCGAGGCAAAGCAAACGGATCTTTGGGACATGCTTTGTTCAAGCCGGTGTATTCAACGCACATTCTTAATTCATTGGTTCCCTTTTTGGGGACAAGTACAGGATTGGCCACCCATTGGGTGTGAAGGACTTCTCGGATAAATCTAGCCTTAAGTAACCGAGCCATCTCTTTGCCAATGGTGCGTCTCTTCTCATCTCCAAAGTGTCGTAGAGGTTGTTTCACTGGTTTACATTTTGGATCAATGTTTAAGCTGTGCTCGGCAAGTTCCCTAGGTACACCTTTCATGTCGGCAGGTTGCCAGGCAAAGATGTCCCTATTCTCACGGAGGAACTCGACGAGCGCGCTTTCCTATTTGGGATCCAGGTTCGTCCCAATGGCGGTGACCTTGGAGGCATCACCTACCACAAGTTCCACTGGCTTGGTCTCGATGGCGGCCTTGAACGCAGGAGCGGAGTCGGAGATCTGCTTCTTCGACGCGGGCATCTCTGAGTCATCGACCTTGCTCTGGATCTCTTTGAATTCTTCGCGTAGAGGACAGCTTCTGCAACGGCTGCTTCATTGATCTCGCAGTCCCTTGCCTTGGTAAAGCTTCCAGATAACGTGATGATACCGTTTGTTCCGGGTATCTTGAGTTTGTTGTAGACGAAGCATGGCTTGGCCATGAACGTGTGGAATATGTCGCGGCTGAATATGACGTGGTACATGCTCTTGAAGGGGACCACCTCGAAGGTCATGTGCTCTTGACGGTAATTATTAACATCACCAAAGGCAACCTGAAGTGTAATGCACCCAAGGGACCAAGCCTCCCGACCAGGAACTACGCCGTGGAAGATGGTGTTGGTCCGCCTTAGGTTTGCCTCCGTCAAGTTCATCTTATGTAGTGTATCCAGGTACATGATGTTGATGCTGCTTCCACTATCCACCATACACTTGGTGAACTCCACGCCGTCAATCAAGGGGTTGATGACCATGGCGTACTGGTTCTCCGTGGGTATAAAGTCTGGGTGGTCCGTCCTGTCCCAAGTGATTGGAAACTCCGACCAGCGCAGGTACTGGTGAACTGGGGGGAGAGTGGCCATCATGATCCTCAGAGAGGTCTTCTGTTGTCGGACGGTGGGGGTGCCCAGGAAAGTGTGGTAGACTGGAGCCTTCTTTGCGAAGGGGTTCTTGCCCTTGTCGTCGCTCTTGGCGGCGTGCTTGGGTTCAACGTCTTCGTCCATGTCACTTGAATCCTTGGACTCCTCCTCCTTCTTCTTCCCCTTGACCTTGCCTCGCGGTCTGTTCTTCCGACTTTTCTTGTAGCCGGACTCCGGGTCTTCCTTGAGGTCGTTGACGAACTTGCAGTGTCGATTGGTATGGGTGGCCTTGCCATTGGCATCGAGGTGTACGAGGCACGGCATATCACGATACTCGTAGGTTTGGGGAACACGGGGCGGCTCCGAGGTGGTTTCACTTCCTCGTTGCTACCCACGACCAGCTCCCCTTCCTCGGCCACGTTGACCGCCATAACCTCGTCCTGCAAAAGTCATAGCGACCATGTCGGTAGATTGCTTTTATTCTGGAGCAATTTTCCGCTTTGTACTGCTGTTCCTCCGAGCTTGAGTTGGAACGGCTGTTGCCGGCAAGGAGCCACGAGCATCGTCGTCGGCAGCTGCGAACTCACTAGCCAACTAAATCATCTGGTTCAAGTCAAGCTAGTGATTGTCCTGCAAGCGCTTCAACTTATGTCAGAGCAGCGTGCCCCTTTCCAACCCATCGATGAAGGCGGCCATGGCGGTCTGAGCGTGCACTCCTACGCAGGAATTCTTCATATCCAGCCAGCGGGAGAGGTAGGCGCGAGATGTCTCGTCTTTATCTTGCATGCACCACTATAGATCGCCCAGAGTGCAGGGACGCTTGTATGTACCCTCAAAGTTTTTGGTGAACGCTTCTTGCATGTCCAGCCAGTTGTAGATAGATTTCTCCGGCAAGTCGTCGATCCATTGACGGGCCGTGCCTGCCAACATTAATGGGAGGTACTTGACGACGACGTTGGGGTTGCCTCCGGCAATCTCCACCATGTTGCCGTAGTCCTGCAACCATGTGGCTGGCTTGGCGGTGCTGTCATAGGATTTGATGGTCTTGTCAATCCGGAAACCTTTGGGGTAAGTTGCGGACCGTATTGCAGGTCCAAAGCAACGTGGTCCCAGGTATGGTCCTTCCCTGGCCTCGTGGATCTTATCGATCCGCGAACGTGCATCGTACGGCTCCGGGTTCTTCTTCTTTTTGTCAACAGGGGATGGGTTGCGTGAACGACGCAGGCCTCCTCCGCCATGGTGACTGCTTGGTGGTGACAGAGGCGAAGGTGGTGGTGGGGCCTTCTTGCTGTTACCCTCCTGCGACGCCTCACGCCTGTAACGGTTGCTTGTCGGATGTGGAGGGTCATGGCGTGACCTGCTCTTGTGTCCTTGGTTGCGCTCTCCGTCATGACGGGTCTGCTCCATGTTGTCGTTGTTGACGATGCCGCACTGCTTTGGTGGGGGCATATCCGCACGATGGTGAGTCTTGTAATCTTCGCGATGTCGGGGGGATCGGGGCGGTGGCGATGGGCGACGAGGTCGGGCCTTTTTTCTGTGGTCGGAGGATATGGGGATAGCATCCTTCCTGTTGCGCGCATCCCTCCGTCTTCATTCTGATGAACCCGTATGAGACCCGACATCAAGAGGAGATCTGTCCCTTGGCGGCTTGTACTGGCTAGATTGGTAGAGAGCTGGGTCGGACTCAAGCCTCTGAGAGGTGGCATTTTCCTGCTGCTTCACCGCCTTGGCCACTAGGTCATAGACCTGTTCCAATGCCTCAGGCGATCTATCCTGCTCCAGAAGGGTCTTGGCGACGGCGAGGTTAAGGAGTGGGGTGGGCATCACCTCCTTGCCTTCAATGTCAATGTATGGATTGGCATGTGCCGGCTTCGAGGGGGCCCATCCTAGGTTATGCCGCACACCAGGATCGTTGATGACGTGAGCTGGAGCTTTCTTAGCCTTCTGCTGCTGCAGCAAAGTTTTGTACTCGGCCTCCATTGCTCTAGCTTTCTCTATGGACTTTTGCGCGTTGACCAGATCTCGATCTAGTTTAGCGCCTTGCTCCGTGATGGCCTGCGCTTCCTCCAGCAGCTGCTGGCGCTTCTCGTCAAGCTGGGTCACGTTCCGGATATGAGCAACTGTTAGTGGCTCAACGAGGAGATTGTCGTACATCACTCTATCAGCTAGAGTAACTTGGGCTGCTGCAGACGTAGATGCTGGAGGCGGCAAGTTTGCGGTGTTTTTGTTGCTCGGGCCGGTGCCGAGTTCCTGCGGCTGTTGCACTGGTTTAGGCGGAGGAGGCATGAATTTTGCGCAAACATCGTCAGCAGCAATAAGTGGCCCCTTCCCCTTTTCCAGTGCCGTAGGCGGAGCTCGTCCGGGTTGATCTTCATCCATCGCCATCCCAATGGTGACGAACACCCCTCGAGACGTGACGGTGTTGTTGGCTTGCTCGTCGCGCGAGTACTCCTCCTCCATCTCCTGCATAGCGGAGTCTAGCTCTTCTGGACTGAAGTCTATCTCCTCTGAATCTGCACTGAAATCAGCATAAAGCGCGTTAATGACAGAGTCGGAGGGTGCCAGGACTTCCTCGATGACGGGCGGTGGAAGTGCAACGGCCTCGATGATGACTGGAGGTGGTGCTGCTGCTGCGACGATGGCGGCGGGAGGCGGTGGCGGCGGCTGCTGAATCAGAGGTTCTCCGTCTCTGAGTGCAAGATCCATCTAGGCTGCTACGTCAGCTTCTGCGTAGCTGTTGACGGTGCTCACTATCTCTTCGAGGGTAAGGCGTCCTGTTGCCTGCTGCCGTCTTAAAGAACGTCGAAGAAGCGTGACACGGTCCAGTCCTTCCACGAAGTGATACAAAGCGTTATCATCGGGGTAGTGGGCTAGATCGGCTCGTATATGGAGCCACCTGGCCAGGTAATCGCGAGGGTTTTCGCCTTCTCTCTGAACGCAGCGTGCCAGATCGAAGATGGTAACCACGCCGACGAACTTGGATCTCTATTGTCCAGACGCATGGGTGAAGCCGGCGGATTTGCAGTGATCTTCCACCTTTATGTCCTGCACAGGGGCGGTTTGGGTGGGCCTTGAATTTTTCCGATCTTTGTCGGCAAACTCCGAGGAGAGATCCGACATTGATCCTTCCGTGAACGTATACTGCCCGTAGGCGGTCCGTGCGGGCCTTGATGCTCCTCCGACTCCCAGGGAACTAGTGCCCGAGTCGGTTTTGCCGATGAAGAGGTGGATGTCTCCGATAGGAACGATTGAACACCGTGTAGGGTTTGTCTTCGCCGGGATCTAGAACTCGTCAGGAGGGATGATCGGAACGTTTCCGGAGAAGAGAACACGGACGATGGCTACGGTTTCGTTGATTCCCGCGAAGATCTTGGTCCTCGCCCGCTGAAGATCCTGAAGCGCCTCTTGCCCCACGGTGGGCGCCAACTGTCGTGGTATTGCCGACGAGTACGCCATGGAGGGGTCCTCACAGTGTGTGTTTAGAGACGTGGGGTAAGGCGGACGGTTGACGGGTACGAGGTAACACAGCTTACCCAGGTTCAGATCCCACAACGGTGGCGGAATCCTACTCTGCAATAAATCACTATAAGGGCAATAAGCCGGGTTACAGGGATTGGTTCGCTGTGCGAGGTGCGTCGTAGTCGACACTAGGTTGTATGAAGTTGTGTCCTAAAGGCTCCCATAGGCCCGACTTATATAGTCGCCAGGTCCTAGGGTTACAGGGAAAAGTCCTAGCCGGACAGGTTACAGAGTCCTACACCGTCTATTACTAGTCTTGTGTATCTTTCACTCCAAGTCTCCGGGTACGTTGGTGACTCCACCGTAGCCTTCCTTTATCCGGCATGAGCCTCCCTTCTGGATCCATCTAACTGGGCCGCCCAGCAGGCCATAGGCCATGCTACCCACTATGGGCCACCCGGGTTATCCGGATAAGTGACATGCTATGAGGATACCCATATAGCATATCCCAAACACTTGCATTTATGCAAATATGTACCTTCAGTCTTATCTAAACAGTACGTGCATGTCTTATATCCCTTGTTTGTCTGTCCTGAAAGGCTACTAAGAGCAGGCCAATAATTGATGGTTATGAAAAGCAACCCTCGTAGGTCAAATGGCTCATGTTTGTTCTCATCCCACACATGTACACCTGGTTTGCCCCACAGCTGTAAGAGTTCTTCAACTAATGGCCTAAGGTACACATCAATGTCGTTGCGTGGTTGCTTCGGGCCTTGGATGAGCACTGGGATCATAATGAACTTACCTTCATGCACAACCAAGGAGGAAGGTTGTAGATACATAGAGTCACGGACCAGGTGCTGTGACTGCAGCTCTGCTCCCCAAAAGGATTCATGCCATCCGTACTTAGACCAAACCATAAGTTCCTTGCGTCACCTGAAAAGTCCAGGAAGCCTCTCTCGATTTTTCTCCACTGTGACCCATCAACAGGGTGTCTCAACTTGCCATCTTTCTTATGGTCTTCTTTGTGCCATCGCAACAACCTGGCATGCTCTTTGTTTCTGAACATGCGTTTCAACCTTGGTATTATAGGAGCATACCACATAACCTTAGCAGGAACCCTCTTCCGGAGGGGCTCTCCCTCAATATTACCAGGTTCATCTCGTCTGATCTTATATCGCAATGCATTGCATACCGAGCATTTATCTAAATTCTCATACTCCTTACTGCGGTAGAGGATGCAGTCATTAATGCATGCATGTATCTTCTGCACATCTAATCCTAGAGGACAGAGAGTCTTGTTTGCTTCGTACGTACTCTTGGGAAGTTCGTTATGTTTTAGAAACTTCGGCTTCATTATTTTCAGCATCTTTTCAAATGAGGAGTCAGTTAGACCACACTCTGCCTTCCATTGCAGCAATTCCAGTGTGGTACCGAGCTTTGTGCTGCCATCTTCGCAATTTGGGTACAACAATTTCTTGTGATCTTCTAACATGCCCTCTAACTTCAACTTCTCATTTTCTGTTTCCCAGTCTTGCTTTTCATCAGAAATGACCCTACCAAGTTCATCAGCGGGCTCATCTGATGCCCGTTCTTCACCTCCTTCCTCTTCATTGTCTTCCATTGCAGTATCACTGTATTCAGGAAACATATGATGATAGTTGTTATCATCATCTTCTTCACTGTCTTCCATCATAACCCCTCTTTCCCCGTGCTTGGTCCAGCAATTATAGTTGGCATGTAACCTTTCATAATCAGGTGGCCGCGAATGATTTTCGAGGAAGAGTACTCCTTGTTGTTCCGACATTGAACACATGGAAAACGTATAAAACCATTCTCTTTGTTTGCCGTAGCCACATCGATAAATTTATCCACGCCTTTAATGTACCCAGGTACACGCCGGTCACCGTACATCCATTCCCGATCGTTCATCTGCATCATGTAATTAAGTTTATAAAAAACGGGACATCATAAATAGTGAAATGACCAATTCACATCGACACATGCATTGTATCAATGACAGAGAAAAGATAAGATTGCTAACCTCGATCGAGGGAAATAAAGAGGAGAAAGCTCAAGTGCGTCTCGGACACCTTCTATATTTTTGTTTTGTGAGAAATTGAACGAGATCATTCACTCAAACATTTCATCAAATACCTTGAATGCATGCATAGGAAAAAAATAAACTAGCACACCTCTCACACTTTCCACCAAGAAAAAACAAAGGGGAGGCAGAGGGCTGGGGCGTCATATTTATAGAGGGCGGGATCATACGTCCCGGGTTGTAACACAAATCGGGACTAAAGGTGTGTGCCAGGCCACGTGGCTAGCGCCCAAACTTTAGTCCCAGTTTGTGTTACAAACCGGGACGCATGCCTCCGTCCACCATGCCCGCTCGAACCGGGACGCGTGCTAGCATTAGTCCCGGTTCGTGACGCAACCTGGACTAATGCTGTTAGGGGGCACGGACAGATAGCCTGTTTTCTACTAGTGGGAGAGGAACACGGGACACCAAGGGGAAAAAAGAGGAGGTTGGATTTGGGTCCCGCATAATTTATTATCCCACACCAGGACGTGTTGAAAATTTTGAAAAAAAACCCAGGAATCTCTTCCCGCCGCTTCCTTCACATTGTAGAAAAAGTGCCCCTACTACTAGTACTATAGTAGTACTACTACTCCCCCTGCACATCCTTCTCTTCCGAGTAGAAACCTCCAATCGCTAGCTCCCATCATCAGGCAAGCAAGAAAGTGTCACCTAATCGGGATCTGTTCACCTAATCAGGGTATTTTCCCTCCTCTTCTCTGATCGATTGGGCCATTAGGGTGGGGGTAGGTCGGGTGGGGGCGGGGGTGACTGATATCCTTTGGATTCGTTATCGAGGCATGGTCACTTGGTCGTGTTCCAAGTCGGTGTTCTGATTGGGGAATTTGGTCGGGTTCCAAGTCGGTGTTCTTCACTTTGTAACCTTTAATTTCTACTAAAGTGCAATGGATTGTGCGTCAGATTCTTTATGGAGAACTACGGGTTAGTGGCGCGCACGGCCACCACGGATTGTGATGGTACCGTCAGTTCTCTTAAAAGTTGCCTAAAAAGGTAATGGAGCAGCATATTCGTTGTGTTCTTCCACTCTTTCCCATGCTGAAAGTGGTTGTCTACAACCTGGATGTATCCCTGTGACCAAACTTGTCTCGGTCTGCATCTTGTTTTTGTGGAAGCCTGTGTGGCGCCATCTTGTTCTTTATTTACTGTAGCACGGTGGTACATACATGCAAACTTGTGGTGCTCCAGGTGCGACAAACAGCATGATACCCCCACATGCCGGAGGATCCGGCCAGTACCACTACTCACTAAACAAGAGCAAGGCCACTGCCCAGCTAGGAGGGGCCAGCTTAAAGAGAAGGGTATTTTTTTAATCCACTTACCATGGTGCGGTCTGATTTAATTATTATCCGCTTGGTGTCATGCATGCTTATGAGACGTTTAGAAACATGTGTGATTTTATTAAGTCTGGCACTGTGTTTATGTGAATCCAGATCTGGATCTGTCTGACTGTCTCATACACAGTCATATATATGACTACTATGTACTGCATTGAACTGTTGAGCTCTGTTGCTATTTACTCGAAGGTGCTACTGTGGAGAGGCTGAGGCTGCTATAGAGGCTAGTAGATTGCTCATGCCCCCACTAAAAAGGACATTGTCTACACAACAAGGAAGCACAAACACAGATCCAGGTTGGCACTAACCTCTCTAAGAAGTGAGTATAATTTAGAAATCCATAATTTTACATGTTATGATTTTTCGTGTTATTGTTATTAGTTATACCTATCTTTACGCTCATCAAAAGTTCACAAATATCAAAGTTGTTTTCTTTTCAGGCAATGATTTTGTCTAATATTATTAGATTTATATGATATTTACATAATTTAACCTTCTTATATTAACTAATTCGAGACACCGTACGAGACTCCACGTTAATCCTCAGAAAACACATAAAGGTAACCTTAGGATGTTTATTCTATGGTTTAGATCAAATGATTCATCATAAGTTTTATCCATGCACAGCTAGAGTCCTAGAATTGCACGACCTATAGTCCAACGCAAAAAAATTCCAACAGACATATCTGTATCACCAACAGTTAAACAAGAAAATATCTAGCGTTCCCAAGTCATGTTCCCTTTTTTTTGAACAACTTGCGGCGGCTGATACGCCAATTTCATTGATCAGCTGAATAGCAACGTACAATTACATAGCCCGGCCATGAACAATTTTGCAAAATTGATATGACAGGGCATGAAGACTGAATATGAGCTAACGAAGAGCAACTAAAGGTAGGTGCAGCTATGGAGTTGCTATGCACCTTATGCGCACACCTATGAGCAACATAATTTTGGTCCCTGGGTATATGCACCATCCTAGCCTGTAAAGTTCCTGCTAGAATCAAAATCTAGGCTAGAACTTCCCTTGTATTCCAATGGACAAAATTTGATTCCAGCCTCCTATCTGCAACTGCCATTGCAAGAAGCTTGTTATCTGTCAGCAAAGTGGGATTTTTTATTTGTAATTTTGCTGCAATTTCGGCTGCAAGTAACATTGCTGTAGCCTCTGCCTGCAGAACTGAGAGAGTTGAGGAAGTAGACGCTTGTATCTTCAAATTTTCCTGTCCTTTATCGCCTTTCGTTTGAATGAAGATACCAATCCTTGTATATTGAGAACCTGTTGAATTCCTCATTTTATCTTCTTTCCATGATGCATCTGAGAAGATTGTTGTGCCTGTAAACTCGTCTTCCGCTAGTCTGATGTTCCGGCATCCATCCTTTCTATTCTCCTGATCAGTCAAGATTTGCTTCGGCTTGTCCTGCAAGAAAGCACTAGGAGTCTCAAGAATATTCACAGTTTTTCAAATTACCTGAGAATTAATGTAAATTTGGTATGGTTCCCCTTTCTTTCTATTAAAAAGGCAGTCATTTCTTGATTTCCAAATACACCACATAAAAGTGAGAATGTTAGCGAGAGATGCATGAGGATGTGGCATATGAAGAAGAGTGAAAAGGATATCCGTGAGAGATTGATTCCGCTCAGTTATAAATTCTATTCTTATATACCATGGTGGACTAAACCAGGCTGCTTTGACAAAGTGACAAGTGAAGAAGAGATGTATATCATCTTCCTCCAAACCACACCTGCAACAAAACTTGCTGATATGTTTAGAGTATTTTCCTTCCCTTGCTCCGTTGGAATCGCTCTGCGCAAGAGTCTCCAGGCGAATGTTTGTATTCTCGGCAGGAGTTCTTTAGACTTCCAAATTTTGTTCATCAAGTTTATGGTTTCCGCTGAGATTTGTTTTGGTTTCGGTTCTCCTTGTTCCTGCAAACTTTGTAAACAAGCATAGTATGCACTTTTTGAATTGCACTTACCGTTGGCAGTGAGCTTCCAGCAAAGTATGTCCTGCTCATTAGAGGGAAAAATAGCAGTTTGCTTAATACACTGAGCCATAGGTTGTTGGAAACGGGAGTCAACGAGCTGCTCATTCCAAGTCTGTTGATTTGGTATACAGAGATCTTTTACCGTAGATGGGTAGGTGTAGTTTGGATTCTGAATAATGAGATCATCATAGATTTTTGTCCAATCTGTACACCAGGGGGTGCTCCAGATAGAAATTTCACCTCTAGTCAGCTGGTAAAAAGAATGGGCTTTGAGTGTTGGAAGGACTTTGAGAATGGAGGACCAAAAAGCCGATTTTGGAGCATTTGAATTTGGGCGCCAAATAGAAGAGTTGTGGAAATATTTGGCCTTTAGAATTTTATGCAAGAAGTCATCTTGGTTTTGGGCTATGCGCCAAGCTGCCATGAGGATAAGGCCATGATTAATGGCTTGGAAGTTTCTGATTCCTAGACCACCTTCATTTTTAGGGGCACAGATATCTTTCCAAGCTCTCAGACAAAGAGCTCTACTTGATTTATCCTGTCTAATACCTGTCCACCAAAAGACTCTAACAATTGCATTGAGTTTTGCAATAAATTTCTTGGGGAAAATAATATTGGACATATAGTAGATAGGGATGGAAGCAAAAACTGATTGAATTAGAGCAAGACGAGCCGCATGTGATAATTGGTCAGCTTTATAGGTTGTGAGCTTTGACTTAAATTTTTCTATTACAAAATCGTAGGCTGAAGCTCTGTTTTTACTAGGAAAAATTAGAGGGTGGCCAAGGTGAACAAAAGAAGAATCTATTTTAGATACTGGAAAGATTCGCATTAATGTAGCAGCCGTACCTTGGTCAACATGTTTGCTGAAAATGATACCTGATTTGGTCCAGTTCGGTGTTTGTCCCGAAAGAGTACAAAAAGAGTGGAGTATTGTTCTCATAGATTTAGCTTCTTGAGCATCTGCCCTACCACATATTAAAAGATCATCTGCAAATAAAAGCGAATGAATAGGAGGGCAACTTGGTCCAAGCACAATGCCAGTTAGGGAACAACTGGCTAAAGCTTCCTGCAATGCAATAGATAGTTCGTTTATTGCAAGGACAAAAAGATATGGTGAGAGAGGACAACCTTGTCATATACCTCTCACTCTTGAATTTAGCAAAAGGTTGGCCATTTATGACAATAGAAAAAGTTGGCGACGAAATGCAAGCATGTATCAAGTTAATGAAATGACCTTGTAGCCCTCTTCGAGAGAGGGCATGGACAATGAAGTTCCATTCAACTCGATCAAAGGCTTTGGCAAGGTCAATTTTAAGCATAAAAGCTTTTTCTTTCCAAGAGGAAAGAGTGAAAGAGTGAGTAATTTCCTGCGCTATAATTATGTTATTGCTTATACGACGCCCCTCGATGAAAGCTTGTTGAGAAGGATGGATATAATCAGGTAAGTGAGGCTTAAGTCTATTCTCTAAGCATTTAGCAATTAATTTATATATTACGTTGCAAAGACTTATTGGTCGGTAATCAGCAGGAACTAAAGGCACAAGTTTCTTAGGGATAAGAGCAATGTGAGTGTCATTAATATGGGGTGGTAGAACTCCTGTGTTAAAGAATGATCTTACCAGCATGCAGACGTCGTCTCCAATCCAATCCCATGTAACTGTGTAGAACTCTGCATTGAAACCATCTGGTCCTGGTGACGCATTCCTTTTCATATCCGTTAAGGTTTCCCAAAGCTATTTTCTTTCCGAAATTGAGTATGTATAGTCCTGACTTGATGTTGGTAAGCTAGTGTGCAAGTATGGCCTGCCATGATTAGTATTTTGTGAAGCAAAAATATGCCTGAAATACTTTACAAAGGTATTACTAATTTTGTCTGGCATGAACTGGATAATATCATGCTCATCTTTTATGGAGAGAATTGTGTTTCTTCTCCTCCTCTTTGCAATAGCTTTGTGAAAAAAAGAAGTGTTCCTATCGCCATCCTTTATCCAGTTTTTCTTCGCTCTCTGTGTATAGAAATCTGTTATTTTGCAAAGGTTTTGTTCATACCTTGCTACCAACTCAGTTTCCATAGCATGATTTTGATTCTGAATTGGTTGGAGCTATATTTTGGTGATTTTTCCTTCAAGTTCCTTCAATTCATCCTGTAGCGGCTTCTTTTTTCGACACCAGATCTTGAGGGCTCCTGCAAGGTGGTTAGTTCTAGCCGAAAAATTACGTTTTTTTGTTTTATTCAAGGCAGTCTGAGCATGGGTCTGAAAATCTTTTTCTTTTAACCACCAGTTTTCAAATTTGAAAGAGCATCTGATTTTTCGGGTAGTTCCATCCGTTGAGAGTAAGATGGGAGCATGATCACTAATTGGGTGAATTAAAGGCATATTATAGACATTCGAAACGGGGTAAGCATTACACCATTGAGCATTAACCAGACAACGATCAAGTCTTTCATAGGTTGGTTTGGATGAAAAACGTTTATTTGTCGAGGTGTAAGCTGGTCCATTAAAACCCAAGTCAAAGAGACCACAATTCTTGATCATTAGACGAAAAGCATTCATACGAGTACGATTCACATTAGCAGAGTTTTTATCCATATCATACAGAAGTTTGTTCATGTCACCGATACACATAATAGGCATATTAGCATTGTCATAAACAAAAGAGGCTACTTGATCCCATATCAGACTAGTGTTGCAGTGATATGGGTCACCATATATACAAACAAGACCAAACTGTAAATTATTACTCTTAACAACTACAGTAGCTAGGATGACATAATAATTAAAACTATGGACAGAGACTTGTACTTCATCATTCCACATCAGCCACATGCCTCCCGATCGTCTTCGAGAAGGTACTACAATACTATCAAACATGTTAAACCTAGTAACTATATCAGATGAATTAACTTTGGATGATTTAATCTCAGAGATGAATATTACCTGGGATTTTGTGGCGTGGATCATCCTGGCAAGATGTAGCATTTTAGGACTGCCCAGGGTCTTGCCCATTCCCTGACAGTTCCACCCTAGCACCCTCATGGCGCCCGTGGCGCCTTAGAGGCTGGCGCCATCGCCTCTCCATCCAACTCCATAGTTCCCTTCGCTACATCTTGCTGACCAACTTGTTTCCCATCTGATTTGTCTTCATCAACATTGGTTTCAGATTGTACTTCACCTCTGCCTTCTCCCTGGATTCCTTGATTAGCAAAACCAGAATGAGCATTCGGAGTCATATAGTATTCGCTAACCATCTGTGGAGGTGAGAAAGCTCCATAGCGAGAATCGATAGAGTCTGTCGACCAAGCCGGCGACACCGGGCGAGCGACCATTGATTATACTCTGTTGTTGTTCCTGAGTTGCTCCTTGCAGGAGATCGTCGAGGCGAAGCAGCAAAGGGGTGCACCACACGACCCATATTCTTCCCCCTGTTTCTATGATGAGGTTCGCCGTGCCCCACTTCAATGATACCTTTGATGCCTCCTACACCGGTATTGATATGCTGATGCTCACCAATCCTGGAAGGATATGTGTCAAGAGTTCTAGTTTGGGAACTATCTTGGACGTCCCATCCACTAGGCCGACGACGAGTTCGTCCTTCTATAGCGGTGACTAAGGTTCCGTGGCTTGGGATGACGTTTCCCGCGTCTGCACCTAGGGTCTCAATTTCTCTTGTTTCTCCTCCTTGCGCCAATTCCTCAACTCTTGGTCCCGCTCCAAGGATTCCGGCCTGGGCTACGGGTTCTATAGGTATAACTGCTGTAGTAGCAAGCTCATATTGGTTAGATTGGTATCGATTGGGGATGAGATGGGGCGGGCTTCCTGCACGTGGGAGGTAATGGGGAGGAGGCTCGACAGTTGGACAGATCTGGAGCAGCTCCTCAGTAGATTCTCCATCTCGAAGCGGCGAGGCGCTTTGCTGGCGGCGACTCAGTTGGGTTTGGGGACGAAGGCGGCCGCTTAGGTGAGGGTTTGTAGGAGCGGTGAGCATTTGGGGATTTTGGAGTAGAAAGCCAAGTGGATGTCTGCTGAATGACTGAGCGATTTGAGAGAGTATGGAAAGGCATCTGCGTGCAAGGATTCATGGGAGATTTTAGCGATGAAAAATCAGGCGCTTGAGATGCAAAGAGGAGCTGCTGTCCATGGAGGGTATCTGTGAACGAAGACGAAATTTTAGGCTGACCTGGTATAAATTGTTCAGGAGAATGGCGTGCCCTATTTGAGTTAGCCCGCCAGCCCAAATATTGCCCATGTTGTCCGGTTTGTATCTGTTCTACTGGCGGTTGTGGTATGTCTCCTATTTTTGTCCGTGGGCCTCCACTTCCACTATATTGCTGGACTTGTTCTGGAAGAGAGGTGGGGTGTCGCTCATGCATGCTTTCATCGCCCTCAGCATGAGCAGAAGCAGTAAATGCAGTTGGTACTCTGCCATAGGAAACATGCAGAGGATTCTCTAGAAGTGTAGAGATTTGACTAGTGCTGACCGCTTGACCAAAAGGATGAAAGTACCCTTGAATATTGCCTCTCTGTTCTTGAGCAGTTGCTGCAATCTTTCCTTTCTTCTTCGGATCTTCAGCAAACAACCTCCATAATCTGCTTAAAATTGCACTTCCTGATTGATTACTTCCTTGATGAGCTATTCTAGTGCTTTGAATTACTTCAGCAGGAACATAACTTTCATCTATAATCCATTGCCCAAATCTTTGTGTGGGAATATGCAGTTGTTCTTGCTTGCTCTTTGATCTCTCTGCAATCAGATTATTCCTGATACTGCAATGTTCAGCATTGTGGAACATGACACCACAGAACAAACAAATTCTGCCTATCTTCTCATAATGCAAATACACTAAACCAGTGGTATTATCTAAGTATCCCACAATCACTCTATCTTTGACTCGATTGATTACTTTCAGTTTGACTGTACCCCAAATGTAGTCCTGTCTAGCAAACAAATTATTTTCTTGCATGATATGAAACTCTAAGACTGTACCAACTCGATTCAGGATATCTGCAAGCAAACCGAGAGACCTTCTATTCCTTGGAATACCATAAGCTCTGATGGTGACAAATATATGCTCAAATTTGTAGTCATCACTAGAGTTAGGATCGAAACTTGGATCAAACTATTCAAGCAACAAGTTGTCTGTACCCATGGCCCAAGGTTGTCTAGTATAAACTGAAACCATATCTTACTGAGTTCTGCAGTGGGCTAAGAAAACAATGTTTTATACCTGGGAAATTGCATAGAAGTTATTCCTCCAAGCTCTCATCATGGCTTGCTCCAAAGATGTCTGCGATATATTCCTTGGAGCTCCTCCTGTGCATGCCACTTTCATTAGGAGGCAGTAGGAGAAGTCAAGATCTTGCTCCTGAATCACTTGATGGTTATGCACTCTGCCTAATCCTGGCTCTGCTAAACCCATGGCCTGCAAAGTGGAGGCCAGATCTGGCATTTCTTCCATCTGATGATGTACTCTTCTTTGCTCCTTTTCCTTTGCTTCTTCCGACGGTTGACCATTTTCCATGAGGACTAAACAGGAGACTACTGGATTTGAGAGTAGAAATTGAGAAAGAGAGAGATGTGTGGGTGAAGGAGAAAGAGGCGTAAAAGTATTGGAGAGAGAGATTGAAAGAAGAAGGAATTAGGGGCGGAGTGTTGTTGAGCTACAGAGGCATGACGCCAGACGCCATAAAGGCCAACTTTCCTCACTTAGACTCTCCTTCCAAGTCCTGTTCCCTGGGAATGACGTAACGTCAGGCAACAACTAATCACCCGTCAATCTTCCCGTAGCTATGTTAACTGTTTGATTTATGACATCGTCCTTGTGCAAGCTCAAATCTTCCATGTAGTCTGTTTTCTTCGACGAGCTCCACGCTTTTTTGGCTTCGAAGTTCCGTCCGGTATATAATCATCTAAACCCTCGAACTGGCAGCTTCACAGCTCCATCTCTTGCAGTACAATTTGTGGAAAGGTATAAGAGAACACACGACACCAATAGGGCCGGCTGCTTATATATATTGACAATGTTACAGGTACAACCCTAAAAATACACGGAGACCTATAACTAATATAACACATACCTCAGCACCCTCCCGCAGTCAAAGGGTCGGTACCGACACATAGACTGGAGTGAAAGTCAGAAAAAGTCATCGACGGTAATCCCTTTGTCACGATGTCTGCAAATTGCTGAGAGGTCGGCACGTGAAGAACTCGAACATGACCGATGGCAACTTGCTCACAGACAAATGAATATCCAGCTCAATGTGCTTGGTGCGCCGATGATGAACGGAGATGGCGGAGAGGTAGACAGCCGAGATGCTATCACAAAATACCATTGTGGCCTTGTCAACACGACAAGAGAGCTCAGAGAGAAGCTGACGGAGCCACGTGCACTCAGCCACGGCGTTAGCCACGGCGCGGTACTCGGCCTCAGCGCTGGAGCGAGACAAGGTGGGCTGCCTCTTGGAGGACCAAGAGACGAGCGATGAACCGATGTAGACACAGTAGCCTGAGGTGGAGCGCCACGTGTCGGCGAAGCCGGTCCAGTCCGCATCTGAGTAGGCGACGATGTCGGTCGAGGGCGAGGCGTGCAGCGAGAGGCCGAAGTCCATGGTGCCGTGGATATAGTAGAGTATCCGCTTCATCGCGGACCAGTGAGCGTCCCAGGGAGCATGCATGTGCAAGCACACCTGCTGCACGGCATAGTGCAAGTCCGGATGTGTCAACGTCAAATACCGCAGGGCACCGACGATGGAACGGTAGAACGGCGCGTCGAAGGCCAGCGACCCATCGCTGGCCGAGAGCTTGGTCTTCGGGTCGATAGATGTGGGCGCGGGGTGGTATTTAAGCATCCCTGCGCGGTCGAGAAGCTCATGGGCATACTTCCACTGATAAAGAAAGAACCCATCCGCGCGCCGGACAACCTCAATGCCGAGGAAGTAGTGGAGCGGGCCAAGGTCCTTCAGGGCGAACTCAGCGCAAAGGCGGTCTGTGAGCTGTCGAAGGAGACCATCACTGCATGCCGTCAAGATGATGTCGTCGACATATAGCAGCAGGTAGACAGTGTCGGTGCCTTATCGATAGACAAACAACGACGCATCAGAACACGTGGAGCGGAAGTCGAGCTGATGCAGAAACACGGCGATGCGCTGGTACCAGACACGATCTGAGTCAGCCTTTCTGATCTACTTCCTTCCTCTCCAAAAATGGTACTGTACTAATTTAACGATTCTGCGTTCTACTTCTCTTTTTAAGCAAATCAACTCCCACGATACTTGATATATAGCATTTGAGGAGTCCTCCAAAGCGTCTTCTTGCCCACATATCAATGCACTGCTAAGAACTACAACAAGAGGGATAGGATCATAGGATGCAGGGGGTAGGTGCTTATCTTTTAAGCAAATCAATTTCCACGTTGGTTTATGTAACGGGAAGCTAATATCCTACTTGCAATTTGAATCAGATTGGACCTATCGTAGCTGACCTAAAGAGGAGTCTTCTCAGCTGTCTTCTTGCACTCCTCACATGAGCGCACGGATAAGAATTACAGAAAGAAGGATAGGATGCATAGCTGTCGGTTATGGGTCACTGACTGTATCCTAACACGGTTCGGCGTTCAGCCACAAATGTCAAACACCCCCTATCGTCTCTGATTCTCCTACTCATATCAGTGTAGTGCTATATTGAACATGAAATCACTGATTTTTTGCATCCTATTTCTTAGATTTTATAGGAAAAATATTAACTAGGAAAAAATATTGGCATCCTATTTCTCAGATTTTTGTCATGACTACGTGTCCGCTGATGATTTGCCTAAAAATAGGAAAAAAATATTAACTCTCCTACCTGTGTAACTATTTGTCATCATTTCTCAGATTTTATATCTCATTCTACGAATTCATGTTCAATGCCCTTCCCCATTGCCATGTTCGCATTTGGCAAAATTAGCATATAATTGCTAGACTTAATCATAGGTGGTATTTCAAGGATTTTCTCTTGATCAGTTGTTTTCGGGAGATCCTTGGTCATGACTGGTAATAACTGAGAATTCATCGACATAGTTAGTCTCAGCATGATATTTGATTTTAGTAGTTACTATAACTACAACTAATTTTGTTTCAGCATGATAATCTACTTCATGCAGCCATGCCGAATTCTGGAGCACTAAGCGCGTTGTCATCAACCTGCAGAAGATGGTCCAGCGCTGAAATACGTGGTCGTCTAATGTGTATATATAACATGCACTTATTTTAGCGTATGGATAAAGCATGTAGTATGTGAGTAATATATTCCTTGGTCCCATTGAAATGTTTAGTGTATGGATATTTTATGTTATTATCACTATAGCTTATAAAATTTTCATGAAAAATTTACATGATGAATTTGTAAGACCGATATTACCTCTGTTGTTAGACTGATACAGATTGCATTATGCAAGATAATGAAATTTATCTTTGATGTAGGTAAGTAGATACTAATGATGCTCGATTTCGAAGTTTCTCAATAAATAATATAATCAAGACCCTTAGAAATATGGTGCAAGGTGTTATATGCTTGAAACTTTAAATCTCTAAAATAATTTACTATATTTGAGTAGTACAAAACAATAACACATAGGAAAATTGCACCTATGGTTTTGCAAAAAAATATAGCCCATGCGAGTGCATGGGTTAATGACTAGTTCCACTTAATTTCATTCAGTACCACGCACCAGCTGCTCATCCCTTTCTTCTACCGTCCTCTGTCAAGCTTGTGGATTGAAAGGGGGCCCTATATGCCCTTCCAAAGGCAGATGGAAGAAATGGTGCATAGCCACCCTTCGCGAAGGGTACCCATAGTATCAGGTATGGATTCCAAGAGGTTTAGAACGACTTCATGTAATATCGTGTATCTTACTTTTCTTGTTGTCGTCTTACTTGTCTATCAATTTTCTCATGAAGGTTGTCCCCTGTGTCACTCACCCCATTATAAACAAGCTGTTCGGAAACAACAAGTTTCTAACTCTGTATACCGAGGACCCAAAAGGATTGCGGTGTTGGGGATATGCTATATGGGTATCCTCATAGCATGTTTCCGATCCGGATAACCCGGGTGACCCACAGTTGGTAGCATGACCCATGGCCTGCTAGGCGGCCCAGTTAGATGGATCCAGAAGGGAGGCCCATGCCGGATAAAGGAAGGCTACGTACGGAGGAGTCACCTACGTACCCGAAGCCTTGGAGTGCAAGACACCCTAGACTAGTTGTAAGCAGTGTAGGACTCTGTAACCTGTCCGGCTAGGAGTTTTCCCTGTAACCCTAGGACCTGGTGACTATATAAGTCGGGCCTATGGTAGCCTTTAGGGCACGATAACTTAGACTTTCTAGTCACCTCGCACAGTGAACCAATCCCTGTAACTCGGCGTATTGCCCTTATAGTGATTTATAGGAGGAGTAGGATTCCGCCACCGTTGTGGGATCTGAACCTGGGTAAGCTGTGTTACCTCGTACCCGTCAACCGTCCGCCTTCCCCCACGTCTCTAAACACGCACTGTGAGGACCCCTCCATGGCGTACCCGTCGGAAATACCACGACAGTTGGCACCCACCGTGGGGCAAGAGACGCTTCAGGCTCTTCAGCGGGCGAGGACCAAGATTTTCGCGGGAATCGGTGAAACTGTAGCCATCGGTCGTGTTCTCTTCTCCGGCAATGTTCCGATCGTCCCTCCCGACAAGTTCTGGATCCCGGTGAAGACGAACCCTGCGCGATGCTCGATCGTCCCCATCGGAGATATCCACCTCTTCATCGGCGAAACCGACTCGGGCAGTAGTTCCCTAGGAGTCGGAGGAGCATCAAGACCCGCACGGACCGCCTACGGGCAGGATACGTTCGCGGAAGGATCGACGTCGGATCTCTCCTCGGAGTTTGCCGGCAAAGATCAAAAAAATCCAAGGCCCACCCAAACCGCCCTTGTGCAGGATATAACGGTGGAAGATCACTGCAAGTTCGCCGGCTTTGTCCGCGCGTCTAGACAGCAGAGATCCAAGTTCGTCGGCGTGGTTACCATCTTCGATCTGGCGCGGTGCGTTCAGAGAGGGGGCAAAAACCCCCGCGATTACCTTGCCAGGTGGCTTCGTATATGGGCCGATCTGGCGCATTACCCCAATGATGATGCCATGTATCACTTTGTGGAAGGACTGGACCAAGGTACGCTTCTCCGGCATTGTCTAAGGCGGCAGCAGGCTTCGGGGCGTCTCACCTTCGAAAGCATGGTGAACACTGTCAACAACTACGCGGAGGCCGAGGAGGCAGCTCAGACAGCCCTTGCGCTCATTGACGGAGCCCATCCGATTCAGCCACCACCACCACTGCCTCCTGCCGCCATCGCCGCAGCTGCGCCACCACCTCAAGTCATAGTCGCTGTTGCTGCACCTCCACCCCCAATCATCGAGGAGGCCCTGACACCCTCCGACTTTGTGATTGACGCGCTCTACGCCGACTCCAGTGCAGATTTGGAGGAGATAGATTTCAGCCCGGAGGAGGTAGACTCTGCCTTGCAGGATGAGGAGGAGGAGTACACGCGCGACGAACAGGGCAACAACGCCGTCACGTCCCGATAGGTGTTCGTCACCATTGGGACGGCGATGGATGAGTATCAACCCGGAAGAGCTCCGCCTACAACGCTGGACAAGGGGAAGGGACCACCTGTTGCTGCCGACAATGATCGCGCAAAGGACATGCCCCCTCCGCCTAACCCAGTGCAATAGCCGCAGGAAATCGGCGCCGGACCAAGCAACAACAACACCGCAAACCCACCGCCTTCGGCATCTACGTCTGCTGCTGCCCAAGTTACTCCAGCTGATAGAGTGATGTATGGCAATCTCCTCGTCGAGCCTATGACCGTGGCTCATATTCGCAATGTAGTCCAGCTTGACGAGAAGCGCCAGCAGCTGTTGGAGGAAGCGCAGGCCATCGCGGAGCAAGGCGCAAAGCTAGATCGAGATCTGGCCAACACGCATAAGTCAATAGAGAAAGCTAGAGCAATGGAGGCCGAGTACAAGACTCTGCTGTGGCAGCAGAAGGCCAAGAAAGCTCCGGCTCGTGTCATCAATGATCCTGGCGTGTGGCGAAACCTAGGATGGGATCCCTCGAAGCCGGCACAAGCGAATCCATACATTGACAGTGAAGGAAGGAAGGTGATGCCCACTCCTCTCCTCAACCTCGCCGTCGCCAAGACCCTTCTGGAGCAGGATAGATCACCTGAAGCGGTGGACCAGGTCTATGACCTAGTGGCCAAGGCAGTGAAACAGCAGGAAAAGGCCACCTCTCAGAGGCTTGAATCTGACCCAGCGTTTTGCCAGTCTAGCCAGCACAAGCCGCCAAGGGATAGATCTCCTCTTGATGTCGGGTCTCAGACGGGTTCGTCAGAACAAAGACAGACGGATGTGCACAACAGGAAGGATGCTATCCCCATATCCTCCTACCATGGACGTAAGGCCCAACCTTGTCGCCCATCGCCACTGCCCCGCTCACCCCGACATCGCAAAGAAACCAAGGCTCATCATCGTACGGATATGCCTCCTCCAAGACAGAGCGTCATTGTCATCCACGACAACGCGGAGCAGACCCGTCATGATGGAGAGCGCAACCAAGGGCACAAGAGCAGGTCACGCCATGACCCTCCACGTCCAGCAAGCAACCGCGACAAGCGTGAGGCGTCGCAGGAGGGTAACAGCAAGAAAGCTAACCCACCACCACCTCCGCCTCTGTCGCCACCTAGCAGCCACCATGGCGGAGGAGGCCCGCGTCGTTAACGCATCCTATCCCCTTATGGCAAGAAGAAGAAAAGAAGCCCGGAGCCATACGATGCATGTTCGCGTCTGGACAAGATCCACGAAGCCCGGGAAGGACCATACCCGGGACCACGTTGCTTTGGACCTATAATACTGTCCGCAACTTACCCCAAAGGTTTTCGGATTGACAAGACCATCAAGCCCTATGACGACACCGCCAAGCGAGCTACATGGTTGCAGGACTACGGTAACGCGGTGGAGATTGCCGGGGGTAACCCCAATGTCACCGTCAAGTACCTCCCATTGATGTTGGCGGGCATGGCCCGTCAATGGATTGATGACTTGCCGGAAAGATCCATCTGCAATATGTTGGACATGCAAGAAGCGTTCACCAAGAACTTTAAGGGTACATACAAATGTCCCTGCACTGTTGGCGATCTAAAGTGGTGCGTGCAAGAGAAAGACGAGACATCTCGCGCCTACCTCTCCCGCTGGCTGGATATGAAGAATTCCTGCGCAGGAGTGCACGCTCAGACTGCCATGGCCGCCTTCATCGATGGGTTGGAAAGGGACACATTTCTCCGACATAAGCTGAAGCGCTTGTAGGACAATCACCAGCTAGACTTGAACCAGATGATTCAGTTGGCTAGTGAGTTCGCAGCTGCCGACGACGATGCTCACGGCTCTCTTTCGGCAACGACCATTCCAACTTAAGCTCGGAGGAACAGCCGCACAAAGAGGAAGACCCTGCCTGAAGAAAAGCAAACCCTCGACATGGTCGCTATGACTTTTGCAGGATGAGGTGATGGCGGACAGCGTGGCCGAGGGAAGGGAGCTGGCCGTGGGCAGTAGCGAGGAAGTGAAACTACCTAGGCAGCTCTCCGTGTTCCCCAAACCTACAAGGAGTATCGTGATATGCCATGCCTCGTACACCTCGATGCCAACGGCAAGGCCACCCACACCAATCGCCACTTCAAGTTCGTTAACAACCTCAAGGAGGAACCGGAGTCCGGCTACCAGAGAAGTTGGAAGAACCGACCGCGAGGAAAGGGCAAAGGGAATAATAAGGAGGAGGAGTCCAAGGATTCAAGTGACATGGATGAGGATGTTGACCCCAAGCACGCCGACAAGAGCGACGGCAAGGGAAAGAACCCCTTCGAGAAGAAGGCGGCAGTTTTCCACACTTTCCTTGGCACCCCCACCTTCTAACAACAGAAGACCTCCATGAGGATACTGATGGCTACTCTACCCCCAGTTCCCAAATTCCTGCGCTGGTCGGAGATTCCAATTACTTGGGACGGGAAGGATCACCCAGACCTTATACCTACAGAGAACCAATACGCCATGGTCATTAACCCCCTGATTGACGACAATGAGTTCACCAAATGTATGGTGGATAGTGGAAGCATCATCAACATCATGTACCTGGATACACTGCAGAAGATGAATTTGACAGAGGCAAACCTAAGGCGGACCAACACCATCTTCCACGGCGTAGTTCCTAGTCGGGAGGCCCGGTCCCTTGGGTGCATCACACTTTAGGTCGCTTTCGGTGATGTTAATAATTACTGCCAAGAACGCATGACCTTTGAGGTGGTCCCCTTCAAGAGCGTGTACCACGTCATATTCGGCCGCGACATATTCCACACCTTCATGGCGAAGCCATGCTTCGTCTACAACAAACTCAAGATACCCGGACCAAACGGTGTCATCACCGTATCCAAAAGCTTTACCAAAGCAAGGGACTACGAGATTGGAGAAGCAGCCTACGCGGAAGCTGTCCTCTACAACAAAGAATTCAAGGAGATCCAGAGGAAGGTCGATGCCTCGGAGATGCCTGCGTCGAAGAAACAGATTTCTGACTCCGCCCCAGCATTCAAGGCTGCCATCGATACCAAGCCGGTGGAACTTGTGGTAGGCGACGCCTCCAAGACCACCACCATTGGGACGAACCTGGATCCCAAATAGGAAAGCGCGCTCGTCGAGTTCCTCCATGAGAATAGGGACATCTTTGCCTGGCAACCTGCCGACATGAAAGGTGTACCTAGGGAACTTGCCGAGCACAACTTGAATATTGATCCAAAATGTAAACCAGTGAAACAACCTCTACGACGCTTTGGAGATGAGAAGAGACGCACCATAGGCAAAGAGATAGCTAGGTTACTTAAGGCTAGTTTTATCCGAGAAGTCCTTCACATCCAATGGGTGGCCAATCCTGTACTTGTCCCCAAAAAGGGAACCAAAGAATTAAGAATGTGCGTTGATTACACCGGCTTGAACAAAGTATGTCCCAAAGATCCGTTTGCTTTGCCTCGCATTGACCAAGTCATTTACTCGGCGGCTGGCTCAGAGCTTTTGTGTTTTCCCGATGTATACTTAGGATACTTCCAGATCAAGATGAGGAAGTCGGACCAATTGGCCACTTCGTTCACTACACCCTACGACACGTTTTGATATGTCATGATGCCCTTTGGGTTAAAAAACGCAGGTGCTACATACCAGCGGAAAATGCAACGTTGCTTACACGACCAAATTGGTCGGAACGTTCACGCCTATGTGGACGATATAGCGGTTATGTCTAAAAAATCAAACGATTTAATCTCCGACTTAAAACAAACCTTTGATAATCTCTGGAAATACAACATGATGCTTAACCCTAAGAAGTGCGTCTTTGGGTTCCAGCTGGCAAATTGTTGGGCTTCATCGTTTCCCAGCATGGAATCGAGGTCAACCTGGAGAAAATCAAGGCCATATTAAACATAAACCGTCCGACATGCCTAAAGGACATACAAAGACTAACAGGTTGTGTTGCAGCAGTTAGTCGGTTCGTCAGCCGACTTGGAGAGAAGGCTCTGATGCTGTACAAGTTACTCAAGAAGGCGAACAAATTCATGTGGACGGACAAAGCAGACGCAGCATTGAAGCAGCTCAAGGAGATTCTTTCCTCAGCGCCTATCCTTGCAGCACCCGAGCCCGGAGAACCCATGTTAATATACATGGCGGCCACCAACCGAGTAATCAGCATCGTCGTCGTGGTAGAGAGGAAGGAACCAGGGCATGAGTACGGAGTTCAATGACCAGTTTACTATATAAGCGAGATCTTGACGGAGTCCAAGCAACGTTACCCGCACTACCAGAAGATAGCTTATGGAGTATTCCTTGCTTCTCGGAAGTTGAGGCACTATTTCCAGGAGCAGCCATCATAGTGGTGAGCAAGACTCCACTATCCGACATTATCAACAACCGCGACGCTACAGTAAGGGTCGCGAAGTGGGGCATCGAACTTGCCGCCTTCGAGATCACCTACAAGAGATGCGACGCTATCAAGTCACAAGCCTTGGTGGATTTTATTGCAGATTAGACGGAGATGCCAGATGCTACCCCAATGCCGGAGCCAGAATACTGGGTGATGCACTTTGACGGATCAAAGCTGCTCAACGGCACGGGGGCTGGTGTACTGCTACAGTCACCAACTGGGGACAAGCTACACTACATTCCACGGATCCACTTTGAGGCTACAAACAACATGGCGGAGTATGAAGCACTCATTCACGGATTACGCGTAGCCAAAGATATTGGCATCAAGCGCATAGTTTGCTGTGGAGATTCCGACTTGGTTGCTCAGCAGGTGGCTGGCACCTGGAACGTGGGGAACCCTATGATGGCGCATATCGAGACGAACTGGACGAGATAGCCAAGAGCTTCTTGGGCTATGAGGTCAAGTATGTACCTAGGGAGCAAAACAAGGCGGCCGATCTACTGTCTAAGCTTGGACCAGTGCGCAAAAAAATTCCGCCTGGAGTTTTCCTGGAGCATCTACAGACACCATCCGTGAAGGGAGCAGACATCGACAACCCGGACAGAGTTGAATCTTTCGTTCACATGGTGACAAAGGTCCCTCCGGCTTGGAAAAAACCGTTCATGGAGTATCTCGAACACGAAACTTTGCCCGACGACGAAGTTGAAAGACGGCAAATAGTACGTCGAGCAAAGGGCTATACCATAATCAATGGACAGCTCTACAAAAGAAGCACTACTGGTGTATACCTTAAGTGTGTTTCCCAGCAAGAAGGTATTGAAATCCTACACGAAATCCATCTTAGAGATTGCGGGCATCACGCCTCTCCTCGATCGTTGGTCACTAAAGCCTTCCGGCAAGGATTCTACTGGCTGACCGTGAAGGCGGACGCCGACAAGCTGGTTGAGACATGCATGGGATGCCAGTATTATTCCTGACAACCACATGTTCCTGTTGGAGAATTGCGAAAAATACCAATAGCTTGGCCGTTCGCAGTCTGGGGGCTGGACATGGTTGGTCCGTTGCAAACAACACCATGTGGGTTTACACATCTGCTAGTAGCAGTGATAAATTCACCAAATGAATAGAAGCTAAACCCATTAGAAAGCTCAATGGGGCATCTACCCTTAGGTTTGTCCGAGATCTAGTGGTGAGATTTGGTCTCCCACATAGCATTATCACCGATAATGGCAGCAACTTGTCACCCAGAGAAGTGGAATCTTATTGTTGGGACAAAGGCATCCGACTTGACCTTGCATCTGTGGCACATCCACAGTCCAATGGTCAGGTTGAGCGAGCCAATGGATTAATTCTGCAGGGAATCAAGCCACGTCTTGAGGCACCGCTACATAGAGCAGCTGGAGCCTAGGCGAAAGAATTTCCATCTGTACTGTGGAGTTTACGAACTACACCCAACGGATCCACCGGCTACACCCCTTACTTCATGGTATATGGAGCAGAAGCCATCCTGCCTTCCGACATCCTTCACGATGCACCAAGAGTTGCCGCCTACGACGAAGATGACGCTGAAGAATCCAGACGCCAGATGTGGACCTTCTCGAGGAGGAGCGCGTTTTGGCATGCCAAAGATCCGCCATCTACCAGCAGAAGCTACACAGCTACCATAGTCGCCGCGTCCAGCATCGCTCGTTTAAAGAGGGGGATTTGGTGCTCCGACTTAAGCATAAGAAGTCACACAAATTATCCACGCCATGGGAAGGACCGTTCATCATAAGCAAGGCGCTTCTCAATGGGTCTTACTACTTCGTTGACAATCGTGAACTGAAGGATAGACCCAACGAGGATCATAAGCGTAAGCGACGTGACTTGGATGATGACTACCCGGAGCTTGATCAGCCATGAAACACAGCACAACTACGTCCTTTCTACACTTAGAATTTTTTCTCTATTGTGTACCTCCTATATGATCAATGAAATAAAGCTATCTGGTTCACTCATATTTCTGAGTCTTTTACCTCCTTTAGTGTTCATTTTTGGATCGTATAAAACCTTTATGCACAAGATTTGCGATTGCACTTATGAAAATTCCGCCTACGGGTATTAGCTTAAGTTTTCTGGTCTACACGTTCTTTGTTGTTTTTATGTGGATTCTGGAGTAGTGACTATTGGAACTTCTTGTCCGCAATTGCACTTAGGAAACTTCGGAGCAAGTGTGATAGATTTCGACATGACCTTTGTAGAATTCTTTGTTTCGGGGAAAATTTGTTCAAACATGTATTTGAATTTCAAATATGAAATTCAAATGAATTTATAAAATTCACAAATAGGAATTGGAAATATAATAACTTGAAATAAAATAATTACAGAAATGATATAAAAAGGATTCTGTATTAATATAAATATATATACATATAGTATTACTTTGATCTTTTACAATAGATAAATAAAAGTAAAGTATCAGGAAACAAATAAGTACAAAAAAGAATTACATTATTGAAAGAAATAAAAGAATTCTTTATTACAACAAAATATATATGACATTGTCTTTACAAAAGAATTGTAAAAGAAAAATTAAATAAGTAAACTTTATTGAATAAATTACAACAGTACAATGTTTTTAAAATATTCAAACAGAATATAAATCACAATATTTGATTCTAATAAATTCCTAAGCTATTGTTCTCTTATTCCTTCATCATCTGGCATTTTCTTTCTTCTTTTCATTTCCTGCAAACACAACAAAAAAAGAAAACAAAACAAAAGTAAAATAAAAGAATGATTAGTGGGTTAGAGTTTTGCTCTCAGATTTGACATAGAAATGCTATGTCTAATTCATCATTGAGCTAAATTTTAGAAAGGGGCAAGTTTCACCAGATTGTAGTATCTGTTCATATCAGTATTTTTGCCTCAGGACACCATCATTGGCTATCTAAGAATCCACTTGGCAACATCCAAAAATATAGCTCAACTTCTGATAATACCAATTCAACCGAGCTGATCCACAACAAAATATCTTCCTAGTGAGACAATGAACACTGGCAAGGCACATCAGCTAGACTTACTCATCGATGCAAAGCATCTTGTCAAGCACCAAAGGAATCACAAGAAGTACAAAGGGGAGAGAACAACCGTAGCAGATAAGCTAGGTTGATCAGAATATCTCCACACATTTTACCTAGTCCAGAACTACCATTAGATCAATAGTTCATCACCAGGAACAACATCCATTCTTGCTCATCACCACAAGATCACCAATCTAGACCAGCAGATCAACACAACACTACCATCACAGTTTCATACAACACCATCACCAGCAACTGGTTGCTCCCAAGAGCCATCCAAGAGCTAGGACAAGGGGGTAAGAAATCAAGATCAACAACAGCCTCAAGAGAAGCAGGCTTTTAGTAGCAAAGATGTTGTAATAATTCAAGTTGATCAAGCAAGCAATCAAGATCCACTCATGTAACATCAACTGTTACTCTGCATATCAGGTTGGCAACTTATAACAGAAATAGTATCTGATTTGTTCACTTATTTCTTTAGAGCATGGTTTAGATGGGGGAAATAGAGGGCTCTCAGACTGGTGTAGAAATGCTACACCAGTATCATCATTGAGCTAGGAAAACCATTCAAGCATCTATTCTTATATACAAACATAATCAAGCCTCAGACCATGCATCATTGGCAGCCACACATGAGTTTCTTTTTAGCTAGTAAATCAGTCAAAGCCAACAAATAGATCATGTCCAGAAATCAGACAACTAGCAACCACATCCTTCACAACTCTGGGTTGTGAGGAGAGATTTCTCTTAGATCCATATAGTAATGCTATGTTGAGTCATCATAGAGAGTTTGGTAGTAAAACTTCAGAATCTGTTCTAATATTGAATTTGGTCTCATCCTTTGCATCATAGGCCAAACTAAGAAATCCAGCAAACAACATCTAAGATGTTTACCACTGTGCATACTCCTAGGGGAGGCACCACAGTGGTAAGCTTACCAATTTCTGCCAAACCAACTAGTCTCAGCCTTAGCATCGTAGACATGGATTCTTTCCAAAAAATTCCAATTGTTCCTTCATAGAATGGATAGTTCCATCTAGTGCAGCCAGACAAATGGTAGCAGATCATGCTACAGGAAGGATTGCTGTGCACACTCCAAAAGGAGGCACCACAGTAGGAACGTCCAGGTAACAGAGGCCACCAAAATAAGCTAGCAGAAATAACTCAGGTTTCAAGCCATTCCAAGTTAATCTAAATCATTTCTCTAATTAAAATAACTAAGAGATCATTTTCACTTTTATTTATGACATCATGGACAGATAAAATTCATCTAAACTTGTTCCTAAAAATAAGAATTCAGTTAACCTAGGGAAACATCATATACACATTTACTTGATAAAAGCTGGGTGTACACGTTGTAATTACACACAATATAGTTCTATGTAAAGGATCTATTCATACTTACAGCTACATCTAGAGCCTAATGAGTAACTCTAAAACTCATCCCACACATTTAGTTACATCATGCAAATAATCAAGAACATCCAATAATTCGAACAGGAAATAAATCATATCAACTAATAGGAGTAGGAGCTATTTATATTATCATGCATAAGTATGTACCAGATAGTCAAAATCAATCCCAGCATATTCTACATCTCACATACACATGGCAATGCTTGTTATCTATACTATACAACACACCTACACATCACTTGAGATATAACATGTGGATGCATAAAGCCCAAGTTGATTAGATACCATATTTTGTACATGAGATATGGGAATTATTATGGCAGGTTGATCAACCCAGAAAAGCATCTCCAATATTTCAAAGCACATTCTCATGCATACATGCTAATTATCAAGAACAAAATCACCTAATCCTTTCCTTGATCATACTAGAACTAAAGCATAATACCAGAAACCTATTTAGCCATTTAATCATCTGCCTATGACTATTAGAATGGTAGAACAAGAGTTATCCATCCACACCTAACTACACAGCCAGTAGACCAACTAGATCAAACAATCGGTGCATACGCTCATAACCTAAATCAACACAAAATTGTCACTACAAATCCACAAAGAGATTTATCAAAACCTACATCTAAATCCATAGGGATCCAAAATCCATATCAGAGGAGTTCATCGGCTCAAAGGCCGGTCACATAGGGATTACCTGAACTAGAGTGGAGGAAGAGGTGGCAGGAGCACAAATGATTCGGCGCCGGGGTTGCACAGCTACAACGCCATCCCGCCGGTGCCAGAACCGAGACAGCCAATTCCCAGCACACCATCAGTACAACAGCATTCATAATCGAAGGACACTAGGTTGCAACCATGGTCACCGTCTCGTCCCGCTGGCATGAAATTGGCAGCAGCGTGGCCATAGTTGAGGAAGAGGCCAGGGTTAATCTGAGTAGCAGACACGTAACCATGAGGAGACAAAACCGAACCCTAGTCAGGAAATCAAGGAGGGGGAGAGAGATTAAGTGAGTTTCCCTTTCAAATAGAGTTGGTCAGAAGTGAAGGCCTTCGGGTGGCAAGGCTTTGGCGACCGATAGCAGCAGCCGCAACGGTAGGTGCTCGCCTGATTTGAGCCGCCAGCCATGGCGTCGAGCGTAGCAAGCAAAGGAACAACGAGGCGTGCGAGGGTGAGGGTCTGTGTGTGTATGGGTGTGTGTGTGGAGAGAGGTGGGCCAGGGGTGAAGGGCCGAGCATGGTCTAGTTGGGCCAGACCAGCCCATGCGCCCAACCAAATGGCCCAAGTTGATTAGGATAAGAAATAAAATAAAAATAAAACAAATGAATTACCAAAATAACCTTTAAACCTTTTTAGCTATAGAAAATTAGAGAAAAAAATTCATAAAAATACATCTAATATGTTAAAATTATTATAAAAATAATCTCTACCTAATAAAAATATAATCTTACTTATTTAAGTTAAATAAAATGCAAATAAATATTAACATCATTAAATCCTAAGTGAAATTTCATAAAATAAGGAAAAATTCTAAAATTGAATAAAAATCATTTTTGTGTATAAGAATAACTCTATTATTTTATAAAAATACTAACTTAGAGTTTTACAAATAAAATATAAAGCAAATAGTTAAATACACTTAATTCTTTGAAGAATTTTATAAAAATAAAGATAATACTTAAAAATAAATAAAATTCATTTTTAAGATCTTTAATATGTATATTATACTAGAAAAATACTATTTATATTATTCAAAAAAACATTTTAATAACCTTAGATAATAAAACTCATTTACTTATTTTACCAAAATAAAATCACCACTTTGTTAATTCTCTAAAATTATTTACCAAGAAAGAAATAATCACATTTCTTCGTAAAAAGCACTAAATTCTTTAAATTTAATTAAAGTCTAATTCCATAATCATAATTCATAATAAAACTTAAGTATAACTATTAACTTTTAAATACTCTTATCAAATCTTAAATTCAAATAAAACTCCTTTTAAATAAATATTATATATCACTCATGTATAAGATGGTGAATAATCTTCATCTCTTAACCACTCTTAAAATGACTCTAAACCCTAACAAATTTATAAGATCATATAATTATGCTCCCATTATTAAGTTGCATGTTATTAAACTCATCTTTCACTTAAATTAAAAAGGGATCATCCTTAATCATATTTGCCAAAACCCTAAAACTAGATGATATTCTAAAACTCACTATATCTTAAAATTCACTTCTATTTTTTATAGTTAACTTTAGTCTAAACAATCATAAACATCTCATTTGAAGTTTATTCATGTTTTTAAAGTTAACTTTGGTCACTTGTAACATCAATTGAAATATGATAACTCAACATCATTCGTAACCATCACCAACCCTAATATAAAACCTAATAACCCTTAAGACTAATTAACCTTAACTAAACACTAGTTTCTTCAAATGTTATTTTTTTGCCACTTCAAACAAACAAGTCTATAATAGTTCTTTCAAAGCTGAACAACTCAACCCAAGGACTTTTATCCTAATCACCAGATAACAATTACTCATAATCACATTACTCTATCCTTACTTGTAAATTTTGGATTGTTAACACTTAAGTTCCTTATCAATGCCATTGTTTATGAAATAAACTTAAAGATAAACCCAATCTTAAAAAAATATACCTAAGATCAACTCATTATTAATGCTGAGGGTTTCACTTTGGGAATTATAAAATTAAATAACATTATTTATGCGTAATGGCATCTTTCTTCTTTAAACATTAGTCCTTACCGGACCAATGATAATGATTTCAGATATTGGATCTTCTTTTGTCTTAAAGACCGTGAGTGCATAATCTTGCAATCACAAAACGCAAGTTGACACTTGCTCATGTCCTTTGATTATCATCTGTAAAGTATTTTGCAAATCCAGTGTTGTCATCACCTGCATTTAAAAAAGGTCAGAAAACACTATTTTTATAATAATATGATTATAGGTTATTTACCATGAGGTAATAACCAACTATGAAAAGTTCCCGTGGTAAAGGAACATAATATCTAGGACTTAACAACCAATGTCGCCAGTGATTCTTGCGCCGTATATTACGCGTTAACCATGAGATTTGGAATAGGATGGAGAAGTCAGCTGGATCGGCTCCCTTTCTCATGCCAATGGATGACCGGGCCGTTGTTGCAACTCCTCTTGTGAAGGGTTAGCAGGTTATGGGTGGGATCCCTCAACGTCCCACGGCTTCTGGTATCTACGAGGGTTGTACACCTTAGGCTGATAATGGAAACAAGTTTTATCCTAGCCTAATGTGCAATCCGTCGCGTATGCGGGGTCATGGAGAAGGACAGTGATTGGCTTGGATCTTAGTCTGGGCCTCACACCAAGGAAGTGTGAACGAGCCTATAACTCGGATGTGCAACAAAGCTAAGATCTCTCATGGGTAAAGCAACGCACCTCTGCAGAGTGTAAGAACTGTAACTTGTTACTCCCTGTTCTGGGAAGGAGCTACGAACGCAGTAGGAAGGGAACTCTATGAAAGTTCTGGTAAACCTGTGAAGGCTAACAGACATAGCTTTTCAGAATAAAAGCAACCTTTGAATAAATGTTTTCGAAAACTTGCATTGCCTATGACCTATGGTCTGTGGCTGTAGATAGTGCATCAAACACTTCTCTTTAGTGAACTTGCTGAGTATGCTCGTACTCAATCGTATCTTCTTAACCCTTGCTAGATCTCGAAGAAACCAATAGCATCTCCAGGAAATAAGTACTTGAAGATCGGAAGATATATGATGGAGATCAACGGAGCCGAAGTCCTTACCGGAAGCTAAGGAAGTCAAGCTGAAGTATAGAGTATAAATAAAACTCCTAGAATCTAGAACCTACTTCTGTAGAACAGTACTATAGTAGCACTTTCAAGCCTTATATATATATACTTATAAGTAGTAATCCTAAGGTAAACTCCAAATGGATCTTTCTAGTTCTTTCTGTATAATATTCCTCACTGTTCAAGGAAGTTCTCTGGATCTTTTGTAATGTGTTATATGTAATCTAAAGTAATGTCTTGGACCCGCTGTGTTTCTTTTGTACCACTCAGAGGGATGTAATACTAGTGAACGGTGTTTCATTGGTGTTATGTCAACGACTATAGTGTACTACATCATGCAGTGGTATGCTGGGTCACCGCAGTTGGGTAATCCAACGATAATATCGGCGTAATTACCGCGCGGTAACGGCTCCCCGAAGATGGCGGGTAACAACCGCTATATACGAAAAGTGACGGGTGAAGGACGAACATTTCCCACACTTCCTCCGATCTCGCACACTCCCAATCTTCCATTCCACACAGCGACCAAAGCGACTCATAACCCTAGATCCCCCAATCGATGGCGCCTCTGACAGAGCCATGGGGCAGATCCAAGTGCACAAAAGTGCTGTTGAAATTGTTCGAGGAGGCGGGGATCCTCCGCGCAGAGAGATGGCGCATCCCCACCGTCGGAGAGGTGACTCCAGATCCACGCGAGGGAGAGTTCATTTGCTTCACCAGCCACCTGGAGCGGGGGCTCGGATTCCCTACTTCCCTCTTCTTCCACCGCTTCTGTGCCTACTACGGCATCCAACCGTCGGAGCTAGGACCACACAGCATCGAGCAACTCGCCATCTTCATGGAGTTTTGCGAGTGGGCCGTATTCCCCCTATGGCAAGATCTGTTCCACGGGAGGATCGGCCGTGTAGAGGCAGGCGGCCCGATGCTGGCCGCGGGCGACCTGACCTTCCAGCTGAAGTCGAAGGCGTCCTTCTTTGATCTGATGCTGCCGAAGAAGGCGGGAAACGAATGGAAAAATAGTTGGTTCTACGTGACCGAGTCGCCACCGGCCGACGAGGTGGCGCTTCCGATTTACTCTGCTGACCGGCCCGAGCCGCGTCAGCTCCAGGTCACCAAGCTCCCGTTGGACCAGCGGATGGTCGTCGACGAGATGTTGTAGACGATCCGCAACTTGAAGAAGAAGGTCCTTCAAACCATCAATTTGTACAATTGCTGGTTCGGGCGGTGACTAGTGCCTCTGGACAGTCGTGCCCACTACATGTATGAGTATACAGGGAAGGACGACCCGACGAAGTCCTGCAAAGCCGAGTGGAGGCTCAACGACTACACCTCAGCCTTGAAGAAGATCACCAAGGCGGAGTATCTTGACACGAAGGCCGGTGTCGCCCCTTACACCGCGAAGCGCAAAGCTCCAACGGTGAGTCCTTTTATTTCCTATGCACTCACAACGGACGTGCTAATTTGTTTTGTTGTTGCAGTCGTTCCAAGTGGTGGAAGGTTGGCTTCCACCCACAGACGACGAGAACTCGAACTCGTCCACCGAGGATGAGAGCGAGTCTTCGCCCGACAAGGGAGATGTCAGAAGTGACAGGGGCGATGATGATGACGACGATGACAATGGTGGCGATGAGGCTGTGGAATTCGCCGCACCCACGGTCCGCAAGACCCGCGGGCAGCATCAACGCGAGCTCGAGGCCAGCAAGAGACTCGAGGCTCACGACGAAGACGATGACGAGCTCCCCAAGCACACCTTGCAATGCAAGGATACACCATCGAAGAAGAAACCACCGCCACCGAAGAAGAAGAAGCCGGCTAAGCCGGTATCACCACCTCGGTCCGCGAGTAGCTCTGATGCTACTAGCGCGGCCGAGGAAGCTAGGGCCTACGCACCGGTGCATGCGATCGCGGAGGCCGGCGTAGCCGCTGTGGAAGGCGAGATGACGTTGGCGTCGCTGCCACCGCCTTTCGTCCCAATCACCGGCCTCGTGGCCGCTCAAGCCGCGGGGACCTCGCCACCAAGGGGAGCACCCGCGACAGTCACCGCTGATCCTCCTGCCGCGGCCTCATCCTTGAAGAATCCATCGGTGTCTTGGGCACAGAGTGTGTTCGAGATGGGCCTCAGTCGGAAACTGGGGCTGGAGTTGGAGAAGTCGGCCAGTATTCGTACTGGCCTGCATTTTATTCCAGTCGCTAACTGAGTATTTCTAATTCTTTTGTTTATCCACTCGATTAATGTCCGACTGGCGAGTTTACTGACAGCATTGTTCTGCAGGACTGGGGTGAAGAAAATAGGTCACCCTTCGGTGGGCAAGGTCCCGTTTGGTGCCGCGGAGGCACTAGTCGAGCCTTCTAAGAAGAGGAAGGGCGACGAGGTCGAGGCACCTGCTGAAGGCACAAAGAAGGCAAAGGGCGACAAGGTTGTAACGATTTCGGACGAGCCGGAGGTCGCCCCGAATGAAGATCCGATTGGAGTGGATGCGGCCTCGAAGGCCACGGTGGACACGGAGTCGCAGCGGGTGGAACCCGTGGCATTGGTCGGGGCAACATGCCAATCCTTGAGTGGAGCGGGCGCCGCGGTGGCGACGTTCCCTCGCTTCGTAGAGAGGGCCTCCGCGGCGAGTGCATCGGTACCATTGAGCCAGTTGCTTGAGGTCGTTGGCACGGAGGTCGAGCAGCGTCGCGGGCATACTCCATTTGTGCTCCCATCGGTGGATGCAATGGAGCTTCACGACATGCTAGGTGCCGCCATCCAGGTATGTCCAATCCTCGAGGATCGGGCCACTAAATTTTAGTGGTCGGATTCTTATTGTTTTTGGAGTCCAGTCCCCGAGTGTCGAGTCATTGAATTTCAACGGCTGGGCACTTAGGAATTTTTCACTGTCCAGTCCCCGAGTGGTTCATCACTGAATTTCAGCGGCTAGGCACTTAGGAATTTCGTTGCTGATTCTTACATGGTTGCGCAGGGCCTGGAGCGCGAGTCTGCGGAGCAACTTGCCGCGAGGGACCGTCTGGAGAGGGAGCTCCTCGTTATCAGAGAAACGAACGAGCAGCTTTGAGCGACTGCGGGTGAGTGGTTGTCGTGCTTGTCACTGGTCGTAGACCTTGTTCTTCTCGTATTCATGGTTTTGTTGATGCAGAGGATAACGCGGCCGCGATGGAGAAGGCTCGTTAGGGCCTGGTCCCGACAAGTGAACTGACGATTGCGCAGTTGTCCTTGAGCGCCACGGAGAAGCGAATCGCCGACCTTGAGCGGGAGCTCAAGGAGGCAAAGGAGGAGGCAACCTCGGCAGATGGGAGGGCCAAGGCAGCCGTTTCTTCTGCTGCAGAGGAGCGGAAGATGTCAGATGCATTCGTCTCCGGGCTGCAGGATGACCTCTCCGGTCTTCGGGACTTCATCACGGAGCGCTGTCGCCCGTTGATTGGTGAGTTTTTATTTGGCGAGTCTCGAGCGAGGTGGGTCGCGTTATTTTGCTGGAGCCTTCCTTACTGTCTGCTTGTTTGTTGCAGGTAGGATTACTGATGGCGCTGATGAGGCGCCGTTGTATGACGCGCGGCAATGCGTCACCACTCTGGTGGACTCTGCCGGGCTGTCAGCGACCTGCATCAGGGCGTACCTTCAGTAAATCTCGCCCACGTAGGTGATCCCCAATGACCTCGTCAAGGTCTGGCGCTACTTGGAGAAGGCCCCAGCTGTGGTTGAATTCATGACGCGGTCGTCCTTTCGTCGTGGTGCGGCAACTGCGCTGAGCCTTGGGCTCGCACACTTCCCTGACGAATTCGACCTTAACAACGTCACGAGCGGGTACCTTTTGTCGACGGGCGCAGTCGAGATCACCGAAGTGCTCAAGCTGCCAAGCGAGCTGCAGTGTACGCCGACCGGGTGTGGGCGATGGGCGACCTCATTCCATACCAGGAAACGATTGTCGCCCCGAACGACCCTGAGCTAGCGCACCACGACTTCAAGGTGGAGCAGCCGTTTCACGCGGCCTTGGCGGGTGAACTCACGACGTACCCTTCGAACCCGTGGGTTCCCTTTATCCACCATCGCAGGAGTGGTGGCGCCTCGTCGTCGAAGCATGCGGAGTAGAATAGTTTGCCGATCGGCGTTAACTAGAATAGATATGTGACTGCCCTTGTAAGCGAACAAATTTTGCTTCTTGACGGAATGCAAGGATGCTTTTGTCAATGTTTTTCAATTTGATTGTTGGTTGTGCGAGTCCCCGAGCGTGTCCACCCTTTTAAGGGGTTTACCTCGCTTTTATGTGTGTTGTTTGAACTGTTAGTAAGTTAAGGTCGACTCGCCATGGCTTGGAAAGCCAGTCGCATGGCGACTCCAAGGGGTGCTCTGTACTTAGCCGTTTTCCCGGGCGCGAACAGGGTTGGGTGGCCGAGTCCCCGAGCGTGGTACTTGGCGATTCGAGACGCATGCCCGAGGTAGGTGAGGACAGGGCGCGTTGTTTTGGCGTGTCACTCCACCTGATCCGTAGGACCAGTCGCGTGGCGAGTCAAGGACGCGCTCTCATACTTGGCATTTTCCCTCGTCGCTCATGATTGGACTGGTGTCAGTCCCCGAGCATGGTACTTAGCCGTTCGAGTCACTGTGCCAAGGATGTGGAGGACTGCGTCGCTGTGGGAAGCGAATGCGTTTGTCGTGGCTCGGAAAGCCAGTCGGGCGAGGCGACTCCGATGGGGCTCCGGGTTGGATTTTTTCGTGGACTATGCGAGGCCCAAAATTTTCGGTGCCCTCGTACCGCACTACTTGTCCGTGCCGGTCGCGTAACCAAGGGTTGACTTCCACAAGTAGCATATAGCTGTTATTACGTGTGCGAGTGGCACAAGGTATGGAGAGTGGACACAATTTGTGCGAATCGATCTTCTTTATTTCATAGCGGGTAGCAGGTACATGTCTGGAGTTCTAGGAGTAGAACTTACTTAGGAGGTTTACATTCCATGGCCGCTTGACATCGAGTTTTTCGTCAACTCAGACGTCGATGAGGTAGTAGGCGTCGTTTCCCAGGACGCGCCCGATGGCGAATGGTCCCTCCCAAGGGGGAGATAGCCTGTGCATGCCTTTCTTGTCCTGGATCAGACGTAGTAGAAGGTCGCCTTCCTGGAAGGTGCGGGTCCGTACTCACCGGCTGTGGTAGCGGCGAAGCCCTTGTTGGTAGATGGCGGTGCGAGAGCGAGCTAGGTCGCGGGCTTCGTCGAGCTGGTCGAGTCCGTCCTAGCATGCGAGCTCATTGTCAGCCTCCGTGTAGTTGACCACCCGAGGCGAGTCGCGCTCGAGGTCGGTTGGCATGACGGCCTCGGCACCCTATACCATGAAGAAGGGAGTGAATCCTGTCGACCTGTTGATGGAGGTGCGGATGCCCCAGATGACAGAGGGGAGCTCTTTGACCCAGCGCCTAGGGGTTCGCTCGAGTGGAACTTGCAGTCGTGGCTTCAGGCCATGGAGGATGCTCTGGTTGGCGCGTTCCGCCTGGCCATTGGACTCCGGGTGGGCGACTGAGGCGAGGTCGAGTCGTATGTTGTGTTCCTCGCAGAATTCCGCCATGGCTCCTTTGGCGAAGTTTGTGCCATTGTCCGTGATGATGTTGTGCGGGCACCCATAGCGATAGATGAGCTCGCGTAGGAATTTGGTGGCAGTCTTCCCGTCGCACTTGCGGACTGGCTTGGCCTCCACCCATTTTGTGAACTTGTCGACTGCGACTAGGAGGTGGGTGAAGCCAGAGGGGGCCTTCTTGAACAGGCCCACCATGTCCATGCCCCACACGGCGAATGGCCAGGTGATGGGGATCGTCTTGAGTGTCGAGCTCGACACGTGAGTCTGGTTGGCGTACTTCTGGCACCCGACGCAGCGTTGGATGATGTCGACCGCGTCGGCGTGTGCTGTGAGCCAGTAAAAGCCATGTCGCATGGTCTTGGCGACTAGGGAGCGGGTGCTAGCGTGATGGCCGCAGTCACCAGCGTGGATGTCCTGGAGGATCTTGCGTCCTTCTGCGGGTTGGACGCAGCGCTAGAACACGCCGGTCACGCTGCGCTTGTGGACCTCTCCGTTGATGACGACGAAAGATTTGCAGCGGAGTGCTATCATCCGGTCCTCTGTATCGTCAGCGGGTAGGGTGCCTCCCTCCAGGTAGGCGACGTATGGCGCGGTCCAGTCGCTTGGCTCGGCGATCATTGCAACCAGGACCATGTCTGGTTGCAGCGGAATTCTGATGTCGATCTCCCTCGGGGGAGAGACGGAAGGCTTGGTGATGTTGTCGAGGAAGACGCGGCGAGCGGCTTTTGTCGAGCCGAGCTGATGCGCGAGAGAGCGCCGGCCTCCTCGTTCTTCTGCCGGTCTATCCACTCGACGGAGTAGCTCTCAAAGTGGCCTCCCAGTTGGTCCACTTCTTGGCGGTATGCCACCATGGTGGGGGAGACTGCATCGCAAGTGCCGGCGACTTGCCCGGTGACGAGGTCGGAGTCGCCGTAGCAGCGCAGACGATTGATGTTCATCTCCTTGGCTGCTCGCATGGCGTGGAGGAGAGCCTCGTACTCGGCCATGTTGTTGGTGCAGGGGGTGAAGTCAAGGTATAGGACGTAGCATAGCATGTCGCCCTTTGGAGATGTGAGGAAAATCCCTGCCCCTACACCATCTGCATTCTTGGAGCCATCAAAGTGTAGGGACCAGCAGTGGAGGTACGGCAATTTCTTTGGCTGCTGTGCCTCCTCCCAGTCGGCGAGAAAGTCTGCTAGAGCCTACGACTTGATCACCTTGCGCGGCTCGTACCTGATGTTGTGGACTCCGATCTCGACGGCCAACTTGGCGACTCGCCCGGTCGCCTCACGATTGCGGATGATGTCCTACAACGGTCCTGAGGAAACGACCGTGATTGGGTGCTCCTGGAAGTAGTGCGGCAATCGCCTCTAGGATCTAAAGACAGCATATACCAATTTCTGGTACTGCGGGTAGCGCTGGCGCGACTCGGTGAGGACTTCGCTGATGTAGTATATACAGGTCGCCGCACCGGGCGCTCCTTGCTCTCCTCTGGCCGTTCGACGACCATGACGGTGCTGATGACTCGCTCGAAGGCCGCGACGTAGACGAGCATGGGCTCCTTGTCGATGGAGGTGCGAGTAGCGGTGCCGCGAGTAGCACCTCCTTGAGAGCGTGGAGCGCGTCATCTGCCTCCTTGTACCACTGGAACGTGGAGTTCTTGTGCATTAGGCGATAGAGGGGCGTCTCCTTCTCGCTTAGCCGAGGGATGAAGCAACTGAGAGCCGCGACTCGCCCGGCCAACTTCTGGATGTCGCGCAGGCACTCGGGTTTGCCGAGCCGGTTGATCATGTTGATCTTGGTGGGGTTCGCCTCGATCCCGCACTTGGAGACGACGTACCCCAGCAACTGTCCAGTGGGTACACCGAAGGTGCACTTTCCTGGGTTTAGCTTTATCTTGTACCTCCGCAAGTTTGCGAAGGTCTCCGCCAGGTCGGCGAGTAGGTCTCCCTGGTGAGTGGACTTCACCACCACGTCGTCGATGTAGATGTGTATGTTGAGGCCAATTTGGCTCTCAAGGCACTCCTGCATGCACCTCTGCTAGGTCACCCCGGCGTTCTTGAGACCGAAGGTCATGGCGGTGTAGCAGAAGGCTCCGAGTGGCATGATGAACGCCGTCTTGTCCTCGTCCTCGACTTCCATTATGATCTGGTTGTAACCAGAGTAGGCGTCAAGGAAGCATAGCGACTCCGAGCCCACGGTCGAGTCAATAATTTGGTCGATCCGCGGGAGGACGAATTGCTCCTTCGGGCAGGCGCTGTTGAGGTTTGTGTAGTCGATACACATTCTCCAGGTCCCGTTTTTTTTCTCGACTAGGACTGGGTTTGCCAGCCACTTGGAGTACTTGATTGGCCGTATGAAGCCTGCAGCGAGTAGATGCTGCACCTCCTCGGCGATTGCTCGACAGCACTCTTCATTGAAGGGCCGCAACGACTGCTTGACGGGTCACGCTTTGGGGTCGATGTTGAGTTTGTGCTCAGCGAGTTCCCTCAGGACACTAGGCATGTTGGAAGGTTTCCATGCGAAGATGTCGCGATTCTCACGTAGGAACTCGATGAGAGCGCCTTACTATGCTGGGCTCATGCCCATTCCTATCATCACCGTCTGGCTGGAGTCGCCTGGGACCAGCCCGACGGAGCGAGTGTGCATCGTCGCCTCGAATGCGGTGGAGCTGCCGCCCTCCGAGTTGGGCTTCTTGACTATGGTGGGGTCGTCATTGTTGACCCCACTTGTGTACTTGGCGAGCTCCTCCGCATGGTTCGCCTCTGTGGCTATGACGACGTCGGCGAGCTCGACGCCTTTGGCCTCGCACTCTGGGGCCATGTCGGGGTCGCCGTGGACAGTGATGATGCCACACGGCCCGGGGAGCTTCATCGTGTTGTACACGTAGTGGGGCGCTGCCATGAATTTGACGAACGCCTGCCGCCCCAGGACGCAGTGGTAGGGGCTGTTGAAAGGCACCAGCTCGAAGACGATCCGCTCAGTGCGGAAGTTCGCTGGTGTGCCAAAGTTGACTGGAAACATCACCTTGCTGATCGGGTACTCCTTCCGACAGGGGACGATGCTGTGGAAGGTGTAGGTCGTATAGATCATCGACTGCGGGAGCCGTAGTCGCGTGCATGTGTCCAGGTACAGAATGTTGATGGAGCTGCCGCCGTCCATCAGCGTCTTGGGGAGCCATTAGTCCCCCACCTTGGGTTTGACCACCAAGGCGACTCGACCCAGATATTCGATTCGTGGCGAGTGGTATTTGCGGCTCCATGTGATTTGTTGCTTGGACCAGTTGAGGAACTGGGGGATGTCGACCTGGGACACCGTGTTGACGGCGACGGAGTGGGCGATGACCTTCTTCTCGCGCTTGGTGTTGAAGTCGGTGAAGGTGTGGAGCGAGCCGGCATCATGGCCGAATTTCCTGCCATTTGGCGGGTGGTTACCGGGGTCTTCCCTTGCGTGTCGTGCCTTCTCGATCTCCCTCAGGGAGTGGCAGTCGGTGGTCGTGTGTGTGGCGGGCTTCCCCTCCCTGCTGTGGAACACACAGGGCTAGTTAAGGAGAGCCGCAGGGTCGAACCTTGGCTTTTCCTTGTAGTTATCTCCATCGCGGCGCTGGCCTCCGTCGCAGCGAAAGCTCTTAGGCTCGCGCGGAGCGTAGCCTGTGTTGGCGACGAAGTCGACTCGCCCGTCACCGCGGCGCTTTCCGGCGAGGCAAGTGTTGCTGTAGCGTAGCTCGGGTCGTCTCCCGTTGTCGTGGCCGCTCGTGCGGCGGTTCCATCCCGACCCGTCGTTGGTTTCTTGGTTTGGGTCCTCCTCTGCGTACCGCTTGGCATTCTCGAGGAGTTCTGGGATGTTGTCGAATGTCTTGTACACTCGCCTCAGTTTGGCGACTAGGGGCTCGTAGCGACATGAGGTCTTGAAGCAGTGAATCGTGGTGTCCGGGTGGATGCCGTCCGCGTTGTACCACAGGTCTTGCCATCGCTGGACCCAGCTGCGGGTCGACTCACGGGGTCCCTGGACGCATCCTCCAGGTCCTCGATGGTGGTGGCGTGGGTGTAGGAGCCTTCGAAGTGCCCGGCGAAGGCATCACGCATTTCCTCCCAGGAGTCGATTCTATCCACGGGGAGGGTGTTGATCCATTGCCGGCACACTCCCTCTATCATCAGGGGGAGGTAGCGGGCGGCGAGTAGGTCGGTGTGGCCGGCGATTCCCATCGCCATGAGGTACCTGTCCAGCCAAACGGAGGGGTCGTACTTCTCGATCTCCTTCGGTGCCTTGAAGTTCGCCGGGTATTTTTCGCCTCGGATCATTGGTCCAAAGCATTGGGGTCTGACTCGGCTTAGCGATCCCCTTGGTTCGCCGTCGCGGCGGTTGGCGAGGATATGCCTCAAGTCGTCGGGCTAGCGTGCGCGCCAGCTCTAGTTGTTGATGATGTGGGTTCGCGCGTCGACTGGCTGCCCATTGGCAGCGACGAAGTTGTTTGCCGGTCGCAGGTCGTTGGTGGAGAGTGTCGCGTGTGCGTGTCGGTGTTGGAGCTGCAGGGGCTCGGGTGTTGGGTAGTTGAGGGTGTTTGCCACCATTGGGCGGTCGCTCAAGGCCGTCCTACTGCCTGACGAACGCGAGTACATGCGACCCTGTGAGTCGGCTCCCGCATTTTGTTGCCCGACGGCCTTGGCGGGTAAAGCCTTGGCATATTGGATCTGCAGGGCGCCTTCCCTAGTCACATTGATGTTGTCGACCGCGGCTCGGCTCGCGACGACGTTGTCCATCAGAGTGGAGAACAGCGGGAGGCCGTTCGCGTCTCGCTCCCTCGAGGAGACCAAGATTCTTGGCTGGTCCCGGGGTGGCGCGCGGCCGGGTGGTGGTGGGGTAGCGCTGTTGGCCGTCGCGTCTGGTGGTGGCTGGGAGCTCCCTCCTAGTGGCGCGTTCTCGCAGATCGCGCGATCGGTCGTGCGGGCTGGGTCATTCTCATTATCGAAGTTCAGGGCACAGCCCTGGACGGTGGGGTTCAGGCGCGACCTGATCCAGAGCTGGTGGTAGCGTGAAAGTTCCTGCACCGTCACCTGCTCGAGGCGATTTTTTTGTGTAGGCGGAGTTCTTCGACCTCCATCGCTGTCGTGGTCGGCGGGATCTACGTGGAGAAGGGGTCTGGCGGGGCGTCCGCGCCACTCGCCATGTAGGTCGCGATGTTGCGACCGGATCCGACGTGGAAGTCGCCGGAGTTTTCCTACCCGGAGTTGGAGTCAAAGATCCCAAGGATGGAAGGGTCCTTGAAGTCTCCCATGTTGGAGACCTGGGTGATGGATCCCGCGAGTGACGCGACTGATGCAGGGGTCGCCGAGTCGGCGTCATCATTGAGGGTCGTGTCGTCCGCGACCATAGTGGTTTCGGCCATGTTGCTGTTGGCCGAGTCATACTCGGAGGCGAGGCGGTAGATGGTGCGGACCTAACTCTCGGAGAGACGGTCACGTGGTGGTGACTCGCGGATGCGAGCCGAGTCCTCCGAGATGATAACATCGGTGAAGCCGACGAAGAGGTTGATCGTGCCAACCGGCATGATCACGCTGTGCGTGACAGGGCGCTCCGCCAGGACGTAGCTGCTCGACAAGATCTGGAGGAACTCGCCGATCGCGATCATGCGGCCGGTGGCGATCGTCTCGTTGATGGGTAGATTGGATCTCGCCGGAGAACACCGGCCTGACCGGCCAGGCACCACGGTGGGCGCCACTATCATGGGAATGGCCACGGCAGTTGCTGCAATCGGCAGCGAGTAGTAGAACAAGGAGAAAGGGCGGCCAGCCATCTGCGGTGCGAGATAAGGGCGGAGACACAAGGGTTTACCTAGGTTCGCCCCCTGGGAGGGTAAAGACCTACTCCTGCTAGATTGTATTATGGAGAGAGTACAAGGGCGAGCTCGACAACTAGGCGGCGAGTCGCTGGGGTGTATGATGGAACGTGTCCCCTATGCGTACCCTAGGGAGGTTTATATAGGCTCACCTCGCTAGGGTTTACATATCTACAACCGAATTAGTTAAGGATTCAGAGGCTTCTTGACCTAATCCGACTGGGCCTACCTACGCTTTTGGGCCTCTAGCTTCCAGTCGCCTGGGTCCTTGTCAAGTCTCAATCCAGTCGCCGTCCTGCAGGCCCACTCGCTGGCAGCTTGGGCCAGTAGGAAACGTCCTACTGGGTATACCCCGGTCGGCATATCCCCATCAGAAAGGTCAAGAAATATTGTTGGACATTCACCAAGGAGAATGTGGGCACCACGCATCATCAAGCGCGTTGGTAGCCAAGGCTTTCCGACATGGATTTTATTGGCCAAGAGGACTAGCAGAGGCACAGGAGCTTGTCAGAAAATGCAACGGTTGTCAGCATTATGCATCAAAGTCACAGTTGCCAGCTTTAGAATTGAAAACTATATCGATCACTTGGCCATTTGTAGTATGGTGCCTGGATATGGTGGGACCGTTCAAACCAGAGAGAGGTGGCATGAATCATATACACGTAATGGTTGACAAGTTTACCAAATGGATAGAAGTGAAGCCATCAAGAAATTGGATGGAAAAACAGCTGTCACATTCCTAAACGATATAATCTTGAGATATGGTTACCCGCACAGTGTAATCATAGATAATGGCACAAACTTTGCCGAAGGAGCCTTTGCTCATTTTTGTGGGGAAAAAAACGATTAAGACTTGACGACAGTTGCTCATCCAGAATCAAATGGACACGTTGAACGAGCTAATGGCTTAGTTCTCTCTGGGATAAAACCCTGCTTAATGGAACCACTCCAGAGATCACCTAGTTGTTGGATATAGGAACTACCCTCAGTGCTGTGGAGTTTAAGGACAACTCCGAATCGATCAATAGGCTATACTCCATTCTTCCTTGTGTATGGGGCAGAAGCAGTTTTGCCTGCCGACATAGAGTATGACTTGCCAAGAGTAAGACAATACTCGAAAGCCGAGGTGAAAGAGGCCCGAGAAGATGGAGTTGACTTACTCGAAGAAGCAAGGGAATTGGCACTGTCCAAATCCGCCATATACCAACAAAGTATCTGACACTACCATAGCTAGAAAGTCCAACCTCGTGTTTTCAGAGAAGGGGACATGGTGCTCAGACTAGTGCAACGCACAGCTGGGATGCATAAACTATCACCCCCATGGGAAGGACCATTCATTGTAAGCAAAGCATTGCACAATGATTCATATTATCTAATAGATGCTCGTGAAGTGCAAAAGAACAAGGCGGATAGATCAGATGATGAGACAAAAAGGCCATGGAATGTGGCACTGCTATGTCCTTTCTACACTTAGGAGAAGCAGTGTATGTACCTCTCAAACTCTCATATGTCAGACGCTTATGCCAGCTATGTGCTGATAATAAAACGGTATGACTCGAAAAATTGACTCGGGGACTGCCCCTTATGTTTATCCGTCGGTTATTCTATGTTGGCTGGCGTTGACACTTAAATCTTATCTCGGAACAAGTAATGTCTACTCGGATAGAATTAACTCTTCGACTATGCTGTTGTCCGAGAACACGGCTTCATTGCAAGCAAGAGGAAAATATCAATGACGAGTAAACATGAACACCGGATAAGTAAAGGGAGAAACGCGAGTTGTCCCTATGTATGTTTTTTACTAACTCACTACAGGTTATGTTGCTTTCTATGTCGAACAATCCTAGGTCAAGTGATCTAGTTTCATACCCGCTAACTCGATCCTTAGAACTTTGAGACTCTAATGTCGAACGCAAAAAAAGGTAGACAAGAGCCAAATTCAAGGAAAAGGGAAACGACAAAATGAAACTCGGGGACTTGCCCCTGGATAATTTGTATTCAAAGCTAAATAAAAGTTTGAGCCTTATCACAAGGCGCACACCCAAAATAAGTGCATTATATCGTACATCTGCACTCGGCATACCGGGGATCTCATGAAATTCGAGTTTTTTTGTAACCATCCTAAGAAGCAGCTGGGCCAGGAGGAGTAACTTTCGGGCTAGATCTAGGAGCGTCATCTGGAGCATTTTCCGAGTCAGGGGCGTCGGTGGCCGATTCTGCTGCATCATCTGACTCAGTGGCTTCACTATCGGCACATTCGTCGTCAGCGATCTAGGAAAGAGGCTCGCCAAGGTCGAGGAAGCTGGGCCCCTCACACCAGGCATGCACAAAGACATATTCGACCATGGCGTAAGCTTGCTCCAGGCGTTTCTTGATCAGCTCAGGATCATGGAGCCACTTGCCTTTAGCCCTCATGCGTTCAAGAACATCAAGGTTGATGTCCTTGTACCACGAAAGCACGAAGGCAAGGGCTTTGTGTGATGCAGCTCGGCCGACTGACTCGCGCCATTGATCCGGCCTGTCTTCAGTCAGAAGCAACCTAGCAGCCAAAGGCTCGATGAGTGTGGGCGCTTCTTCATCCGGCCAGAGCATCGTGAACGCGGGGATCGCTGATTTGAGCAAGTCAACTCCGCAGGATTTGAGGGTCTTGACACATTCTGACAGTGCTACGAGATGCTCGTGAATAGTGACCTCTCCGTCAGCAGGAGCTCCAGACTCGGCTCTGATTTTCGTCATGGCCCGTATGGCGAACATATCGGCCTCGGGGAAATTCTCTGTAGAAGCAAAAGAACATTAGCAAAACAAGGAAAAAGCAGACAAAGGAATGAGTACACTGAAAAGGGTAAGTACTCACTAACAAGGAAATAGTTAATGGAGCCGAGCTTGCTTTGCCAATTCTTAGCCTTGGCTTGAAGAGTAACCAGATCTAAGTGAGCCGACTCAACCGCCTACTCGGCCTCCTTGAGCAACTCCTTGGTCTTCTCGGCACTGGCGGCATGCTGGCCATCTTTCTCAGCAAGCTCCTCCCGCAGCCCCTTCACCTCAGCCTGGTGTTTCTGCTCCATATCCGCCATTTCCTTATTCAGCTGAGTCACCTCGTCTCGCTCCTTTTGGAGCTCGATCCGGTGCTTCTCTACTTATTCGGAACATTTGACCCGTCAGTGGCAACAAAGCTATCCCGGAACCATCGAGATAAAAATAGGAAAAGGATAAGCATAAATACAGAGGGGAAACAAAATCTCCAAGACCTTACTTTCAGTATCCCTGATCTGAAGGTGCAAGGCATCAATGGTGGATTGGGCATAAGCTGTGGAGGGACAATGGAAAAAACAAGCAAGATGAAATAAGGAAAGTGCGCCAAATAAGTGCGGGAAGAGTCAGAAAAATACCTTGGCCTTTAGCCTCAGCTTGCAGATTTTGGTGAGCGGGTTCCAGCTTACGATACTCCAAAAGGAGAGCCTGATGCACCTTGGTGAGCTCATTGTGTGTAAGATACACAAATAAAAAGATAGTCAACAGATGTGAGATCAAGCTTACAGCCTGATAAGGGTTGATTCCTAACTTAGAGCTTACAACCGAATAAGTTCTTTATTTGGCAGAAACCTCGGGGACTAGGGATCGAAAATCTGACATGCGAAGTGAGCATGAGGAAATAAAAGGATAAGTTCTAACTTAGAGCTTACAGTCAAGTAAGTTCCTTACTCAGAAGTAACCTCGGGGACTAGGGATCTTGTATAACAAAAAAATACTCAATACGCAAAAGAGTAAGAAGATTATATACCTCGTTCACTTCATCTGCGTGGGTCATCAAGGCAATGGCCTACTGAGTCATATCAGAAACGGCCTTGGGGCCTAACTTCATCTTCTTCCCAGCACTGGAGCTGACCTCTTGCTCACTAGCTGCGTTCCAAGCCACAACATAACGCTCTGCGGCACCAAGGCCATTCTAGCTAAGCGTCTGAGTGATAACTTGCCCCTTTTTCAGGGTAGTTCCCATGTTGGCGCGGGTAGCATCAGCACTGGTGTGCAGGGCAACAACCTTGGAACTACCGCCAGACCCGACAGCTACGGACTCGCCCAACTGACCCGCAGAAGCGGGTGCCTTTGTTGTTGGTGTGGGACGAATCTGTGGAGCTATGCCGGCAGTGTGGACCAAGGTCAGCTTCTTGGTCAACGTGGTTTTGCTGGCTGTGGCGAGAGTATGGCTTTGGGTAGCAGTGCGGGTCTAATCTATTGACAGAAGAGGAGTGTGAGAAGGTCTGGTCGGAGACAAAATAGGATCTGAATGAACAAGCCCAGTAACGGTCTGGGAAACAACGACTGGGTCAACAGATTCATGGGGAGCAGGAGAACTGGTATCAGGGGTCTTCTAGACGCTGATATTTCTAGCGCTAGGATCAATAACTTGTTCAGAAAAAGAGGCAGGGGAGCTGGGCCGAGTCTCCTCCGACGGATGCGTCGCCGGTTCGGCCCCACTCTGAGTCTCGTGAGTCTTAGTGGTGGGGCAGTGACCCGGACGGAGCTCGGCATGGCAGTATCGGCGTGAGGAGATGAGGCTGGACTTAGCAGCGAAGAGGCCATGCTAGGAGCTTCTTGGCTAGCCGACAAAGGCGCCGCGCTATAAATAATAAAAAATGCTTATGAACAAGCAATTACCAAACAGGAAAGGAAAAATGGGAAGTAAGCAAAACAGCAAAGCTTATCCGGAAACGGTCGGGTCGCGCGGCATGCGACGAGTGACCCGGCACCCAGCAGCTTTGTGAGTCTCGGTTAACGAGGCAGCAGGGTCGCTTACCCGGCTTGGCAGCAGGGACCTTGTCGACTCCGCCCACATGCAGTGAGAGGGGGAAAGTCATGTACCTGGGCAGCTGCATAAGTAAATGACGAGATAATTCGAATAAGTCAAGAGGTTAAAGTCAAAAGGCAAGTACCTCCATAATTTCACAATCATCATCATCATCATCGTTGGACCAGTCTCGTAAGGGTTTTCGAGTATGGGTCTTACCCGTGGTAGAGGCAATGGCAGCAACATGCGGGATGTGCATGAAGCATTCCAGGTCAAACTCTATCTCGTCCGAGTCGGAGCGATCCTCGTAGTAGCCGCCGGGAGGGACAGTACTGTCATTAACCTAGTGAACAAGATTCTTCAAAAGACAAACAGAATAAGAACAATGAGCAAGCGGAATATCAAGTGAACAAAAGAAGAGCTATGTCGGATAGAAAGTGATTCAGAAGCTTACCCAGGGGACAGGCCTATCTCGGATAAAAGGAGGGAATCCCCAGGCCCAGTCGTCCGCCAAAGTCAGCTTGAAAATCGAACTGACTCGGCGGGCCACAGAGTCATGGTGAGATCCTTATTGGAGTGCCGAGTGGGGTCCTGCGTGCCGCTCATGAAGCACGTCTTGTGGCTCCTGGCTTGGATGGGGCTGACCCGACATGCAATAAAAGCACACATGAGATCCGTATCAGTAAGATGGAAGTTCTCATTCAGCGATAGCAGCCTCTCCAGAATCCCATTGGCCTTGTTAACCGCGGTGTTCTTGTCACGCGGGTCAAGTTTCCAGAACTCCTTGCTGGGAACCTCGTCCGAGAAAGGGGGAGCCGGATGTAATCAGTGGCCCCGCTGTTTTTGACATAGAAGAAAGTCCTATGCCATTTCTTGCAAGAATCTAAGTCAGTAACCCGAGGAAAGGTGGACTCTTTCCTAGGCGTGATGCTAGCGGCACCGCACCTGGTTGGCCTTTTCTAGGCACGGGGAATGTCGGGATCGGGAACTACTTGGATCCTAAAACTAAAATATTTGGCCCACAGAAGAACGGTAGGCCAAATGCCAAGGTAGCCCTCACAGGTAGAGATAAAACAAGAGAGGGAGCCAATCGCATTGGCAGGCAAATGATGGGTCTGAAGATGGAACATGGAGAGAAAGGAAACAAAGAAGTTGCTCACAGGCAAGGCGAAACCTCGCTCAAAATGGGAGAGGAAAACCACCCGCTCATTGGCGTCAGGTTTGGGAGTAATCTCACCCGATGGGAGGCGGCAATCCACCAGCAGGATGCGCCTGGTGGAGTGCAACCACTCAAGTTCCTCCGCGGAAACTTCCGAGCCTTCCCAGCCGCCGCGCTCGCCGGTGGCAACCTCCTTTTCCTCTGCAGCCTCAACGGTGTCTCGAGCGTCCATGATCTCCCAGTCTTCAGGATCCTCCGCCGTTGGAAGAGGAGTGGAAGAGAGAGGGCCCGTGGTGGAATGGAAAGGGGCAAGGAGAAATCATAGGGAAAATATATGGAAAGGAAGAACCTCAAGGGAGGAGTTGGGATTTGGGAGCGCAAGGAGGAATAAGATGGCGAGGGGAAACTGAACGGGAGAGGGAAGTTAAGTTCCCCTCACCCCTACTTAAGGGGAGTAAAAACCCCAATCATGGGATCCTCCTGTGCCGTGCGGCCAACCTGTGGCCGTGTATCCGGACGAATGAGACAATCAGCAAGCGCCACGTGTAGGTGATACACGATAAATCCACTTCCACGTCACGCTGTGCAAGACATGAGGCGCTGAGCGATGGGATTGCCATAGTGACGGGGAGTTACTGCCCCGCCGTCATTGTGCGGTCAGGATTTGGGACAAAATTTGAGGCAAGTCATCATGATTACAAGCTATCAGTGACTAAGGCACGCCGAAAATGACTCGGAATCGGCCAAAATGACTCGGCACGAGGCAAAAATGGGCCAAAAAGTCAAAGAAATGACTCGGAAAAATCAAAGTAGACTCGGCTAAGATCGAGGTTACGCCAAACAGTGTGTCCTAAGCAGTAAATGCTAGCAGAAAGAGAAGTTCCAATCACATTAAAGGAACCTAGAGACACCTAACATCTAGAACTGCTAGGCCTCACCAGCTTCGGGGACTAATGTCGGGGGAATAACCCCCGGTAGGGTCATAAGGGGTAAAACATTACCCATCTTGGATAATGCCGATTAAAGAATGAACCTGGCCGGGTAACAACGCCTGGGTAAGGTGGTCATATGTGGCCGACATAGGAACGTTGTCGGCCCATATAAGACAAATTTGTTAAACTTGCAGGAACCAACGAGCCGAGTCACACGAGGGAAGGCCGAGTCTGATGGGACACGTGGCACCTTTCCGAGTGAGACTCAGGAGGGACCATGTTAAAGCACGGTCAAAAGAGAAGGGCGATGCCGGATGACACAAAAGGAGCCGGGTGACGCCTAAAGAAAGGGCTGACGTACAAAGTTATTGCATGACGCCAAAGGAACTGGAGGTTATGTACATGAAGACCGTTAGTTGTCTAGCTTTATGGACTGGGCCACTGGGCTTAGGGCTAGCCCATGACCCGTCTTGTACAGTGAAGACAAAGATCCAAAAAGTAACCCTAGGACCTAAAGGGGTGTAACCTAGTTGGCCTTCGCCTATATAAGGAGGGGCATAGCTAGGGTTTAGGGGGGTTGGACCAAGGAGGAAACTAGTGCCCTGAGGTTCTATGCAAACAGCTCAAGGAGCACTTGTAAACATCTAGGATCAATAAAATCCTTAAGTGTGGAGAGTTCATCTTGTTCTTTGTGCGTGGCTAGACCGTGCACCCCCTCTCCGGTGACCACAAGCATCCATTCGGCCCCCAACTTAAGCCTACCCATGGCATCTACCGTGACACCACCATGACAGAATTGCTTCAGTAGCTTGTGTTTTTAGTGAAAGTTTTGTTGTTCTAAAGCTAAACCTAAGGGTCTATTATCTTGTGAATACACTAATGTTACTAATGAAGATTGTGTGAAGTTTTATATGAAGGAAAAATTTCAGGTGTAGAAAGAGAATGATGTAATAAGATGAAGAATGGACAAAAGCTCAAGCTTGGAGATTCCACCCCAGTGTCACCCCAAGAAATATCCAAGAGGTACAAGCGTCAAAGCTTGGGGATGCCCAAGGAATCCCCTTCTTCATCAATAAAAAGCTCAGGTCTCTCTAGACACTTTGTTTTTATTGTTTCATGCACTGTTGTGTTGTTCTTGGAGCGTCTTAGTTTTTGTTTGCTTTGCTTAGTTTGTTTAGTTTGCTTGAATAAATTAGTTTGGACCCCCATTCTCACTCTGTTATTTCAAATAAGTTGATTGGTGTTGGAAAAGAGTAGAAAGTTCTTGCTTGAAATAGTGCAAGAGGAGCTTGCTTTGACTGTGACTTAGACTTTAGCATGTCATGTTAGGTGTTGTTTTGACCTTATTCTTAGTGAATATTGCTGTACCATGACTTGTTCCAAACAATTGGGATTGCTTAGTGTGCCTTGAAAGAATCATGCATTGTTTTAGCATGCAAAAGCATAGTATTGTGGTATTCTCCTTTGATGTTTTGTTTGGGTTGACTTGGCACATGCTTACACCATGTTATGGCTATAACAAGTCACCATAGCCTCTATGATCATTTAGTCCTTGACTTGTAGTACCACTCTATGCTTTGATTAGTAATGTTTTGTCTCTCTACATAATTGTGGCCATTATTGCTCTATTAGTTGGTCGCTCCCAGTCTTTTGCTAGCCTCCAGTTGTATGAGTAAGCTCTAATCATGCTTGCAACTCCCAATAAGCCAAGTTATTCCAAAATGTCCACTATAAATTCCAATGAATGGTCTGTTACACCATTCCAAGTATATTCTTATTTTCAGCTATCTTCCAATTAAAAAATATTTTTATGTGAAAACTTAGTGATTAAAGCTCTCACAAACTTGATGGCACACTTTATTTTTCTTGCCCCTAAATAAACCTGAACCACTGTGTCATGTATGTTGTATATGCTTGCACTTATATACGTTGGAATTAGATGAATTGTGCTGTCATGGGGAACTCTTTCAACATTGCACTTGTACTTTGTACATAGTTGATATCATGCTCTTTTGTCTATGGATGTCGTCGGTGTGAAATAAAAGGGGAGCTTGTAAGTCCATGGAGTTATATATGTGTGTTAGAGAAACGCCTAGGCTGCTAGCCTAAGCCATGCCTAATCATGGTGGAAACTTGCACCATCACCATAATGAGAAATATGTGAAGCATACTCAAGAAAAACCTATGCAAATAGCAAATAAAAAGATTGCTGAGATGCTAAATGTGTGCTTACCTTCTCATTTTGGTTATGGGATAGCTCCTGTACCATGTGCAAGGGGTACCCCGTTGGCGGTTCTCTATGATACACATGTACTTACTATGACAAGAACATATAGGTGACTAAAGTTGAGTAGCATGAGGAGCGACCCTCATATTCAAGGGACATGAGATTGCCAGCTTATACTTTGTCAAGCATATACTCTATAGTTTGTTCACTTTAACCTTAATCACTTCAAGATGCTTATGATAAGGGCAATGACGGCTGAAAGCTAACAAGTACCATAATTTTTGGAAGCACTTTTGGAAACTTGAAATACCTGCTTCCCTTTATGAAGGGCCTTTTTTCTACTATTATATTGAGTCTCCACCTTCTACCTTTAGGCACCAGTTAAGAGAGCATAGTTGCCATTCTTAGTTCTATGTGCATTGCCCCAAAACTTCTTGATTGATGCATATTGTTGATATTACTTGTTCTTGTGCTATTTGTATCTAGTCACTCTTATGAACTTTGAAGGTGTCTTATGCATCTATTTGCTACTCCATGAGGGACAAGCTGATTGCCACTATTCTATGTTTTCTGTATGTGAAACAAACAAAAAAAATTCAATGCATGTTATTCATGATCTTTGTTTGTAGCCTTTCATGTTGCATGCATAGTTACTTTTTCTTACTATTAGAACTTCGTCTTTCATGATCATGTTTAGAGTTCTTTGATCCTAGCTTTCAATGCTTGCAAATGGTTTGATCTTGCTTTTGATGGTGCATGTCACCTAAAAAATTATTCTTTTTATCACTTACCTACTCGAGGACGAGCAGGAGTTAAGCTTGGGGATGCTTGATATGTCGGAAACGTATCTATAATTTTTGATGTTCCATGCTTGTTTAGTATCTACTTTGCTTTGCTTTTTCCACACTTTGAGGTGTTTTTATATGTTTTCTGGTACTAACCTATTAACAAGATGCCATAGTGCCAGTTGCCTGTTTTCTTCTATTTTTGGTTCCAGAAAAGCTAGTAAGGAAATATTCTCGGAATTGGACGGGACAAAAGCCAAAGTCAATGTTTCACCGAGGAGAACAAGAGTCTAGACGAGAGAGACGGAGGGGAGCCATAGGGCGGACGCACCCCCAGGTGCGGGCCCACCCTAGGCCGCGTCTGGGCAAGGTGTGGCCCCCCTGGCCGCCTCCCAGCCTTGCCTCTTTGCCTATAAGAATCCCCCAATGCCTAAACCCTAAGTACCCAATCAATATTCCACGAAACTATTTGTAGCCGCCTCCACCATCGTCCCTAGATAGGGGGGATCTGAAGGTCTTCTCGGGACCCTGCCGGAGGGGAGATAATCCCGGAGGCCTTCTTCTTCATCATGCCAGCCTCCGGTATGAAGCGTGAGTAGTTCCACCTTGGACTACGGGTCCATGTAGTAGCTAGATGGTTGTATCTCCACCTTTGTGCTTTCATGTCTAGATCTTGTGAGCTCTGTTCATGATCAACATCTCATCTATTTGTAATCATGCATGTTGTGTTTGAGGCGATCTGACAGATATTGAGATTACTATGTCAGATTGATTAATGGTTTTGTCTTATTGATTCTATCATGTCTGTGTTGTTTGTGATCTTGCATGCTCTCCGTTGTTAGTAGCTATCTTGGCCAAGTAGTTGCTAGTGACTCCAAGAGGGGGTATTTATGCTCGATAGTGGGTTCATGCCTCTATTTAATCTAAGAGAAGTGACAGAAATCTCTAAGGTTGTAGATGTGCTGTTGACACTAGGGAGAAAACAATGGTCTCTTGTTCATGGAACAAGTGGATTGTTTACCTTACACACTTTGCTTAAAGCAGTTGTTTGTTGCTTGCAACTTAATACTGGAGGGGGTTCGGATGATAACACAAAGGTGGAATTCTAGTCATGGATGCAGTTGGATGGCGGTCTATGTATCTTGTTTTATTTCCTAATCGAATCTCATAGGATCTTGATATCTAGTATTGGATTGTTACGCCTTGCTTAGTCCTGTCAATTGCCCTGCTATAATTTGTTTATCCAGCATGCCATGTTTGTTTATATAAGGAGAACACCTCTAGTGAACTATGGACCCCGGTCCAATCTTTACCATTGATGCATCTTCCACTGTTACTGTTTACTTGTTGCAAACCACCATTACCTTCCACACCATACAGTTAATCCTTTGTTACAATAAACCAGTGAGATTGAAAACCTCGATGTTCATTGGGGAAAAGTCTTGAGTTTGTGTTGTGCAGGTCTCCAAGTTGCTAGCAATAACTTTGAGTCGTTTCCTTCCTCCTACTGGTTCAATAACCTTGGTTTCTTACTAAGGGAAATCTTGCTATTGTGCTCATCATACCTTGCTCTTGGGGTCTCCCAATGAGGCGTTGATCACGCCATCATGCCTTTTTGACTTACCCCCTCTCATCACAAGGCTTCTACCCACAAGTAGATGCCCTTACCTACGAACAGGTGCAGCAGGTTGCGCCGGGTGAGAAGGTCAGTGTCCGTGATCTGGTGGCGCAGCTCGGGGAGGACGCCGCCAACTTCTTAAGGCTGGTGTCGGCATCCATGACCTCGTCTTCCCAGGGGAGCTCCTGCCAGATACCATGGGAGCCCTGGCTATCAAGCTGTGTGACGCGACGAATGCCATCGACCGGCTCCGCGATCTCGCTGCTCACGCCGGCTCCGAGATGGCCTTGGCGCTGATGCTCTCCTTGTACAAGGACACGCGGCTCGACAAGCTGGTGGACGGCTTCCGAGCCGGCGCGGATCTTCCCATTGTGCACCAGGACAACCCTGGACTCTGCTCTGCCGCCATCACGATTGCTAGCTACACCGACATGGACGAGGTGCTGATGAGGAGCGAGGCGAGCGTGAGGCCGGCGGTGTGGAGCTGTCCTCCGAGCCGGGCGAAGCCGGATCGGCTCCTCCCCGTGGCAAGGGCCCGACGGGATGAAGAAGACCCCGGGATGCCGGGTGTAATTGTGAATAGTTTTTTCTTCTGGTACTTGTGCTTGAAAACTTTGGATCTGCGGGGGCTTCGTCCCCCGCCGTTTAGTTAATCGTCTGGCTGGGTCTTGCCTTCATGCACCCACCTATGTTTATGTTTCTTCTAATTGATTTATCAGTCTGGTCCATTCCTGCCGGCCTTATCTTGCTTCTCGTCTTGCGTGGCCGCGAGCCTTTTCACTTGCGCTTCCCTTCTGCTATTTTATGCTTCTAACCTAGTAACGATCTTTCGACTTGCTCCGGCCGGCTAGCACATCTGCTAGCCGGGCACAACATTATTCCATTGGGGGCGCGCCAGCGCACCCACTGGGTGTAGCCCCCGAGATTCAGAATAGCTGAAGTAGCTAGGTGTTTTGAATTTTCAAAAAACTCTTGCCTTTCACCTTGCCTTTCCGAGTGCGACTTTCTTACCCGGATTGGGGAGACTCCACTGTAGTCCGACTATACATATTTGGCTGTGCCTTAGGCCTTTTTCTCTATTACTTTCCTTATCTTGTATCTCTTTCTTTCTTTCCTCTTTCCATCTTTCCATATTTCTCTCTTTCTTTCCTATTTCCATCTTTCCATCTTTATCTCTTTCCATCTTTCTCTCTCTCTTTCTTTCTTTCTTTCTTTCTTTCTTTCTTTCTTTCTTTCTTCTCTTGACCAGGTAGATCTGCCTGACATGACCAACTAGCGGTGTTAACCGGATGGGAAAGGTTGTGCTTCTTCCAGAGAGGGTCTTGCCGCCTTGATTTCTGTCTAAATCCCGCTGGTACACCCTTCAGCCGGACACCGCATGCTTCTAGTGGGGGCGCGCCAGCGCACCCACTGGGTGTAGCCCCCGAGATTCGGAGTGGCTACCACAGGTAGGTGCTTCGAATCTTCTCTGTCTTTGATTTCTTGCTCGGTGCGTTTGTGCAAAAAGAAACACACGGAAATGATTTCTTATCAATACATTGTCATGTTATACGTCCTTCTACTATTTGACTAGAATTTCACTTTTTCGAAAACTATCTCGTGCTTTTCTGAACACTTAGTCACTTTATCGTGCGCAATGTTGTTTACGCTGCACCTTGCCGGACATCCGGGTTGTGGTCTGGAGCAGGAACCGAAGGGAGCTGAAAATACATTTCCGCATGGTACTAGAGGCTTAGTAGCCAGAAAATACCAACTAGGCACATGTCCGGACTGTCCGATCTATCGCATCTTTCACCGTTTTTCATGTGGGATGCCTTGGGATTTTTCTCTTGCTAGCTGGACAGTCGGGTTGCGGTCTGTAGCTGAGACGAAGAGTGGGCCTCTGGCATCATCGCACACTACTCAGTCGGTTTACAGAATTGGCAGGGCGGGCCAACTGGCGAGCCCCCGCGGTTGGGGGGTCGACGGAAGACGGAAAAAACACTACAGGGCTTTAATCGAAAAGGAACGACAACAAAATTTCTGGCAAGGAGACCCCAAGCATCAGCTAGGGTTCCACATATTTCATTCATTCCGGGTTCCGGATACATACACTGATTTGCGACTAAGTGTAAAATGCTCGGAGCAGGTCTGCATTCCACGGCCGCTCCGTCTCCTCATTCGATTTGTACATCTTGTTTTTGCGCGGCTGTTGCACGTCGATGAGGTAGTAGGAGTTGTTGTGCCGTGCTTTGTTGATGATGAAGGGTACCTCTCACGAAGGCGACAACTTGTGCATGCCCTTCGTGTCTTGTATCAGCCGGAGCACCAGGTCGCCTTCCCGAATCGCGATGGGCTAGATGCGGTTGGAGAGATAGTGGCGCAGCCCTTGCTGGTATATGGCCGATCTAGACAGGGCCAGCTCACGGGCCTCCTCGAGGAGGTCCACGCTATCCTCCATCGCCTCATGGTTCTCCTTCTCCGTGTAAAGGATCTTGCGGGGTGAGTCGAACTCGATGTCCGCCACGAGGACAACTTCCGAGCCGTAGGTGAGGAAGAACGGGGTGAGGCCGGTTGATCTGTTCGGAGTGGTGCGCAGACTCCACAGCATAACCAGGAGTTCCTCAATCCAGCAGCGGGGTGATCGCTCCAGTGGCTCGATCAGCCGGGTCTTGATTCCGGCTAGCACAAGGCTGCTGGCTCTTTCCACCTACCCGTTGGACTGCCGGTGCGTGACAGACGCGAGGTCCAGTCGGATCCCCTTGTATGGCAGAACCGGGTGAAGTACCCCTTGGCAAAGTTTGTGCCGTTGTCGGTGATGATGCTGTGGGATACCCGAATCGGATGATGATGTCGTGGAAGAAGGTGACGACGGTGGAGCCTTCCAGCTTCCGAATCGGCTTCGCCTCGATCCATTTGGTGAACTTGTTCACCGCCACCAGCAGGTGGGTCATGCCGGCTCGGGATCGCTCGAAGGGGCCGACCATGTCTAGCCCCCAAACAGCAAAGGGCCATGTGATCGGTATGGTCTTGAGCACGGAAGACGGCATGTTCCTTAGCTGGCCGAACCGCTGGCACCCGTTGCACGCGCGAACCAGTTGGTCCACGTCCTCCGAGGTGGTGGGCTAGTAGAATCCATGGCGCATTGCCTTCATCAACAGGGCGTGAGAAGAGGCGTGGTGACCGCACCATCCCTGGTGGATTTCCTTCAGTAGCCGGTAGCAGGTATCCGCATCGACTCACCGCTGGAAGACGACTGCGGCGATGTGCTTTTACAGATCCTTGTTGATGATGGTGTATGTGTGCGTGCGGCACCGGATCTACCTTGCCTCCACCTTTTCAGCAGGGAGCTCGTCGTTGAGGAGGTAGTTCATAAAAGGTTGGGCCCAAGATGGAACTTCTCGGATAGTGAAGAAACTAGCCAGCACGATCTGGAGCTCATCTGGGGGTCGACCGGGTGGGATGCCCGAGTCGGAAGCCCCCGAGCCCTTTGTCTTGCTCAATGATGGCTTGCCTGAGGAGGAGACATCCCTCGGGTCTTTCGAGCTGGAAGGCACAACAGCGGGGCCTGGCTCTTTCGAGTGGGCAGCCTCTGGGTCTGCTACCCAGATGAGGGACTCGGATTCCAGAGAGGGGGTGATGCTGGGCTTACGGAGGTGCTCCAAGCATACTCCGGGCAGGATGGCTGCTCTGGTGGATCCGACTCGCGCGAGCGCGTCGGCCGCCTCGTTGTTGGCACGGGGAACATGATGGAATTCACATCCCTCGTAGCGGGCACTGAGCAGCTGGACATGGAATCGGTATAAGGCCATGTTGACGTCCTGAGCATCCCACTCGCCGGATACTTGCTGCACTACCAGATCTGAATTGTCAAAGCAAAGGATCCGGCGGATGCCAATTTCTTTCGCGAGCTGGAGCTCGTGTGCCAGAGCTTATTACTTGGCGACGTTGTTCGACGTGGTGAAGTGGATCTGCAGCATGTACTCCAGCCGGTCTCCCTTGGGCGAGGTGAGAACGATACCGACTCCCAAGCCCTCGCGCATCTTCAAGTTGTTGAAGTGCAGCTTCCAGTAGTCGGAGTCAGGAACCGGCAGTAGGTACTGGTTTTCCGCCCAGTTGACAAAGAAGTCCGCCACGACATGAGACTTAATGGTGATCCGGGGCTCCTACCGAATGCAATAGGCGGCCAGCTCGATGGCCCACTTCGCTACCCGGCCTGTGGCGTCCTTATTGCCGAAGATCTCGCCCAACGGCGTGGTGGACACCACACCGAGAGAATGCTCTTGGAAGTAGTTCTTGAGCTTCTTGCAAGCTAGGTATACACCATAGCACATCTTCTGGTAGTGGGGGTAGTTCTGCTTGAAGAGGAAGAGGACCTCGCTGAGGTAGTAGATGGGTCGCTGAACCGGCTGGGCCTTGCCTTACTCGTGACGCTCCACCGACAGGACAATGCTAACGACCCGGTTGGTGGCGGCTATATAGAGCAACATCGGGTCCTTCTCAGCCGGCGTGGCAAGATCCGGAGCTGTGGATAGCATGCGCTTGAGGTTGTGGAACACGGCATCCGCATGCGCAGTCCAGGTGAACTTGTCCGTCTTCTTCATCAACTGGTACAGTGGCAAGGACTTCTCCCCAAGCCGGCTGACGAATCGGCTGAGGGAAGCCAAGCATCCGGTGAACTTCTGGATGCCGAGGAAGCTCTTGGGCGGCTCCATCCTCTCGATGGCCGCGATTTTCTTCATATTGGCCTCGATCCCTCGTCTCAACACGAGGAAACCGAGGAGTTGTCCTGCTGACACGACGAACACGCACTTCTCCGGGTTCAGCTTCATCTGGTACTGGCGGAGGTTCGTGAACGTCTCGCCGAGGTCCTCCGAGCAGGGTATGCTTCTCCTTTGTCTTGATGACAATGTCGTCCACGTACGCGTGCACATTGTAGCCGATCTATGGGTGCAAGCATTTCTGCATGCAACGCTGATAGGTACCACCTACATTCTTCAAGCCGAATGGCATGGTTACATAGCAGTAATCCCCGTACGGGGTGATGAATTACGTTTTCAGTTGATCATCCGGATTCAGCCATATCTGATTATAGCCGGAATAACAATCAATAAAGGATGGCAGATCGCAGCCGGCCGTAGAGTCAATCACTTGATCAATACGGGGCAAAGCAAAAGGGTCTTTTGGGCAGGCCTTATTTAGGCTTGTGTAGTCGATACACATGCGCCAAGTCTTGTTCTTCTTCAACACCAGGACTGGGTTGGCCAACCAGTCCGGGTGGTACACCTCCATGATGAAGCCGGTGGCAAGTAGCCGGGCGATCTCGTCGCCGATGACCTTTATCTTGTCCTCCACGAAGCGACGGAGGGACTACTTGACCGGCTTGGCGTCAGGACGCACATGAATCGATGAACTCCCTCGACACACCTGACATGTCTTTGGAGACCATGCGAAGATGTCCCGATTCTCATGGAGGAAGTCGACGAGCGCGTTTTCCTATTTGCTGTCCAAGCCGGCACCAATAGTGACACACTTGTAGGGGTTAGCCGGGTTGAGCAGGATCTGCCTGGTGTCCTTGGACAGCTGGAACGCCATGTCCCCAGCCGGCTTCAAGCCAGCTGGCACCTCTTGTTGCAGCATGGCAACATTGCGCATCATCTCGCACTTCTCTTCGGTGATGAGAAGGGCCTCCGCTATCTTCGTGCCTTCCTTTGCACACGCCATGGACCGCCTGTAGCAGCCAACCACGATGATCATGTTGTTCGGCCCCGGCAACTTCATCTTGAGGTATGCATAGTGGGGAACGCCATGAACTTTGCGAGCGCATGGCACCCAAGAAGGACATGGTAGGTGCTGGCAAGGTTAACCACCTCGAACCAGATTGGCTCACGCCGGAAGTTCTCCTCCGAGCCGAATATGACGTCCAGCCGGATCTTGCCCAATGGGACGCATGGTGGAAAAGGCACGATGCTGTAGAACACAATGGTCGAGGGCTGGAGGTCGCACTCCATGGAGGACCGGTAGAGCAGGTTAAGGCTGCTCCCACCATCTACCAACACACGCGAGAATCGGTGGTGCGCACGTCGGAGATGAGAAGAGGGTCTAGCATCATCGCGTAGCCCCCGAGATTCAGAAGCAGATCCGGCTGATCCTCATGGCTCCAGGTGATGGGAGTCTCGGACCAGCTGAGGTGTAGGGGGACCGGGGGCCGCGATTGTCAATCGGCTCAGCCTCGAAGATGTGGTAGTTTTCGTGCTGCCAAGGGTAGGCCCCGTTGCCATGGTTGTTGCCGTCTGCCCTAGCCGATGGTGGGGGTCTGCCGGGAGGGGGTGCGGAGAGGAGGCAAGCCAGCCCGCTCCTTGATTTGCCGGGTCTAGCTGCACTTCCGAGTGGTGTGTGTAGCCGGCTTGGCGCCGCTATGGTACTTGCACGGCCCATCAAACATCTGCTCGAAGGTGAAGGCGTTCCTCTGCCTCTTGTCGTTGTGAGCCGGCATGCCTTGCACCACATTGATTTTCCTCTGGTGGTAGCATGGGCTTTGCTGTTTGACCGGACGCTTGCCCTAGTAGCGTTTGTTGCTGCCGTGCCGCCTAGATGATCCGACATCTCCACCTTGGTGGCATGCTTCTCTCTAGCCGGCTCGACGGGAACCGGTCGTCCTTCCCTGTTCACTCGGAGGGGCTTATTTATCGCCGCGTCCACGGTGGCGTACTGGTCAGCGATGGTCATCAGATCCGCCATGGTCTTGGGCTCGTCACAAAGCAGCCGGTGGCGCAACATGGTGCCTTCTCGGCACCCTTCGATGAAGAAACCGATTGCCTGGTTCTCCACTACCCCTTGACAGGAGTTGTGCAGCTCGGTCCAACGGGAGAGGTACGCGCGGTCTGACTCGCGGTCTCCCTAGACACATAGAGAAAGATCGTAGGGTCTGCATGGGCGCTTGTAGTTGTCGTTGAAGTTCCGGATGAAGACCTTCTCGACGTCGGGCTAGGCATTGATGTTGTTGGGTGCGAGGCTGTTGAGCCAAGTTCTCACCGAGCCAGTCAGTGTGAGGGGGGTGTAGCGAACCGCTACGCGCTTGTTGCCTTCGGCGATTCCGACTGCTGTGACGTAGTCGGCCGGCTAGTCCTCCGGCTTCATGCTGCTGTCGTACTTGGGGGTGTCCCATGGCAGGGAGAATTTGTCGGGGAACGGCTCCTTCCGGATGCGCGGCCCGAAGCACACTAGGCCGATTGCGTCTTCCTCCTCCGTGAGGCGAGCTTACGTCAGGAGGTCGATTCAGTCACGCGCATCCGGCTCAACCGGGTTGGGCGCTCCCACCTGGCCTGCGAGGCTGGATGGGGGAGGGGGTGGAGGGAGGTTCTATCCAGCCGGAGGCAGATGGATCATGGCGCCTTGGTCGCCCTAGCCGCTGCGGATGGCGGCACGCTTGGGCGTGGGGGTGCTGGCACAGACGTGGAGCACTCGTTCTGGCGAGGTCCTCCACGGCTGCTTCCACCCGGGCGGTTCCCTCTGGAGCCGGCTCCTGCCTCTAATGCAATCCGACCGGCCTCGGCCTGCTCATGAGCCACGCGCAGCAGGTGCTGCACCCGCTGGAACTGGCGTAGCATGTCCTCTCCATCCAGGTGGTGCAGATCCTCTGCGATGGCTCGCGCCGCCCGGACGTTCTTGACTGCGGTGTCATACACGGGCGGTGGGAAGTACGTGCGGGAAACCAGCTCGACATCTTGCTTGAAACAGGCGCCCAACTCTCCTCTGCGGCGCTGCACGGAGCCCAACCGTCTAGGATCTTGATTACTCAGGGCGATGCCATGGGCGTGGTGATACTCGTGGATGTTTCTCTGCATCCAGTACTTGGTGGAGGCCAAGCCCTGAGCTTGCTAAAGCAAACGCTCTCGCGTCGCCTCGATCGTGGCCATCACCTCCTCTGGGTTCTCCCCGAGGTTGACTGGCTCGAGGAGTTCCTCGATGATCTCATCCACCGCGCCTTTTTCGCGCAGTGGAGTGGACGGGCCTCCTAGATCGTTGCCGCGATCAAGAGGGGATGACAGCCATGGCTAGAGCCGGCCATCATCACCTCCGGGCTGCGAGCCACGATGAGCGCGTTGCCGGCTGAGGGCAGCGGCTTGGCGTAGGAGACGATCTCCCGAGGGAACCCCTCCGGCACAGTGGCAACGTAGATAGGCAGGTCGCCGAACAGCAGGACGAAGCCGCCTGCCAGAAAACTAGAACCAGAGAAGAAGCAAGAGTTGTCGATGACGCAGTCGAATTTTTCCAGCGTGAGAACGAGGCCAGAAGCTACGCGCTCGCCGGACGAAGTACGGGGTCGCGTGCGGTACGTCACTTCGGTCGCCGCCCTCTCCACTAGTAGAAAAAGGGTCTTTGGTTCGATCTAGAGTCTGACACTAGTCCCGATTTATTACGGGCCGGGACTAGTATGAGAACTAGTCCCGGTTCGTACCGTTTTTAGTGGCCAGGAGCCCGAGAAAATTCTAGTCCCGGGTCATTCCGGACCTTTAGTCCTGGGTCGTGATACGGACCGGGACTAAAGGTGTGCAGGCGCGGGCAACACCCTTTAGTCCTGGGCCGTGATATAGTTCGAGACTAAAGGGATACGAACACGGGCAACTTAAAATTGCTATAACTTTTGCGTACGATGTCAAAAAAAATATACAACCTATCAAAATGTGTGGAATTTTTTTTTGAGTTTGATTAAAACAGCCTTATTTGGATTCCTCACATTTTTAGATTTTTAAAATTATAAATAATGGATTCCTCACATTTTTCTGATTCTTTTACATTTTTAAAATTTGAAAAGGGAAAAAAGTTATTTAATTTTTTTAATTATTTAGCAATTGTTTATTCCATATTTTGATTCCTCACATTTTTTTGATAATAATGAATATATTATTTGTCGAATTTCGATTTACAGATTTAAAGATATTATTTATGCCATATTAAATGAATAAATGGCAAAAATTGAATAAAATATTTTTTTATTTAGTTTTTTTACTTTCATTATATTGAAGTATTATTATTACTTATTTATTTTTGTTTACTAAAATAGTTGTTTGTAGTTTTAATAAATAAAATTGTATGGCATAGAGATATGGGCTAATAGGATTGATATGACAGTGTTGACAACAAGGTACAAATGGGCTTCGCGCAAGGACATCCGGATGGAACATAGAAGTTAAGTGTGCTGAGGGTGGAGTAGTGCTAAAATGGGTGATCGAATGGGAAGTTTGACCAAAAGTGTAATTTGACCTAAGATTAAATATACTTAGTGCTAAAAATGTTCCAAGTGAGAGGATTACGAGTCAAACAATTCAAAATTTCAAGAAAAAATTCGAAAACAAAATTCAAAAAATAAATTAAAAAATTTGAAAAAAAAATCTTTAGTCCAGGGCCATACTATGACCCGGGACTAAAGGTCCTTTGTCCCCTCGCTGCAAAAAACGGCCATGCGGTGGGCCTCTAGTCCCGGGTTGTAACAAACCGGGACTAGAGATAGGAGCCTTTAGTCCCAATTTCGCCATCCCGGGTGCAAAATCGGGACTAAAGGCCCTTACAAACCGGGACTAGAGGCCCTTTTTCCACTAGTGCTCGGCCCCACGATGGGCGCCAACTGTCGTTGTTATGGAAATGGCGATGCCTGAGCACGCTAGTTCGTGGTGCGGGAGCGAGCAGGGAAGCGAGCGACAACATCTCCAGGCGGGATTGGGCACAAGCAAGCATCGGGGACACAAGAAGTACCCAGGTTTGGGGCCCTCGTAGTGAGGTAACACCCCTACTCCTGCCGATCTGACTATCTAGATGAACACGATGAACTACAAGGGCTCCTTGAGCTGTATCTGTGCTAGCTAGAAGAGAATGAGAGACCAACCCTTGCTAGGTTGCCCTTTCCGCCCCTTATATAGGCCGAGACGGCATGGGAAACGACCTGGCCAACCGGCGGGTCCCATAGGCGGGCCCCAGCCGGCTAGGTCAGCTACAGTGGCCGGCATGGTGGGAATGTACCCACAGTTAAGCCCATGTCGAGCCATGCAGACTACAGTGGTTGTCGTGTGGGTAGTTATGCATAGTACCACCTACTGACCACTGTTACAACCGTCATCGGTAAAGTCATCGGTATGGTCCGAATGTCTGAGTCTCCTTTCTGTCTTGTCCGTCGTCCTGGGCGTACCATGTATTGTGATCTACGTCTTGTACCTCATTTGTCATGAGTGTCCGGCTAGGTCGCCCAAGCCGGCTGATCTGTCTTGATCGGGGGGTCGGTTCCATCCGGCTAGACGTCTGGCCTTGGTCATCTCATCTGGCTGATGGTTCTGCTGGCTCGTTCTTGACTTGTCTTGCTCTATCCAGCTAGCATGATCCAGCCGGCTAGGTGCTTTTGGGAATGCTTTTTATCCGGCTAACTAGTTTGCTACCTTGTTCTTCGTCTAGCCTTCTTTCTGATCTATCTTTGAGTTTTTCCATCTGGCTATGCCAGCCGGCTAGCAGGTTATATCTCCCTTGTATCTTGTATGGTTATCCTACCTGGGGTTGATCCCCCTGACACCCTCCGTCAGTGAGGTATTTGATCTGAATCAGGCGGATCCACAACAGAATACAAAGTTTACTAATAACGAGATGAAAGCTAGTATATTTTGATATCTTTGTTGTAGTAGCAACGCACACGGTTATATATGTGATGTCTTGAGTTTGAATCCTTTGTGCTTGACAAATAATTTTTTGGGTTTACATTATTTTCAATAGTGCTTTACAGAGAGGCTGACAGGGTGGACCCACCAGCCTGCAGTGTCGCTCTTAATTTTCTTCTAGCAATGCTTTACGGAGAGGCTGACCTGGTGGACCCACCAGCCTGCAGCGTCCCTCTAAATTTTCTTCTAGCAATATTGCGTTACGGGGAGGCTGACATGGCGGACCCACCATCCTGCAGCGTCCCTCTTAATTTTCTTCTAGCAATATTTCTTTGTGGAGAGGTTGACATGACAGACCCACCAGCCTGCAGCATACCTCTTAATTTTCTTCTAGCAATATTGCTTTATGGAGAGTCTGATATGGCGGACCCACCAGCCTGCATAGTCCCTGCTAATTTTCTTCTAGCAAGTATTTCTTTATGGAGAGGCTGACATGGCGAACCCACCAACCTGCAGCGTCCCTCTAAATGCGCGTCTTTGAAAAAAAAGGTAAGTACTTGTATAGAGAGGCTGGCATCAGGGACCCACTAACCAAGACATACCGGAGGGGATGACATGTGGGCTCCAACAACAATACCATACAAGACTGCCACATCTAGATACGTTGTCCAGGTCAAAACAGCAGATGCAGCCGAAAAAAATCCATCATACACACGTTTCATTTATAGAGATATTGAAATGTCATTTAAAAATAGATATTAATATGTGGGACCCACCAACAAGACCTTATACACATGGTGCCATATCGAGCAATGTTGCCAAGTTCCAAAGAGGGAGGCGCGAGGGAGAAAAAAGTCTAGCATGCACATGTATCTTCCTATGAGAGGCAAACATGAGGGATCCACTAGCCTGTATAAACAGCAGATGTACCGAGCAACGTTGCCAAGTTTGAAATATGGAGGCGCGAGGGTGAAAAAAGTCTAACATGCACACGTTTCTTCTAATGAGAGGCTGATATGGGGACCCACCAGCCTGTATAAACGGCTGATGCATCGAGCAACGTTGCCAAGTTCATAACACGGAGGCGCGAGCAAGAAAAAAAGTCCAACATGCACACGTTCTTCTAATGAAATGCTGACATGTGGGATCCCGGAGCGTAACCAAACGGCAGATTTGTCGAGCAATGCTATCTATTTAGAACATGGTAGCGCTAGAGAAGGCACGATTCTTCTAATGTGAGGCTGGTATATGAAATCCATCAGCCTGAATAAATGGTTGATTCAGCGTGCAACGCTATCAAGTTAACACAGAGGCGCGAACAAGGGAAAAATTCCATCATACACATATTTCTTCTAATGAGAGTATGACATGTGGGGCCCAGCTGCGTGATTATGCATCTGGCAGTGCTATCAAGTTCGAAACAGGGTAGCGTGACCGAGGGAAAAAATCCATCATACACACGTTTCTTCTAATAAGAGGATGAAATGTGGGCCCAGATGCGTGATTAAACGGCAGCATAATCAAGTTCGGGACAAGGTAGCGGGAGCGAAGGAAAAAATTCCATCATACACACGATTCTTCTAATAAGATGCTGGCATGTGGGACCTAGCATCGTGATTAACGACAGATAGTTCGAGCAACGTTATCGAGTTCAAATCAGGGAGGCACGAGCAAAGGAAAAAATTATCATGCACATGTTTCTTCTGATGAGAGGATGACATGTGGGACCCAGCTACGTGATTAAACTGTACATACATCTAGCAGCGCTACCAAGTTCAGAATAAGGTAGCGGTAGTGAAGGAAAAAATTACATCATACACACGATTCTTGTAATGAGAGGCTGGCATGTGGGACCTAGCATCGTGATTAACGGCGGATATATCGAGCAACGTTATCGAGTTTATATCAGGGAGCCACGAGAAAAAAAAATCCATCATGCACACATATCATCTAGTGTGAGGATGACACGTGGGACCCAATAGCCTGATTAAACGCCAAATGAATCGAGCGATGCTATCAAGTTTAGAACAGGGAAGGAAAAAAATTCCATCATACACACGATTCCTCTAATGTGAGGCAGACATGCGGGAGCCAGCAGCCTGACTAAATGGAAGAGGCATCAAAAAATGTTATCGAGTTTAAATCAGGGAGGCGCGATCGAAAATTTTGGTCCGCTAGAGTCACTGATGTTCGGGACCCACACACAAATAAATACTTCGGAGAGTCAACATCTCGCGGGGAAGCGGAAATCTTACTTCTGCCACACGCCCGTCTAGATTCCTCCATGTTTTTAGCGGTTTCGTCATAGTAGAGGTGCGCGAAACCAGAAATAAAAGTTTGCATCAGCCACGGTCGAGCCAAGATTTTCATCACGGAAGACGCGCCTTCTACGACGACCGAGGAGCCCAGTCGTTGTGGAAGGAAACATTTCTTGTAGTGAACAATGTCGTGACCTTGTTATTAACAACATCCAATGTCCATGATCAGGAAACCTTGATCATCTTGTTACTCAACGAGCTAGTTTATAAGAGATGCATAACTAGGAACTTTCTATTTGTTTATTAAACACACATATATTAACGTTTCCATATTAATACAATTATAGCATGCAAAATAAACATCTATCATATACTTGGAATACATGTAATAACAACTTTATTATTGTCTCTTAGGGCATATTTCCTTCACGGGTCTATCACAATGGTTGTGGGACTCGAGGAGAGGTCGGTCGGGAGCCGGGGCATGTGATGCCACCTGACCAACAGGAGTCGCATGAGATGCGGTTGGAAAGGAGTTTCCTACCAAGATCACTTGATGTCTAGCGATGATGCTAAAGCTCATTAGTCGGCTTGCTTATTTAGGATCCTGAATCACTTAGTAACCATCAGAGGGGTGTTGGTTCTAGTGGGAGCATAAGTATTAAAATGTTTAATATGCTTGCTCTTTTATGGATACATGTCTTAAGTGTTTTGCATATCTTCTATTGTAGATCGATGGCACCTAGTAGAAGTCTCCCTCAGATGCCCGCTTTTGCGTTGAGAACGATCCTAGAGAAAAGATAAGCTAAATGGAACTAATTTCACCAACTAGTATCATAATATGAAAATTGTTCTCAAACAAGAAAAGAAGGACCATGTTCTAAATAATCCACTTCCAGATGAGCCGAATGAGAATGTGAGTGTCACTGCAACCAATGCCTACCATAGGACCAAGGATGAGTCCAAGGAAATTAGCTATCTTATGCTTGCTCACATGGAACCGGACTTGCAACAACAGTTTGAGAATATTGAGGCCTACGATATGATCAAAAGCCTCAAAAATATGCTCCAGGCTCAGTCAAAGACCGAGAGATATCAAGTCTCTCAGGCTTTGCTGAGTTGTAATCTTAAGGATGGTGATCCACTAAGTCTGCATGTGATCAATATGGTTAGTTACGTGCAGTCTCTACAAAGTCTTGGCTACCCCATTAGCGAAGAGTTCGCTATAGATATATATATGAACTCTCTTCCTAGTGCATAGGTCAGTTCACATCGAACTACCACATGCATGGTATGGATAAGAAGCTCACTGAATTACATGGGATGCTCAAGCAGGAAGAGGCGCATCTCAGAAAGGCGCCAGTCAAGTGTTGATGGTGTAGAATAAGGCTAAGTTCAAGAAATGTTCTTGGACTAAGAAGAAGGCTAAGTCAGAAAGAAAGGCTCAGGACCCGATCCCAAACGCTTCTTCAGGGACTAAGCCATATCCTTTAGCGTGATCCATTTGCTTTTATTGCAAGGTGGATGGCCAGTAGAAGAGAAATTGTAGGAAGTATCTGCCTGACAAAGCCAAGAGTGGAGGTGTGACTTCCGGCTTAGGTACACTTGTTTGCAATGTTATAGAGATTTATCTTGCTGATGCACCTAATAATTCTTAGGTATATGATATTGGATCAGTTATTCACATCTTCAATTCGTTGCAGGGACTGGTAATAACTAGGAGTGTGGCAAGAGGCGAGGTTGACATTCGAGTCGGTAACAAGGCGAGAGTTGCTGCATTAGAAGTTGGCGCGATGAAACTTCATTTACCTTCAGGATTCTTAATGGAACCGAATAATGTTATTATGTTCTAGTGCTTAGTCGAAACATTATCCCCTCCTCATGTTTAATGAGACAAGGTTATGAGTCGAATAATAAGAATAATGGTTTTTGTTTATATTTTAATGATATATTTCACGGATATGCACCCGTCTAGGACGGGTTATTTATTTTGATTCTTGATGGTGATTCACCTTATAACATAAATATTAAAAGTTTGAAACCAAATTATCTGAATATGACTTACTTTTGGCACCGTTGTCTTGGTCATATAAGTTGGAAACACATGAAAATCTCCATGACGATGGACTCCTAACTTTGTTTGACTTGGAGTCGTTCGAGACATCGGAATCTTGCCTACTCGTCAAAATGACCAAGACACCTTTTGCAAAGAGTTATGAAAGGGTGTCTGACTTATTGGTAATAGTACATAGTGATGTATGTAGTCCAATGAGAATGACAGCTAGGGGTGGTTATGAGTACTTCATTACCTTCACTTATGATTTGAGTAGGTATGGATATATATACATAATGAAACATAAGTTGGAAGCCTTTGAAGAGTTCAAAGAAATCCAGAATGAAGTACATAATCAACTCAGCAAGAAAATAAAGTTTCTTTAGTCAGACCGAGGAGGCGAGTGCATGAGCCACGAGTTTGATGATCATCTAAAGAGTTGTGGAATAGTTCCTCAACTCACTCCGCCGGGAACGCCGGAGAGGAACGGTGTATCAGAACAGCAGAATCTGACCTTGTTGGACATGGTATGATCAATGATGAGCCGGATAGATCTACCTTTATCATTTTGGGGTTATTGTCTAGAAACTGCAGCGTTCACACTAAACAGAGTACCATCAAAGTCGGTAGAGAAGACACCGCATTGTGATTTCGTGTCAAGCTTGTCGTTTCTTAAGATTTGGGGTTGTGAAGCATTTTTCAAGCGACTTCAGTCAGACAAGATCACGGCCAATTTGGATAAGTGTATTTTCGTGGGGTATCCAAGGGAAACCTTGGGTTACTACTTCTGCAACCGAGAAGAGGTCAAAGTGTTTGTCGCTCGGAACAGTGTCTACCTTGAGAAAGAGTTTCTCACTCGGGAATTAGTCGGAGCACAGTGCATCTTGAAGAATTTGAGAGGAACCGGGTAGTAGCATGTCGGCAAAATCCTTAGAGGTTGAGCCGGTCGTGGTAGCTAAGCCGACAACTTCACCCGAACCACGAAGATCTGCCAGATTGTGAAGTGTCTGTGATGTATTACTGTTAGACAGTGATGATCCGATAACTTATTTGGAAGCGATGGTGGGATCTGATTCTGAGTCATGGCTTGGAGCCATGAGATCCGACTTAAAGTCCATGGATAAAAATCAAGTTTGGAACTTGGTTGATCTGCCAGACGGTGCAAGACCCGTCGACTGTAAATGGGTCTTTAAGAAGAAAACTGATATGGATGGAAATGTCTCTTTCTATAAAGGATGGCTTATCGCAAAGGGGTTTCGATAGGTTCAAGGAGTTGACTACTATGAGATATGGCAGGTGGATGTTAAAACAACTTTCCTTAATGGAAATTTAACCAAGAAAGTGTATATGATATAGTCCGAGGGTTTTGTCGATCCGACTAATGCTAACAAGGTATGCAAACTTCAGAAATCCATTTATGGGTTGAAGCAAGCATCTCGGAGTTGGAACATTCGCGTTGATGTGGTAGTCAAATTGTTTGGCTTCATAAAAAGTGTTCATTGCGGTGACCCAGCATACCACTGCATGTGTAGTATACTATAGTAGTTGACATAACACCTACGGAACACCGTTCTGTAAATATCACGTCCAATTTACAAACATACACACTTTAGTATTACATTGCCGAAATATCGGTACTTTCAAGTCGTTTAAACATACACAACTTATTAAATATGTTTCAACAAAAGAACAAAAGATTCAAATTGAATATCACAACTAGAGCTGAGCAGTATTATATATAGTCTATGTTGCTCGGCTCACCTCACGTACTAAGTACTATTAAGGCAACTACTCTAACGCGTTGCCTTCAATTCCATAGCAGATCTCGTAGTCCACCCCTTCCATTCCACCGGATAGGTCCGGTTCCTCAGAGTAGAAAGATGGGGAGTGTCTTCTGGCTCCTTAGAGTCTAAGAAGGGGATCAAAGGAAAGAGTGAGTAACAACATTACCGAGAAAGTTCATTATATGAAAGATGGGAAGTTTGATGCTCTATCTAGCACCTTACACTATCAGTCTTTGGCACTATGCAGTTTTCATAAACATTTCTTCAAAAGTTGATTTTCATATCAAAACTATGCCCACCCGCCTTCATAGTTTGACCAGAACTACCTGGAGTTCCTTCCTACCGCGTTCGTAGATCCTTCCTGGAACAAGGAGTAACATGTCACAATTCCTACACTCTATAGAGGTGCATTACTTTACCCACAAGAGATCAAATCCTTGTTGCACAATCGTGCATACTTTCTCGTCCATAATTCCTTGATGTGGGGCCTAGTAGATGATCCAAGCCCACCACTGCCCTTCTCTGTGACCCCATATGCCCACATGTACCTTCAGGCCAAGCCATACCTTTGTTAAGCCCCTTTCGGACAAGATGTAACTCTGATAGGCCCCTAAAGGCTCTATGAGCCATTGGTGCCCCTGGCAAGCTCCATAAAGGTCCGACTATACCTCCGCTAGCCTCTTATAGATAATCTAGACACCAAAATCGTGGGTCCTAAGGGTGCCCACCCATATGCAGAATCTGCACAAGGAAACATAGCGTCACGTTAAGGTCGTATGCCTACATACGAAAGGAAGAAGATCCAGATGACTTCTCCATCACATTCCAGTTCTCATGGTTAACACGTATATTATGGCGCTAGAATTACTGATGTCATGGGTTATTAATTCCTATATGGTAAATTTCACTGCACATTGAATCCTAGATTCCGTTGCTAACCTTAATACTTGTCACCGCTTAGGATGATAATAGCATCTTTAATTCTCGAGAAAATATTCTTTTATGTCTTCCTTTTAGAATATAAGTGATAACACACAAGTTGCAAATACTTTGATAAAACACATCAAAGGACATGAGCAAGTGATGAACTTGCCTTGTGATTGCAAGGTAATGAAGTCGAATGCTTGCACTCGACCTTGAGATTTCTTTTCTACAAAACACCATTATTGCCCGGTAAGGACAATATTTAAAGAAGCAATAATGAACATGCATATTAATGTAATGGATTATTTTATTATTTTTCGTCCTTGCATGTTTTACCCAAATTATCAAAGTTTTAAACTTCTTTATCAAGAAAAGGAATTTAATAGTTTATAATTCCTAAAACTTTGTAAATATTATATGTAACATCCCAATTTTAGCAACCCTGATTAAATGTCCAAAAGGCAAAAATCAGGGGGGAACAAAAACTTTTTCTTGCATTGTGTGCTGACCTGTTTGCTTGTGCCCAAGCAACTGTTTGTGTATTAGTTGTGTACTCCTCATCTCAACCCTAGTTTACAAAAACTATTTAACAAAAGAGATGTGTTGGATCATCTTTCATATTCTCAAATGTTCTGGCATTTGAAAACCTGAGCCAAGATGAATTTGACACAACCAAGTAGCTTACTAGTTTCTATTGCAAAAACAATGGAGACATAGATATTCTCTCCTTATGTTTTCAAGGCAGAACCTTCAACTACCATGTAACACCCCTGACGAGGTTTCGACTCGTCAATGCCCATTGTTATGGACTTGGGTTTTGGAGAAGATGGGGATGCTGGAGATCGTGGAACGGTTAACAGACAAGCAACCAGGGGACACGAGATTTACCCAGGTTCAGGCCCCCGGAGGGAAAACCCTACTCCTGCTTGTCTGCTCTTGATTACGGCGGAACCGAAGGTTACAGGGGTGCACTGATTCGATCTGGCATGGAGGTGCGTATGCGAAAGTATGAGTCAAGAGATCTAGGTCGTGCCCTCCTGGCCTTTATATAGACTTAGGCAGGTCCCGGGCATAGACCTAGTCGGTTACAAGTTCTAGGTTTTTACCCCTTTGAATTTCCTATCTACGCTAGTCTTGCTCTCCAAGGATCCGAAGGCGTCATGGGCCTTGGCCACCCGAAAATCTTCATGGGCCGGTGTACATCCGCCGTGGGCCTTCCTTGGGCTGGACTAGGTATGCTGAGGTCACGCACCCGTAGGGTACAACCATGTCAGTAGCCCCCGAGTGATTAGTCGAATCGTAGATTCGGCTGAGGACTCTTCAATCCTTCGGGTGTAACTATGTGTTAATAGTATGTGTGTAGGGATTGTTGATGCGTGTGCCTGACTCACTCGACAGATCAGGGTCAGTTAACTGTCTTAGGACGAAACAACACGATCTTCCTCAGGTTTGAGTCCCTCAACTCGAAACTGGAACATATGCTGGCGTAATTCGACTCAGGCCGCGGAGGACTTACAGGAGTGGAATTATAGTGATTTTAATTGATGTATCCAACACGTCCGTTAGGATTTTTCATCGCACCTGTTAGGACGGGTTTTTACTAGCAGAGCGCAGTCGTGTGCGTTGCCAGGCCATCAGATGATATCTGTAGGTCTTATCTTTGTGTCGCAGACACAGCATCCGAATGTTTGTCACCGCGGAGGTGTTTTGGGTGGCCAAGGAGATCGTTGCTCACTCAGCGTTTTGTTGGGGCAGAGTTGCCGAAAAGTTTTTGCATACTGATCCGAAAGATCGCAGTCGAAGATTTCATAGGGTGCGCGACCAGCGCTCCCTATGGGAGTAGCCCCCGAGTGTTTGTTCGAGTCGTAGACTCGAGCGGAGACTTTAGCTCAAAACATTGTTCAGTTGTTAAGTCCATAGGACACAAAAAATTTCGGATGCTTAAATCCATCCTCCTTATGGGAGTAGCCCTCGAGTCCGTAGTGGAGTCGTAGACTCGACGTAGGACTCGAAGAAATATTTTGTCTTTATTCGTCTTTCGGGTGCGCGGCCAGCGCTCCTGATAGGAGTAGCCCCCGAGTATTTAGTCGAATCGAAGATTCGAGTGAGTACTCTTAGCTGTGGAGCCAAAGAATTGTAGTTGGTGCTAGTATAGCTTTTGATGACATCAGTGCTGACGATCAATGACCTCAAGCGTCTGCTATGCCAGAGATGACTTGACTGGACGAACGTGGGTCCCACTTGCTGACCTTGAATTGACCGGTCACGCGCGGCGTGGAGATAATTACGGTGTCTCCTCGATTTCCGCGCGTAGTGGACGGCGTGGTAACGACGGTTCATTGTGATGCTGACACATGTATGGTCAGATCTGCCGTTGGCGTTAGGTCTTCTGAATGGACCGCTGCCATGCATCGTCTTTGCCGTTATAATCATTGGGGAAAGCTGCAGTTTGTTTTCACCGCATCAGTTCTAGTTTTCACTGCCTCCTTGTGCTCTAGCGATTCTTGCTGCGCGCTGGGATTTCCTTCCACATTTCCATCTTCCCTTCTACGCTTTCACCACCGGCGCCGCCGTAGCGCGATGGGGAAGCCAAAGAAATCGTCATCTGCAGTTGGGACTAGCGCCGCCGGAGGAAAGAAAGGCGCCACCGCTACCCGTGTCACCGACGGTGGCTGGCGGCGATCAGAGACGCGGGAGAGTGATCTCCGCAAGCTTCGCGAGCGGGGTTTGATCCCGCAGGATAGGGAGGCCGTCAGACTCCCCGGCAATGAGGTAATCCCCCGTCCCCCAGCTGGGTATCGGGTTATGTTTCTCGCCTTTGTTATGCGTGGGTTTTCTTTTCCAGTCCACAACTTCCTCCGTGGACTGCTTTTTCTCTATGGCATTCAGCTTCATCATCTGTCTCCCAATTCGCTTCTCCACATTGATTGCTTCATCACTTTTTGCGAGTGCTGGCTCGGCATTGAGCCGCACTTTATCCTCTTCCAGAAACTTTATTCCGTGAAGAGGCAGTCTGGTTCGGATGGTGTGTATCCCATTGGGGGTTGCATCATCTCCCTTAGTCCCAATCTTCTTTTCTTTTCCTTTTCCATGTCCGAATCTGTCTAGTACTGGCGGAGGCGATGGTTTTATATCCGCGACTCCGTAGTGCCTGCCCAAGATTTTGGCCTTGTTCCTTTTGACCCCTCCCAGATAATCGAGCCAAAAGATCCTGGAAAAACCAGATTTTGGATGGCGAGACAGAGGAGATAGAGGCCCTTTACCATCGGGTGGAGGATCTCTAGCTGATTCCGGAGAAGGAAGTGAACGGCGTGGACATCATTCGGACGTTTCTTGAGCATCGGGTGCAGCCTCTCCAAGCGAGGGCGCACCCGATGTTTCTTTATTCTGGGCTCCGTGATCCGACGAGGGTTTCGGCTGAGAAAATCTCCGAGGGGGATCTTGACAGGACCCTTCGCTCGCTGCTGAAGTTCAAGGCCGGAGAGGAAATCCCGGGGAAGTCGCTGACTCCTCCGTTTTCTTCGACGCTGGCCGTTCCGCAGGTGTAGATTCGTGCGCGTAGCACTTTTTGTCGATTGCATATTTGTTTTCCTTGGTTTGCCTAACAAAGTACCTTCTTTTTGCAGAGCTTCAAGGTGCCGGGCATGGTGCCGCCATTGCCTGAGTTATTTCTGAATGATCCGGATAATGACGTGGTGGATTCCGTGTCCGAGCTGCCGTCGGCGCGATCTCCGGTGGAAGATGCCGACGAGTCGAGTGAGGATCATACGCGCAAACGATCACGGAGCTCCAGCGAGTCTTCGGATGCCTCGACTCCTCCGACTCCTAGAAACCCTTTGTGCCTTGAGCATCATAGTGACAGGCATGGAGGCTCTTCCTCTCCCATTCCTACCATTCCTGTGCGGGCTGTAGCGCCACACCCGCCAGCGAAGCGGAAGAAGGAAGAAAAGAAGGAAGAGAAGAAGGTGGAGAAGAGAGCCCGAAGGACTCCTCCTGTCTTTGACCTGAGCTCGCTGGACTCGTAAGTTTCTTGTCTTACTGCTGTCCTTTTTCCTTCTTGATTTTGCACTTGTACTGATTGCTTCGTATGCAGGCATTCCTCCCATGACTCCTCCAGCGATGGTGCTCGGGAGATGATGGGGGAGTCGAAAGTTGCGTCTCCTCCTCCTCAAACGGTGGCAAAGTCAGGGGGTGCCGCTCCGAATCCTCCGTTGCAGGAGGTGCAGGTGGTTGCGCCTCAGAATTTCGCCAGCGGGCCTTCGGAGTCGCCATCAGAGCATGTAAGTACCTTTGCTTCGTACCACGGGGGGAGCCCCCGGGTGTATGAAAAATTTCGTGTCTTGTTCTTTTTTCGAATCTTCGGGGGGGGGGGAGCCCCCGAGTGTCTTCGTGTTCGAGTTTTGGCTTTATTCCTTAATGTTGGGCGCAGCCCCCCAAGTCCTTTTTCCTTACTGGTGTTTCTTTTTCTGCAGCCTTTTGTGAAGGAGGCCAAGCGGCTGGTGCAGGAGCGCTTGGTGCTGGAGGCTAACCTCCGACAGCTTCAAGGTACCTGTTTGCTTTTGGTGCTTCTTTTATTTCTTCTGGTCCCGCTCTCTGACATTTGCTTGTTTTGAATGCAGAGGAGCATAATACTTCTCTCCGTGAGGTCGACGCTCTCAAAAAGAGCCTTGGTCAATCGGAGAAGAAGGCCGAGGCCGCCGTTGGTGCGAAGGAACGCCTCGAGCTGGAGCTGACTAAGGCAGCCGAAGCGAAGGAGCGTCTGCAGCAGGAGGCCATGGACCGTGAGGAGCAGCTGGCCACTGTTGCGGCTGCGCACGAGAGAGAGGTGGCAGGCAAGCTCATGGCTGCTGCCAAGGCTGTTTTGGGTGAGTGTTGTATTTGTGCTTCTTTCTTCTCGTTTTCTTGCTTTCTTCTGTGTTGCTTTCTTCATTTCTTCTTTTTTTTTATTTTTTTTGTCTCAGATGCCGCAGGCATCGAGTTTGACCGAGGCGCTTTGGAGCACGGGAGTGCTCTAGATGATGCTACTGCAGCGGTCGAAGATCGTTGCAGCACTGTCGTCAGCTCCCTTGCCAAGGCGAAGGAGGTCCTTGGCCGCTTCTACAAGGAGCTTGTCCCTAAGGGCGCGGCCCTTGATGATGCGGAGGCTTTGTCAGCCGAAGCGCCTGCAGCGTACAAGCGCAAGCAGAAGGGCATCGTCGCGTCCGTCGGGCTGGCGATGGCCTTGGCGGCTGGAGCGGAGCTGGACCTGCCCCATATCACCTCCCGGATGCCGACGACCGCAGATGGATCCGAGGTAGCTTTTGCTGCCTACTCTGCTCGCTGCAAGAGATATGGGCCAAAGCTCATTGATTTGCTGTCTGAGTATGCGCTGCGGCAGCAGGGGGAGGCCAAGGCTAGGCAGTCCGGCTCCGAGGCGACGCAGGGTGCCGCGTCTTAGGCATTGTAGATGTAGGATAGTTTGTAGTCTTCTTTTGATGTAAATATTTTGAGGAACACAATCCTTGTGCCACGTAGTGGCCTTTATATGCTTAATGAATTCTTCTGAGTTGTGCTCTACCACTGTCTGAATGTTTGTGTCCCTTTGCTTTTCTGCTGTTCTAGGTTCCTTCGGGTGCTGACCCTGTTGACACCTCGCCTGCAGCGCAGCTGCGGCCATCGTTGGATGATTCCTCACAACTCGCTTTTCTTCGGGATCGTGTTCATAGTATTGAGAGGGAGTTGCTTGGATTGCAAGGTCACGCCGATGTTTGGAAGTCCAAGGCGGATCATGGTGCAGCCAGAGAGGAGTACTTGATGGCAGAACTGCTTCGGCTGTCTGAGCAGCTTCAGTGTAAGTTGTTCTTTTTTCGAGCTGCAGCTCAGTTCTTCGAATGAGCCTGCTGGCCTTGCCTCTTATTTTGTGCGATTGTCATATGTGCTAACCTTGCTCCGAGGGAAGAGAAGGAGCATGTCGCTGTTCGGGTCAATTGCTTGACTCAACAGGACATGGAGGCTGGTGGCTTCTTCTGGATGGATCGTGACCGTGCCATGGCTCTGGCAACGGTGCAGGATCGTGTGCACCAGGTTTCGCGGGTACTTCGCCAAGTGCAGACGTCGCTTGCCTCGGTGTTGCACGCCATGTTTCCTTTAGATGCTACGCCGACGAGCCTTGCGGGTCTTCTGTTGAAGTTTCGGAGTGTGAGCAATGTCAAGGAGTTGGTGCGGCAACAGCTCGTCGCAGGAGTGAAGGCTGCTTTGTCTCTCGTGAGAATCCACCGGCCTGTTGTAGATTTGACTGTTGTGGCAGCTGGGCCACCTCCTCGGCCGGATGGTGATGAGTGGGACATGCGTCCGCATTACGCGGCTGTAAGGCAGTATGCCGAACAGGTCGTAGATTTGTTTGAGCAGCGTCCTCAGGTTATTCTTCAGAATAGGTAGTACCTGTAAAAGAGATAGATGTAAAATTTGTATATTTCGACTGGGCGTGTTGTGCCCTTTGTTGTAATGGTTTGTTTGCTGTTAGCACGCAGTGCTTTGTTTGAGTACGTGTCCTTTTCGTTTGCCTGACGTTGTCAGCTACTCAGGTGTACATGCGTGATCCTCAGTCGACGAAATCGTGAGGTGGGGGGAGCCCCCGAGTGCGTTTGTAGCATAAAGTAAAGTTGCAAATAATGAACGGGAGTTTGGGGCGAGACACTTAGCTTTTATTTATAGCTAATGGAGGAAGTACATTGTTTGGCTGAATAGCCTTGGCTGAAAAAGCCTTATTGAAAGTAAAGGGATAGGTAACTAGGGGTAGAATCGTCGCAAGTGCGCGATGTTCCATGGGTTGGAGTATGCGACTCCAGATTCCATGTGCTTGAGGCGATAGGCACCACCTGGGATGACTTCGGTGATGACGTAGGGTCCTTCCCATGGTGACTCGAATTTCGTCGGTCGCTCTTGCTTGAGTCGCAAGACGAGGTCTCCTTCGACGAAGGACTGGACCGGCGAAGCTGTGGTAGTTGCGGAGACTCTGCTGGTACACCGCTGATCGAGCTGCTGCTATGTCTCTTGCTTCGTCGAGTGTGTCGACGGCATCTTCGAGTGCAGCCGTGGATTCGGCTTCGCTGTAAGCGACGACCCGGGGGGCCTGGTGGCGTACTTCGGCTGGTAGCATGGCCTCATCTCCGTGCACCATGAAGAACGGTGTATAGCCTGTGGAGCTGTTTGGCGTAGTTCGTAAGCTCCACAGGATGGATGGTAGCTCTTTCGTCCAGGCTCCTGCTTTCCGTTCGAGTGGACTCATGAGGCGCTTCTTGATGCCATCGCCGATTAGGCCGTTGGCCTTTTCCACATGCCCGTTCGTTTGCGGGTGTGCCACTGAGACGTACGTGATGTTGATCCCAAGGCCTTCGCAGAAGTCCTGAAACTCCTTGGAGATAAAGTTCGATCCATTGTCGGTGATGATGCTGTGCGGTACGCCGAACCTGTAGACAATGGACTCGAAGAATTTGACGGCAGTTTTGCCTTTCTGGTTGGTAACCGGCATGGCCTCGATCCACTTGGTGAATTTGTCGACTGCGACCAGGAGGTAAACGTGTCCTCCTTTCGAGGACTTTGGCAGTTTGCCGATCATGTTGAGGCCCCATTGAGCAAAAGGCCAGGCTATAGGTATGGGTCTGAGCTCCGACCCGGGTGCGTGCGGTTTGTCGGCGAACCGTTGGCACCCGTTGCATCTTCGGACGATGTCCTTTGCGTCGCTCATGGCCGTTGGCCAGTAGAATCCGGCCCGTAGAGCTTTGGCGACTAGGGAGCGGCTGCCTGCGTGATGGCCGCAGATGCCCTCGTGGATGTCTTGGAGGATGGCTTTCCCGTCACCGATGGTGACGCACCTTTGTAGTACACCCGTAATACTGCGCTTGTACAGCTCGCCATTGATGGTGGTGAAGGCTTTTGACCGACGAGATATGCGCCGGGCATCTGTCGGGCTGTCAGGCAGTTCTCCGTTTAACAAGAACTGGAGGTATGGTCGCGTCCAAGTTTCTTCGACTGCCATGACCTGCATTAGGTTTACCATGGCGACCTCTGTGTCCAGTTTCTCGGGTCCTTCATGTCCTTCGGGCAGCGTAGCCCCCGAGTGTTCTGCTTCTTCGGGTGATCCCTTGGGGAATTTCCGCTTGATGGATGGCACGCAGATCTGTTCGAGGAACACACCTGGTGGCACCTTTGCGCAGGTGGAGCCGATGTTGGCTAGTCTATCGGCCTCCTCGTTGCTTTCTCTTCCGACGTGTCGGCTTCGCAGCCGTCGAATTCTCCTTGAGTGCGTTGTAGAGCGCTGATGCGCAATCATGTTTTCAGCGTTTGCGTCGCACTCGTTCATCGTCTGCTGGACGACGAGGTTGGAGTCACCGTAGATGACCAGGCGCGTTGCGCCGCAGATTTTTGCCATCCTCATGTCGTGTATGAGGGCTTCGTATTCGGCCTCATTATTAGAAGCTCGGAATTTCATCCGAAGGACGTACTTCATCTTGTCGCCTTGCGGGGAGGTCAGTATGACCCCTGCTCCTGCTCCAGCTTCACGCTAGGAGCCGTCGAAGTGCATCGTCCATGACTGCGACATGTCTGGGGTGTCTGACATCGTCCAAGTGCATCGTCGAAGTGCATCGTCCATGATTGCGAGTCGCTTCTCGTAGACGATGTCCAAGGGTGACAGTTCGATGCCCCACAGGGCCACGCGTCCTGTGGCCTCTGGATTATTCAGGATGCTGTTCAGGGGTGCCTCGTTGACGACCATCACCTGGTGCTCCTGGAAGTAATGGCTCAGCCGTCGAGCCGTCATGAACACGCCGTAGGCGAGCTTCTGGTAGTGAGGGTACCTCTGCTTTGTTAGTGTCAGTACCTCGCTGAGGTAGTAGATTGGGCGCTGGACCCCGTGGGTCTTTCCTTCTTCGGGTTGTTCGACCACTAGTACGGTGCTGACCACCTGGTGTGTGGCTGCTATGTACAGCAGCAGAGGCTCGCGCTCCTTTGGCGTGACCAAGACGGGTGAGGTGGAGAGAAGCCGCTTGAGGCTTTCGAATGCATCGTTGGCTTCCGGCGTCCACTCGAATTTATGTGATTTGCGTAGCAGCTGGTAGAATGGTAGGGCCTTCTCGCCCATGCGGCTGATGAATCTGCTTAGCGCCGCTATTCGTCCTGCGAGCTGCTGGACGCCTTTGAGGTTTTTCGGCTTCTCCATCGCCATGATGGCTCTGATTTTCTTCGGGTTCGCCTCGATCCCTCGCTGAGAGATGAAGTACCCAAGCAGCTGACCCGATGGGACGCCGAAGGCGCACTTTTCGGGGTTGAGCTTGATCCTGTAGCGATCGAGGTTGTCGAACGTCTCGCGGAGATCGTCGATAAGTGTTCTTGCCTCCTTGGTTTTTATCACTATGTCGTCAACATAGACTTGGACGTTGCGACCGATCTGGTCCTTGAGGCAGGCCTGCATGCATCGCTGGTACGTAGCACCTGCGTTCTTTAGCCCGAAGGGCATTGTGTTGTAGCAGAATACTCCGAACGGTGTGATAAACGCCGTTTTCTCCTGATCTTCGACCTTGAGTCGAATCTGGTTATAGCCTGAGTAGGCGTCGAGGAAGGAGAGTTTCTCACAACCTGCAGTCGAATCGATGATCTGATCGATCCGAGGAAGAGGGAAGTGGTCCTTTGGGCAATGCTTGTTTAGTGACGTGAAATCCACGCACATCCGCAGGATGTCCGTGTCCTTCTTTGGGACCATCACTGTATTTGCAAGCCACTCGCTTTCCTTGATTTCCCTGATGAAGTCTGCAGCGAGTAGTCTATTGATTTCCTTGCCGATAGCTTCGGCTCGTGGCTCGGACAGTCTCCGGATGGACTGCTTGACTGGCTTGGTGTCTGGAAAGATGTTGAGTGCGTGCTCGGCGAATTCCCTGGGAACTCCTGGCATGTCCGCAGGACAACAGGCGAAGATTTCCCAGCTCTCATGGAGGAATTCGACGAGCGCGCCTTCCTATGCGGGGCTGAGGTCGTTGGCGATCAGCGCCGTCTTGGAGGCATCCGTCGGATGGACCTGCACCTTCTTTGTGTTGACGGTGGAGTCGAAAGACATGTCAGGTGCGTTTTGCCTTGTGACTGGGGGTGCCCCATTGTCCGTCACCTCACGGAGCCTTACGAGCTCGTCTTGCATGCCGAAAGACTGGGAGATTTTGTTGAAATCCCTGTCGCATTGGTCCGATCGGGTGAAGCTCCCGTGGACTGTGATGACGCCTTCGCCGGCATCTTGAGTAGCAGGTATGCGTAGTGTGGGACAGCCAGGAACCTTGCAAATGCTACACGCCCAAGGATGGCGTGGTATTGTGACGGCCAGTCCACCACTTCAAATTCAAGGCGCTCCTGCCGGAAGTTGTCCGGCTTCCTAAAGATGACGTCGAGCCCTATTTTGCCCAGGGGGAATATGCCCTTCCCTGGAACGATGCCGTGGAACGTTGTGTCTGACTGTTCCAGGCTGCATTGCGGGATCCGCATTGCTGCTAGAGTGCTTGCGAACATTAGGTTGATGCCGCTGCCGCCGTCCATGAAGACGCGACTCATCTCGAAACCTCCGATCTGCGCCTCCAGCACCAGGGCAGCATGACCTGGGCGGGGGATCTGGCAAGGGTGATCCGCACGAGTGAATGTGATGCAGGACTCCGATCCGCTGAGGTACTCAGGGATGGCAGGTGGGGTTGCCACGGCCAGGTTGATTTGTCGGGTGATTTTCTTCTGCACCCTATTCGTGGGGCGTCCCTTCTGGATCATCATTAGTGCTCCTTTCGGTGGGGGGTACCCGTTCCCAGCGTTGTTCTGTGCGGGTGCGACTGGTTGGTTTGGGCCTCCGATAGGCGGCGGTGGAGGAGCTCCATGTGCTATTTCACCTGGCGCAGGTGCGTTTCCGAATGCAGGGATTGGGGCTTGTTGCCTCATCTGCACCATGCTTTCGCTGAGTTTCTGGAACTCGCGGCAGTCCTTGAGCATGTGGCTAGCTTTCTTTTTGCCGTCCTGCTTGTCGATGTAGAAGTGGATGGTGCATGGACCCGAAAGTTTGTCGTATGCTGAGGGTCCGTTGTCGCGGTCGCGGCGTTGCCACGACTGTGCTGGGCGTCCGCCGTCGCGGAAGTTTCCTCCGCGGTATCCTCCGTTGTTGCGGCTGTTGTCGTTGCGACGGTCGGCGTAGACGGCCGCGACCATGTCGGGTCCGTCGCGATCGTCGTAGACGCGTGATCTCCTCTTGCTGCGGCGTTCCTGTCTTCGGCCGTAGTCGTCCTCTTCATCCGATTGTGCTCGGTGAATGCAATCTTCGCCGTCGGCCCACCTGTTGGCGATGTCCATGAGGTGGTCGAGTGTTTTGGGCTTGATGCGCCCGAGTTCCTCCTTAAAGTCTGGGCGTTTGACGCCGTCCCTGAAGGCGTCGATGGCCCTCTCTTCGGAGATCTGTGCTGTGGAGTTCTTGGTGTTAGACCAGCGTAGTATGTACGAGCGAATGGATTCGCCCGTTTTCTGAGTGCAGGCTCGCAACTCTTCGATTGAGGCGGGCCTCTTGCTGGTGCCCTTGAAATTTCGGATGAAGCTATAAGCTAGCTCTTCCCAGCTTCGGATGGACCCTGATGATAGGCTGCTAAGCCAGACCCACGCCGCTGTCGGTGCAGTGAAGGCATTGCATGGCGGTTTCTTTGTTACCGCCGTGCAGCTTGACGGATGACAGATGGTCACTGAGCCAGGCTTTTGGATCTTCCGTGCCATTGAATTTCGGAGTATCCGAAGGAAGCTTGAAATTGCGTGGCATCTGTGTTCGCCGAACAGATCTGCTGAAGCATCGGGCTCCACAGAGTTCTCCTTCGTCTTCGTCCATCTCGGATTCAGACGAGCATGCACGTTTGGTTCGCGCTTTTCGATTTTGCGCTGTGTAAGCGCGTCTCTGGCGTCGTAGTCGCGTTTATGGCGACGCGAGCTCTTCTTCCTTCGAGGAAGGTCGTGTTCCTCTTCCTCTTCGGATGAAGGGGTGGGGCTCCGGTCGTGCCTGGCCGGAGCTTTCTTCTTCGGCTCCGCAGGAGCGTCTTGGTGGAGCGCAGCTCCGACAAGTCAGAGTCCGGTGAGTGCGGACTTATGCATGGCTCTTTTCGGGTCCCCCTCCGGAGGTGGGTGGGCCGCGGGATACGCAGTGGCTGCCATGATCGCAGCTTGCGGTGTCTTCGGGATGATGTTGCCGTCGGCATCCATCTTCATGAACGATGTGTGGAGAGTTCGGGTCACATCACGGCGCTCCTTGGGATCGATGTTCTCCACCCGAGAGCGGTGCTTGTTTCCTTGGTTTCTGTTCGTGCTAGAGCCGGGGGCCATGGCGGAGAGCGCAGCTCGTCGCGCACTGGACTCAGAGGCTGCTTGCTTGCGTTTGTCAAGTGTTTCCTGCATCTTGACTTGCTTCTTGTGCTCCTCGATGAGGAGGAAGTGGTATGCCATCAGTAGTTCTCGTGAGGCGTCTGCAGGCAGGACTATGTCGCCTGCTACGGCCCGTCGTGCCTGGACCCATCCTTCTTTGCTGAGTTGGATGACATGGTCTTTGTTTTCCTCGTCGGGTGTGGGGGACTGGCTTCTTCTGTCCCCGCCGTTTCCGCCGTTTCTGTCCTGCGGGTTGGGGTTCGGGTTGGGCGGCGGGTTAGGCGTTTGCTGCTCCTGGATCACTGCGGCGCATTGGTAGCTCTTGTAGATCGGTCCGCTGCTGCCGCAGCTTTCAGATCCGGACCCGTAGGTCCCTGCATCTGATGGCGGATCGCACAGATCGAAGTTGCAGCTGCTGCTGTCATAGGAATCATCTGCTGATGATGTTGTGCGTAGCACGGGGTGTGGGGCCCATGAAGCGGGCCTGATTGATGGTAGGGGCACCCGCTCAGGGAGGCGGAGGGTGCGGTTGCCCACAGGCGAAGCTCCCGAACAGGATTTCGAGTCCGTCGCCTACGGGCTCGAAGTCCTTCATGGTGGCCGGCGAGTGGGCGGTGAAGTCGAAAGCGCCGAAGAGGAGGTGACTCTCTGTCGCCGCAGAGTTCTAGATCGATCGGGTCGGGACCATCACGACCGCATAATCAGCAGCCCCAATTCTCACAGACGGCGCCAATTGATGAGGTTTCGACTCGTCAATGCCCATTGTTATGGACTTGGGTTTTGGAGAAGATGGGGATGCTGGAGATCGTGGAACGGTTAACAGACAAGCAACCAGGGGACACGAGATTTACCCAGGTTCAGGCCCCCAGAGGGAAAACCCTACTCCTGCTTGTCTGCTCTTGATTACGGCGGAACCGAAGGTTACAGGGGTGCGCAGATTCGATCTGGCGTGGAGGTGCGTATGCGAAAGTATGAGTCGAGAGATCTAGGCCGTGCCCTCCTGGCCTTTATATAGACTTAGGAAGGTCCCGGGCATAGACGTAGTCGGTTACAAGTTCTAGGGTTTTACCCCTTTGAATTTCCTATCTACGCTAGTCTTGCTCTCCAAGGATCCGAAGGCGTCATGGGCCTTGGACACCTGAAAATCTTCATGGGCCGGCGTACATCCGCCGTGGGCCTTCCTTGGGCTGGACTAGGTATGCTGAGGTCACGCACCCGTAGGGTACAACCATGTCAACCCCAATTTTAATTAAATATTATATTAGGGTTTGTTTGTGCATCATGAGCATCATTCCCTAAAATGCATTAAAGAAAATTCAAGTAAAACTCTAAAACCTAGTTTCCCTCTCTCCTTGGAAAGCATTCAAATGGTTTTGAAATATTTGAAAAATCCCAAAATAAAGTGGATCCCAAACTGTATACAATGGCTCATAAGTATTTTACATATTTGATAAAAGCCTCTGGTATTTTAAAATAGTTCAAAACAGATTTGGAATTCAAATATACAAAAGAGAATAGCTAAATAGAAAAAGAAAAGTTTTTGGAAAGTAAAAACTAAAGCCAGACCCTCTCAGGCCACAGCCCAGGCCGACCCATTCCCTTTCCCTCTCTCACTACCCTTCGTGTGCAACACTCGCAGCCAGCCGCGACCAAGCTTGGCCCAGGCGCAGCCCACCTGCGTCCCGGTACTCCTTCACCCTCATGTCGTCTTCGTCCTCGACAACGAGCAGCTCGTTGTCTGCACCGCCGTTGTCGATCGCCCTCGACCGCATCGATGCGTCGCGCCGCCCCCGCAAGAAGATAAGAGCGTCGCGCCGTGTCGTCCTTCTCCTTCTCTGGCCTTATCCTCTCCCCATGCGCCTCTCTTCCTCTCTTGCACGGCACGCCCGAACCCTAGCCGGAGGTCGCCATTGTACCCTGCTGTCCCGTGCCTTCCCCCGCCACCCTGAGCAGCCCCCGAGCTCCGCCTCGCTTCCCTCTTCCTAACCACTATAGGAATTGAGGAGGGGAGCCCCCAATCGTCGCCCTCGAGCCGTTCTTCTTCGCCACCGACACTATTCGCCGTCGCCATTACTGCCGCGCCCGAGCTCCCCCGTCCTCCTCGAGGTCACTCATGCATCAAGGGTGAGCCATTGGTCCCTCTCGACCCCTTCTTTCTCTTCCTCTCGCTCTGTTTCTTGCTAGCATCATAGACCATCGAGCTCTGCCGCTAGACGCTGTCTGTGATGTCGCTCCGGCGACCTCTTGCAAGCGGCCCCCCCCGATTTTGGTCCAGCACATCACGCCGCATCGAACACGAGCAACCCCACATCCTCGCTCGCTCGTTAGTGTCGTTCCCCGCCGCCATCTGGTGTCTCCTCTGGCGAGCCTAGGTGGCGCTCGCGTGTCATCGACGTGGCGTCTATGTGGACATGATGTGGCGTCTTCGTCAGCGCTGCGCAAGCGTTGCCAGCGTGGCTAGTTGACGTGGCCTCGGCCCCACCAGTCAGTCTCTGGGACTAGACTCTGCCCCGGTGACAAATGCCCTGCCCCTGTGCTGATGTTAGCTTTGTGTCACAGTGACGCAATAAACTCTTTTAATTGATTTAAATAATTTCAGAAATAGTTATAAACTTGTAAATACAATAACTAATGATTTATAAGTCAGAAAATTATGTATAATATATCAAAATGTTCAGACAAATGAGAGCTATCTATTAAAGCTATAATCATGCATTGTTCAATAACTTAAATGACAAATATAATTAGAAGAACATAGTAACCTCTCGCATATACATCAGGAGTTTCCCCGACTTAGGGTTTTCACCCCTCGGAACCCCGTTTAAATTATCGAGCATGACTTAGGGTTACATTTCAGTACAATTTAACTTGTCATATCAGCATTCTTGTTTGAGCATTGCATCGAGGCCATGTGTTGATTGTTTCCTTTCTTTCCGGTGTTTGGTTCTTCCCGGTAGCATACGATATCGAGATCGAGATCGAAGGCAGAGATCAAGACCGTCAAGTTCGAAGATCGACAAACATTACTTGACCAACTATAATCAAGTCAAGTACAAGGCTCCTGAAGATCTGCTTATCTGTTATCAACTGGAAAAGGCAAGCATAGCCCCACCATGATATAATCCTATGTTTTCGAAAGCATTTCAATTCTTGCCATGATGCATACGATTCTACTATGGTTTTTTATCGATAGATAGAGTATCCTATCTATTGCATTACTCCCTTTGATCTTATATTACCTGATCCGCTTCTCCTAGCATAACTAGGTTTGGCTTGTGTCCACTGCTAGAGCTTATATCTATGTCTTGCTTAGCAATGCATAGTTGTCAGTGCTGGTTCAGCCAGATGATGTATCAGATGCAGATAATCTAGTATGACAGGAGAACATGATGATATGAGATCACTGATATGAGATTAAACATGCTAAGGCTTGTATGGGAGGCCACAGTGGGATGTGGTTTTTCTAGTCCCATGATCGCCACCACTAGGACCCGAGTTCTTGCCTTTGGAACCAAGAGGAGCGTACAACCACACAAGGCCTGGACAACCTCATGACTAACTAACTTGCCTAGTAGATTCCATGAGTCACATAGCTCGAGCGCTCTATTTGACATATGCATAGAAAACCTTTTGAAAGATTTGCCGGGTGAAGAAGGTGCATACATAACAGGTAAGGAAGCGTGGATCGGGTTTCTTGGGGTCGATGGAGCCCCTGGTGAACCAACCTTGCCTCACATCCTTAAGTACCGGCTTCGGGATTTGACCCGTTACGGCGGAACCATACTTATTGCGTGACTCATGGTCTCGGCGAAAGCAAGGTAAATGTCGTGTCTAACCACCCTCTGTCGTCCTTCCAAGGAAGAGGGCTATTACTAGTGGCATTAAGAGAAGGTTAGTACGTGTGGGTAAAGTTGTACACCCCTGCAGGGTTAAATCTTTTCGAAAATCCGTGTTCACGGTTATGAACGCTTGGTGACCAGATTCTATGATCATAGAGAAGTTGAACCTAATCATAAAACTGGGCAGATCAACGTGTGCTTAAGGATGCTTCCTCATGGGTACGAGGGGGTGATCCTAGTTAGGGTTGAGATGATGATGATTTGGTGGATATCAAAAGATGATGATCAATACTTTGGAGATGTCGCTCTCTTATCCCCTTTTAAAATACACTGATTAGATGAGATTCTTCTCCCTCTTGTTTTATAAACAAAGATGGCTTGATGCAAAACAACTCCCCCATTCATAAGTCTTGCAGAGTACACCCTATACTCACCCTTGCTTTGTTGATACTTTTGGCAGAGTAAGTGTTTCCCTGAAGATCAGTTTGGTACTACATCGACACCGACGAGTAGCTTGGGGTTCCCGGCCGGCAGCCTAGAATCTATGGGCTGGGACGTCATCGTTATGCTTCGGGCCTCTTAGGCCATTTGTTAAGTTTGCTATACTTAATAGCATAATTTGCCTTCCGTTGTTTGATGTTTGTGGTCAGTGACTTCTGCTTGTAATAATTTGGTTCTCTGCTTAGTTATGAGCTTGTTGTAATAAATTTTGTGTCGTAGGGTCACTGTTGTGTTACCGATTCTTTGCTAGATATTCTCGAGCTCAAGGTCAAGATTATGTCAGACGGAGGTCTGGGATTTGTTTAGCCCTGATCCCGGGGGTGTCACGGGTCTTGGTATCAGAGCAGTACCGACCGTAGGAAAACCTTGCTATTGGTCGATGTTGAGTCTAGTGTTTGTGAAAAACTATTTTAAAGCTGAAAAGTATTTGCGAAAAATTTAGTATGCTTCTTTTTCTCCTTATCCAGTTTCGCTCTAACTCTGGGTTATATTATCTGGTGTTGATTTTGGAAAAGTTTTGATATCTCCTCTAGTCTTTCAAAACTTAGGTGCCTTCTTGGCATGTCATTTCTCAACCAGTTGACCTAGTGTTGAGTTCCCTAGAGTTGTGTGTGTTGTGAATTCCTTGTTCCCCTTGCTCTTGTTCAAATGAGAGATTCCTTTCCATCATGATCTCTCTGTTTTATGGATCCTACAATATAATGATCCACAATGTTTAGTTCTAGGCTTTGAGGATTCCTTTCGCCTCGTGTGCCTCCTTTTTATTTGTTTGCACGCTTCACAAGTCGTTTCCTCTCTTGGAAGCTACCTTGTGATTACTATCTTGCAGTGTATGCCATGTCACTCAAGTAGTAGTTATTCATTTCTCGGGTTTTAACCCTTGGACTTGAATCTAAGATCCCTGATTGTGCTAGATTCTGGTGTTGTGAATCCTGTACATGAAGCTGACCTTTAACCCAAGATCCATTCCTTTGACCCCTGTCATTAATGTTCATACATTACCTTAGGATGGCTGGTACTACAATTCTAGCCTTCAAGCTTGTGTTTATTGTCGCGATTAAATCGTGACAACTAAGGACTTCCCCTACCACATGCTATGGCAGATGTTCTTTAATGGAACCAAATAGATCACGACAAGAGTACTCCTCGTGAGTCTCGCATCTACCCTTATGACTCTGCCACACCTTTCCCCTTCTTTGCATTGGTTTTTGGAGGGTTGTTGACTTATGCATCCACATCTCGGGATTATATCCTAAGCATGTTCCTTTTCCGTTGTTGCTTTCCGACCTTCGTATCCCAGTTGGTAGCCAAGTAGTAAATGTGCATTGGTGTCTTCCAATGCAAGATACTCTTGTGGTCTATCATGACAAACCATTTCGGAATGTCTAGGAGAAACAAACTCCAGTATCTTGTCATATCTTGGACCATGTCAAAGTTTTGTAATCCGCAGATTAAGAGGCATTGAGTGTCTTTCATTTGCTCTATCTTAAAGTATCACATCCTTTTTATACTAAGAGGTCGTGCTAATTTTCCTAACCCTTAATGAAGTGATGCTCTTACACATAGTTACCCACCCTTACACAAGCTTTCGCGCTCGTGAATGATGCGTGTGCGTAATAATGTGGTCATCTGAGATTCTTAGCAATTATTATTGTTTTGAACTCTAAGGACATTTGAGTCATTCTTAGCGTGATTGGTTAACCATACCACTAAGCAAATTATGATTGTGCTACCAAGTCTGTTATTCTGGTGCACTCTCTTCAGTCAGAGAGTTAGGCTTGTGCCAAAACTATGAGACTATGTCTTCTTGCCTTACCAAGCAAGTTTCCTCTTGAACTAAGTGACATATCTGTGGTTCGTGATATTCTGGACATCTTTCTAGAAGTATCGCCATGTTGCCACATGACCGCGTTGTCAGGTTCTTGAGCAAGCAAGTTCTCTGAACTACACCTTTCTCCAAGGATCCGTACTGGATACCCCAGAACTAGTTGTTTGAGCTTAAACCACAACTTGGAGAGTTGTAAGTCAAAAGTTATATCCGACTACGTTATTTACAAAACGGATGTCTAGTTTTGTTTGTGTTGAAGAAAGATAATATCTCCTTTATGGATATGTTATCTCCACTAACCTTCGATTTGATTTGGGTTATCGTCGAATCAAACTCAGTTCCAAGGATTATCTTGCTGATGTTTCTTCTTGTGATGTTTCACTTGAGTACATCTTCGTGTCTTTTGGTCTAACCAGTATTCCTGCCTTGTTCACGCAACATGTGAGTCCATCTTTTTGAAGTGTCCTGATAAGTTTGTTTTTGAGCCCATCAATGACCTTCTTACCTTATCCATGCTAGACAAGATTCATATGGAACAATTGGCATTAATATTGGAAAAATTCGAGAACCCTCTTTGAGTCATCTCGAAGTATGTGTTCTGGATGTTAGTAGCAACCTTCTCTGATTCACGTGAAATTGTTGAAAGATGTCGCCGTGGATTCGAGTAGATTTATTTCCGTTCCTTAAGGACACATGTGTGTTTGATTATCAGTACCTTATGTGTGTGCAGTTGTCTCCCGGCAAGTTGCTAAATACATGGTTCTAGTATTCTAGCTCATCTTTTGGAGCTTAGCACTGTAGTCCATATCTTGAGAATCTAGTGACTTTACCTTGGTGGTAAATGTTGGAAACTTTCTATTCGGACATGCTGAGTCTGAAATATCATACCACCTAACCAAATCTGAATCTCAAGTAGATATGTTTGTTGGTGCTCCTCAAGGTTTTGACATAGGTCTCTTTGTGAATCTGGGAAGTTTAATGTAATGGTTGACACACTTAGCTGAAAAGACCTATTGTCATATTCTCTTGATTCAGCAATAACAACCACTCTTCATGAGGCTTCCTCTATGATTTATTATAGGAGTTGTGCTTATGGTTTCCTTCGTCTCCGAAGTCCGACCTTTACCTGATGTTTGATTCCTCGAACATCAAGGAGAAGATTTAAAATAGTGTTGCTAAATGTCTCTCGGTCGATCCTCTAGACCATTTTATGTTGGCAAGAACTTTGTTGTGCCTAGTAATTGAAGTCTAAGAATGAAGTTTCTTTCTTCTCATCTCATCAGGAATCTTCTTACCAATTCGTCTAGTGGTGTAAAGTGATATCATGATCTTTGGCAAATATTTTGATAGGCCTGGATGAATAAAGAGTTCCTTTTGTTTTATCAGTCATGTTTTAAGAGTGACTATGATTTTGGTAATCAACAGTTCCTATGTATACATGTTCCTTGTGACTCTTATGAGTCCTCTCCACCAAAACACCTCTCCGTCTTAAGCCTTCTGTTGAATAAAAAATGACACTTCTCTGTCAAAAGTAGTTCAACAGCTTGGTTTTGTTGATCCATATCTCCGCAACCTGAAATCTCTACTTAATTCGTTTAGTAGAGGTTCCCTATCGAAGTCTGTGGTTGTGTTCTTTCTGTTGTAACCTTCCTCTTCAGAAGCTTAAACTCTTCTGTGAGTTCCGTGGTCTCAATCCTTATGAAGACTAGTTATCCAACTATTTGAAACCTTCTCCTCTTGTTTCCTCTGTTACCTTGACGTGTTTCATGATCTTCATCTTAGAGTTGTTTCTAAACACTCCATCCATGAGTTGATCATGAGATACTCTCTGTGTTGTTTAGTGTGTTTCCCTCTTGTGTTTAGAGTGTCCTTGTTTCTTTCTCTCTCTGCCTCTCTTCCTACCTTTGGAATCTCGGGTCGAGATTCTCGTAAGGGGGATAGAGTTGTAACACCTCAGTTTTAATTAAATATTATATTAGGGTTTGTTTGTGCATCATGAGCATCATTCCCTAAAATGCATTAAAGAAAATTCAAGTAAAACTCTAAAACCTAGTTTCCCTCTCTCCTTGTAAAGCATTCAAATGGTTTTGAAATATTTGAAAAATCCCAAAATAAAGTGGAGCCCAAACTAAATACAAGGGCTCATAAGTATTTTTCATATTTGATAAAAGCCTTAGGTATTTTAAAATAGTTAAAAACAGATTTGGAATTCAAATATACAAAAGAGAATAGCTAAATAGAAAAAGAACAGTTTCTGGAAAATAAAAACTAAAGCTAGACCCTCTCAGGCCGCAGCCGAGGCCGGCCCATTCCCTTTCCCTCTCTCCCTGCCACTTGTGTGCCACACTCGCAGCCAGCCGCGACCCAGCTTGGCCCAGGCACAGCCCACCCACGGCCTGGTACCCCTTCACCCTCCTGTCGTCTTCGTCTCGACAATGAAGCCATTGTCGATCACCGTCGATCATTGCGATCGTCGCACCTCCCAGAAGAAGATAAGAGCGCCACACCGTGTCGTCCTTCTCCTTCTCTGTCTTTATCCTCTCCCCACGTGCCTCTCTTGCTCTCTCGAGCGGCAAGCCCGAACCCTAGCCGGAGGTCGCCGCTTTGCCCCGCTGTCATGTGCCTTCCCTCTCTTCCCTAAGCAGCCCCCAAGCTCCGCCTCACTTCCCTCTTCCTAACCACTAGAGGAATTGAGGAGGGGAGCCCCCAATCATCGCCCTCGAGCCGTTCTTCTTCACCACCGATGCCATTCGTCGTCGCCATTACTACCGTGCCCGAGATCCCCCGTCCTCCTCGAGGTCAGTCACGCGTCAAGGGTGAGCTGTTGGTTCCTCTAGACCCCTTCTTTCTCTTCCTCTCGCTCTGTTTCTTGCTAGCTTCGTAGACCACCAAGCTCCGCCGCCAGACTCCATCTGTGGTGTCGCTCTGGTGACCTCCTGCAAGCAGCGCCGCCCGATTTTGGTCCACCATGTCGCGCCGCATTGAACACGAGCAACCCCGCACCCTTGCTCGCTCGTTAGTGTTGTTCCCCGCCTCCATCTGGTGCCTCCTTCGGCGAGCGTAGCTGGCGCTCGCATGTCGTCGACGTGGCGTCTGTGTGGACACGACGTGGCGTCTTCGTCAGCGCTATGCAAGCGTTGCCAGCGTGGCTAGTTGACGTGGCCTCGGCCCCACCAGTAATTCTCTGGGGCTAGACTCTGCCCCGATGACAAATGCCCCTGCCCCTGTGCTGATGTCAGCTTTGTGTCACAGTGACGCAATATACCCTTTTAATTGATTAAAATATTTTTAGAAATAGTTATAAACTTGTAAATTCAATAACTAATGATTTATAAGTCAGAAAAATATGTATAATATATCAAAATGTTCAGAAAAATGAGAGCTATCTATTAAAGCTATAATCATGCATTGTTCAATAACTTAAATGACAAGTATAATTATAAGAACATAGTAACCCCTCTCATATACATCCGGAGTTTTCCCGAGTTAGGGTTTTCACCCCTCGGAACCCCGTTTAAATTGTCGAGCATGCCTTAGGGTTACATTTCAATACAATTTAACTTGTCATATCATCATTCTTGTTTGAGCATTGCATCGAGGCCATGTGTTGATTGTTTCCTTTCTTTCCGGTGTTTGGTTCTTCCCGGTAGCATACGATATCGAGATCGAGATCGAAGGCAGAGATCAAGACCGTCAAAGTTCGAAGATCGATGAAAATTGCTTGACCAACTATAATCAAGTCAAGTACAAGGCTCCCGAAGATCTGCTTATATGTTATCAACTGGAAAAGGCAAGCATAACCCCACCATGAAATAATCCTATGTTTTCAAAAGCATTTCAATTCTTGCCATGATGCATACGATTCTACTGTGGTATTTTATCGATAGATAGAGTATCCTTTCTGTTGCATTACTCACTTTGAGCTTATATTACCTGATCCGCTGCTCCTAGCATAACTAGGTTTGTCTTGTGTGCACTGCTAGAGCTTATATCTATGTCTTGCTTAGCCATGCATAGTTGTTAGTGCTGGTTCATCTAGATGATGTATCAGATGCAGATAATCTAGTATGACAGGAGAACATGATGATATGAGATCAGTGACATGAGATTAAACATGCTAAGGCTTGTATGGGAGGCCACGGTGGGATGTGGTTTTTCTAGTCCCATGCTCGCCACCACTAGGACCTGAGTTCTTGCCTTTGGAACCAAGAAGAGCGTACAACCACACGGGGCCTGGACAACCTCATGACTAACTAACTTGCCTAGTAGATTCCATGAGTCACATAGTTTAGGCGTTCCATTCGACATATGCATAGAAAACCTTTTGAAAGATTTGCCGGGTGAAGAAGGTGCATTCATAACAGGTAGGGAAGCGTGGACCGGGTTGCTTGGGGTCGATGGATCCCCTGGTGAACCAACATCGCCTCACATCTTTAAGTACCGGCTTCGGGATTTGACCCGTTACGATGGAACCATACTTATTGCTTGACTCATGGTCTCGACGAAAGCAAGGTAAAGGTCGTGTCTAACCACCCTCTGCCGTCCTTCCAAGGAAGAGGGCTATTACTAGTGGAATTAAGAGAAGGTTAGTACATGTGGGTAAAGTTGTACACCCCTACAGGGTTAAATATTTTCGAAAATCCATGTTCACGGTTATGAATGCTTGGTGACCAGATTCTATGATCATAGAGAACTTGAACCTAATCATAAAACTGGGCAGATCAACGTGTGCTTAAGGATGCTTCCTCATGGGTACGAGGGGGTGATCCTAGTTGGTAAATGATGATGATTTGGTGGATATAAAAAGATGATGATCAATATTTTGGAGATGTCGCTCTCTTATCCCCTTTTAAAATACTCTGATTAGACGAGATTCTTCTCCCTCTTTTTTTATAAACAAAGATGGATTTATGCAAAACAACTCCACCAGCCATAAGTCTTGCGGAGTACACCCTGTACTCACCCTTGCTTTGTTGATAATTTTGGCAGAGTAAGTGTTTCCCTGAAGATCAGTTTGGTACTACATTGATAGTGACGAGTAGCTTGGGGTTCCCGGCCGGCAGCCTAGAATCTATGGGCTGGGACGTCATCGTTATGCTTCGGGCCTCTTAGGCCATTTGTTAAGTTTGCTATACTTAATAGCATAATTTGCCTTCCGTTGTTTGATGTTTCTGGTCAGTGACCTCTTCTTGTAATAGTTTGGTTCTTTGCTCAGTTATGAGCTTGCTGTAATAAATTTTGTGCTGTAGGGTCACTGTTGTGTTACCGATTCTTCGCTGGATATTCTCGAGCTCAAGGTTAATCTTATGTCAGACGGAGGTCTGGGATTTGTTTAGCCCTGATCCCGTGGGTGTCACATACCCTTATCTCTAGGTTTTCCAAAAGCCTTTATTAAAACCTTTTATTCCAATCTTGGTAGTAATACCAAGATGATCCTTATCTTACTTCCAAGAAAAACCCCTTTCCAAAATACCCCTCCTTACCTCAATCTAGGCTTGATGGTAACCCTAGTAGTACTGTATAAGTGACAAGATGAATTGCCTTGATCTGCTGTTTACCTTGTTTGCTTAGGAACTAGAGTGAGATAATATAGTAGCTCATCCCTTAGGACCCAATCCTTTCTTGTGATCATCAATCTCAAGCAAGCATCCAAGTCTGGATCTATCCTAAGACACTCAAGTGACCCTCTCATCCCCAAATCAGCTCAATTCAAGGATACTCCCTCTAGATGGTTTCCAACTTAGTGGAGACCCAATCCAAGCATGGATCCCCTCTTTGCAATCTATACCTCAACATCAACCACTTGATGTGAAGGATAAACTCTTTCCACCCTCTCAAATGTTTCCCTCTTGCATACTTGTCCAAAATCACCAAATCTGCCAAAATGGCTGTCTGGAATTATTATCTGGATACCATCTTTGGAGCTCTACCTTTTCCAACCTACGTGCATTCTTGAGAATTTACTTGAACCATCTTGTAGTACATATTTAGTACTACCAAAGAACACTATTATCCTTGGCTAATCCATTCTATTTACCACTCATCCATGATGGTTTTGTAGTCAAGATAATAATCTTTTCTGCAAATCCTATCATCTTGCCTACTTTGCCAAAAGCTCACTTCTATATGCCATCTCCCCTTGACCAACTCATTGCTTGGTTAAGATCCACTAATCATGTCCTATCAATACCCACTCCACTTGTTTCCATTCGAGCCTTGTGCTTCTTAAACCCACATGGTTTAGGAGGCTACCTGATGTATCTGTTATGGCAACCTTATTTTCAACAAAGTTTGCCATCTCATCATGATCACCTCAAATGCAACCAAGCCTAACTCTTGCTTACATGATCCTCTATATAACTTGGTATATCGATCCATATACCCCTTGTACTAAGGTGAGCTCTGAGCTCCCTAATCCAACCCTGTTTAGGTGGCATCAGAATAACCAAACCCTAGATTCTCCAAAAATCTAGTTTCCACCCTTTTCACCACTTTTCTTCAAAACCAAGGTTGACCCTGATGCCTAGATCAAGTTTACATCATCTACCTTGGATATAAGCATCCCCAAATAATTCCCACAATTATTTGGATTATTAAACTACTTTAAATCCTTTTCTTACCAATTTCTCAAAATCCTTGTCTATAAAGGCAAGTTTGTTTTTCTCCAAATCACCTTGTCAACTCAAGGCACATTTGAGGCCTATATATCATATACCATCTTTCCAACTCAAAAATAAATATTTTTGAGATCCTTTATTATTTCTTTTTTCCCTTTTTCTTAAATGGCAGAAATAAGAAATAATTCCCCAAAAATACCTTTCCATCTCAATAAATCCCAATAAAATTCTCCAATGTGTAATATGGTATTTAGGACCATATCACAACAAAGAACAAGCTTGTCCAATGTAAAATTACCATCTTATCTTCCATAATCTACTTCAGCACTTTTTGAAGAAGTTCATTTAAATGGGATTATAATCTCTAGAAAAATCCCATTTAAATCATGAAGAGGTTATTTGACCTCCTCTAGATACAAGTACCATTTCCACAATTTCCCCAATGCAATTTCTTCAACTTCCTTCATAAGCCTCCATCTAACCAATTTTGCTAAAACAATGCAAACTTGAATCAAATCAAAACCAAACCCTCTCCAAACTTGCACATCACAACTCCCCCCCCCCTGGTTGACCAGCCATGTAGCCCTATACTGTAGCACACCCCTCCTTTGTCCCTAGTGCATGGAGTATGTGAGGGAGAGAGACATCCATATCTTGAAAGATCTCTTTCTCATAAAGTCCACAAACAGCTAAAACGTCCCTCTCACCACCTCTCTGTCCACCTTTGACCATAGAGCACCCTCCACCACCCCTGCTACCCAATAGATGGCCACCTCCCCCCTCCAAGCTTTCCCCATGGACTTAGAACACCATACACCCTCTTCTTCGGTTTATAAGCCAAGAGGACAGAGCACACCTCCCCTTCCCTCTCATTTCTCCCCTAGACCACCAGAGAGCCTCTGCCCGAGCTCCAGATCCAGATCCTTGGCTCCCTATTGCCATGGAGAAGGATGCATGCTCCTCTCGGCCTCCTTAGAGGAGTAGAGTGCATGATCGACTTCGACCTTACCCATCCCCTCTTCTCCACCCCTAACCTCTCCTAAACATCTCCTACAAATCCTCCACCCTTCCTCCTTACATGCCCGTGAAGATGGAGAAAACAAGGCCTTCTCGGGTGTTCTCAAAGGTTAGATCTTGCTCTCTTTCTAGTGGCTCTCTCCTCCCTTTTTCTTCGGCATAGAGGTCCTTGCTAATGTTCCTAACTCACCCGGTTCTCCCTTTCTGCATGCATGCACCCTAGGGAGAACTCCAGCGAGCACCGAAGCCCCTCTCATCGGCGAGATTGTGCGCGAGCCCGCCCGTTGACGAACCTGCCCTTGCCGCCCATCCCCTGACTCGTCTTCATGCACCACGTCGACCTGCCTCCTCCCCATCACCTCCTAGCCCCCAGGTAAGCTCCCCCCGAGCCGCCAACCCCTTAGCTAGGGTTTCCTCTCCCCCGTCTACATCTCACCGAGGAAGATGGCCCAGGGCCGTCCATCCTGTTCTAATCCGATGGTGCAGGTTCCCCCGTACCCCTTCGCTGCATCGTCCCGCTGACAGGTGGGCTCCCACCAGGTGATTTTGAAAAGGAGCCCGCGCGCCCACCTTGCAGATCTAGGTCAAAAGCACCTCAGTAAGGCCCAATAACCCCTCCCATTGTCCTTTTTAATCTTTTTGAGAAAAAAACATTTAATCTGGCTGTCAGGATTAAATACAAGAAAAAATAGAAAACACCAGAAAATAATCATATCTATATTTTACAATGTTAAGGAAATCGGTAATCGTTAGCTGCTCGGTTGGCTTGGGAGTAGGGATTAATCGGAATTCGGACGTTTAACTGATTTAATCGGTCGGCTATTAATCGGTGCAACCTACAAAAATTAGCACCTAAAACACGTATGAATCATCAGCCTTAAGCTCACAGATGAGATCCTCAAGGCGCTCGAGCTCTTGTATCCGAGGTCTAGTCGCCAACTACGAGGAACTGGTCAATAACGACAAGGAACTAGTTGGTGATGGCTGAAATCGAGCTCTTGGAGGAATGGATCGAACGGGAGCTTCGCAAAACCTACTTTATTAGGGCAGGCTAGCGGATGGATGGGCGATATGTGTTGATAATTTTGCAACTTTTTTTACCAAGCGTAGTGGTTAATCGGGAACATACCTAGTAATCGAAGTGTCAGACCTATTAATCAGGATAAACGATTAACACAAAGGATTAGTGGTAATCGACACGGTTAGGTCCCTAGTAGCGATTAATCGGCCTATTAATCGCTGATTCGGCCTATTTTTTGAAAAGTGATATTTTATCAAGTTCCCAAGTGTTCTCCCTAACATGCAGAGGCTTTGGCTATCCCAAAAGTTGTTTAGAATAAATATAATAAATCATCTACCAATAAGTATCCATTTCACTAATAATTTTCTCCAGAAAGTTTTGCAAATCCAAATGGGGTAAAACCAATTTGGAAAAGAAAGGTGTTGCCCCTACCTTGCTTGTCCCGCTGGCCCCATACCCACTTGATTCCTAGTTTGTAGTTAGCAAAAATAATAAAAACAGAGCCTTTCTGCCTTTAGGAAATTCCCTAGGTCAAACCAAGTGAGGTTCTGAACTAATTCCAACTCCCTGATGACACACATATCCATATATTTCATAATCCAGTAGCTCATAATTTTATGAGTCTCTGTTAAATTTTGGTGAATTAAACTCTTCTATACATGCTTTATTAACTAATCAAATCACTATAGTATCTCTGTAACCCCAAAAAGGATGATTCCAATTTCTACAGAAAGGTACTCTTAGTACCTAAAATGTGTCCTTGCAATCACATCAAAAGCTTCTATAGATTAAGTCTGATGAAAAATACAAATCCCATCCAGTACTGCATTTGGGAATTTCTCAAGGGCATTATGGTATTTGTTTTGAGGAAATTAAAACTCCTCTGGATTCAGTCCACAAAATACTACCTAATCACCCAGGTAAATAATTGTTGGAACTCTAGAGAAGTTCTAGTGAATTATTTCCTAAAACTAGGGTTTTAATCACTATAAACTCCATTGTAAATCAAGGGAAATTGATAAAATAGTGAACCACTTTTGTTGGCTTCATTTTATCAATACATATCTGATGGTATCATACAGATCAAGTCCTTGAGCAAAAACCCTTTCTTAAGTAGTTCCTAGACTATAAATCCAAAGGGAGCCTTTTTCCTAATGCCTCCAAATCCTTTGCCAATCTCATCAACCAATCCTCCAACACCCTATTGATGTATATCATGTATATATCCTTTGCTTGCTGTATGGTTTGATGCTTGAATGCCTTCTATTGATTGTGGTGTTGTTTGTTTGCATGTATGCTCAATAACGGCGATAGTTGCGATTGTGTGATGCCGAGAAGAAGGAAGGATCGGGTTATTCTTATTATTGTTAAATTTGGTATTCTGGTATTCTAAGGAAGTCAACGGACATATCGCTGGTCACAGGCAAGCCACCATTCCTCAACTCCTGTGTTAACCTACTCCTTTGTTTTAATTGTTTTACATCTTGTTTATGAACTACACGATTAAATGCATGTTTGTTTCAAATAAAAAGGCGTGAGTAACTTGGCTCCTCCAAGTTATGGATGAGTGTCCATTAGGACACCTGCACTCTTTACACCTATCTTTACCCCTTTAGATCGAGGCTAAGGTGATCAGCATCTTCCCTCTTCGAACCCACGGATTTTAAAGATAAAACTATTTTTGGGTTTTTACCCTATTACAAAGTTTTCAAAATAAAACCCTTGGAAAGAGGGATCGCTTCCGAGTGGAAGTTTTACTAAGAGAATACGAGGTGGATGAAGAGAAAGTCAAGCAAGAGAAAGAGAAGGGATGTTTTAAGCCAATGTCCGGATCAATTTTATCCGTGCAACCACATTACCCAGTCACTGGGGCTTAGCTCTTAGTTTGTGATCTTTAGCCGGGGCTGCTCGTACTCGCTAAAGGGGATAAATCCCCTGAAATCCGGACTGCCATGGGCAAGGTACCAGTGCAACAATTGGGTCTCTTGCGGACGGTATGATTTTTGGCTAGTACGGGAGGAAGGTATTGTCACAATTGCTACCGGTCAAACTACGGTTTGGAGGTAGGGGTCAGTACGGGAGGAAGGACCAGGGTCGTTGTACCCGATACTCGTACTAGAGAGAACAACCCAAAAGGAAAAGTCGCCGTTGCTAGGGATGGACAAATGAAAAGTCTAGGTTTGATTATTCGAGCCCCCGTCTACCGTGTGTAGAGGGCCGTGGTTTTATCCCGGTGGATGTATTGATTCTTGTGGGTAAAGTGCACAAACTCTACAGAGTCTAATATATTCGAATAGCCGTGTCCACGGTCAAGGACGGTTGGAACGGCAAGTGCTAGGAGGACCCTTCGATTATGTTGAGATGAATATAAGGATGTGACTTGGTCACGAGGATAGATAAGAATGAGTTTGGTTTTGACCAGAAATGGTTGAAGACGTTTCAAAAAGGGTTTCACAAAAAAACTGTTTTAAATCTTTTTAACAAGGATGTGGAGATGTCCAGATTTTCTAAAAGGAGGCATATTTCCAAAAACTCTTTTTCAACAAAGATATAGAGATGCCATTGTTAGACTTATTCAGAAAACAACCGTAGAGTAGAGCTATCTCGCCACAACCAAATATGCATTATCTTATTACCTTGTCTCGGTGGTTTGCGAGTACATTCAAAGTACTCACCGGCATTGTCCCTGGCTATTTACTTGGCCAGATTGCAGAGGTTCAGAAGTGACGAAGAAGCTGACGTCTATGGAAGCAAGGTCGTCTTCCTAGTTAGTTGCATGTAGGTTAAGGCACAGGCTCTGCGCTGAAGACTTCCGCTATTTGTATTGTATTCGCCATAATGGCCTTGATGTAAGTTTTGTACTCTCTACTGTAAGGATGTTGTAATGATACTAGTCGGTTATTCTCACGGCTCGCTGATCATGGGAACGTGAATTATGTGCATAACAGGTATTATCGGACTATAAATCCAGGGTGCCACATTATATTTAATATTTTTGTGGTAACATGTATTAATTTAAGAACTTAAAAGTAATTTTTATTTAATTTAAAGTCATATTAATATTTACTTAAAATTCCATAAAGGAATAAGTGTTTTAATATATGTAATTTAATTTTATTAGACTAAAATAGAAACTAGCATTTTTCTTAGATACAATGTTTATTTAGGATCCCAAAAATGAATTTTATATATTTTTAGGTGTCAACTTTATCTTTTAGAATATTTCATAATTAACTTATTATCCTAAAATAGCATTTATTATTTTTATTAGGTAGTTTATATTTTTATGAACACTTGTATATATTATTTGTATTTTTAGGATTTTTATTTTTTTATCTAGAGCTTATATACTGTAACATCCCAATTTTAGCAACCCTAATTTGTTGTCAAAAGGCAAAAATCAGGGGGAACAATTTTTTTTCTTATTAAGTATTGCAATTTCTGCTTACTTGTTAGCTTCTGTTATGCAACTATATGTATTAGATATCATACTCCTTACCTCAACATTAGTTTACAAAAACTATTTTATAAAAGAGATGTCTTGGCTCATCTTTCATATTCTCAAATGTTCTGAAATTCAAACCTGATCCAAGATTAATTTCTCATAACAAACTGTTCTACTAGTTTCTGTTTAACAAAAGTATGGAGACCTACCTATAATCTCCTTATGTTTTCAAGACATATCATAGAACTACTCTCATCTCTAGGTTTTCCAAAACCTTTCCTAAAACCTTTTCATTCCAACCATAGAACTACTCTCATCTCTAGGTTTTCCAAAACCTTTCCTAAAACCTTTTCATTCCAACCTTAGTAGAAATACCAAGAGGTCCTTACCTTACTTCAAAATGTAACCTATTCAAAACACCCATGCTTACCTCAAACTATACTTGATGGTAACCTCAGTAGTATCAGATTGTTCAGCAAGATTAATTGCCTTGATCTGCTGTCTGATGAATTGCCTTGATCTGCTGATTGTCTTGTGTGCTTAGGAACTAGAGTGAGATAATCTAGTAGCTCATCACTTAGGCCCAATCAATGTTTGATATCAACAATCCCAAAACAAGCCCCCTAAGCTGGATCTATCCTATCTCACTCAAGTGACCCTCTAATCTACTTACCTAGATCAATCCCGAGCTAATCCTTTATATTAGCATCCAACTCATCAATGACCTAATATAATCATGAATCCACTCTACATAATACACCCTTTAATATCATCCCCTTGATGATAATAATGACCCCTTGTATCCTTCCCTCTTTCATGCTAGTCCAAATCCACAAATCTGCCAAATTTGGCTAAGTCTGGAATCATTGACTAGATTCAATGTTTGGAACTCCACCCACTCCAATCTGTGTGCATTCTTGAGAATGTACTTGAACCATCTTGTAGTACATCATGTGTACTACGAAAGTACACTCTTCCCATTGGCTAAACCATTCTTGGACCCACTCATCCATGATGGTTTCATAGTCAAGAGAATAATATTTTCTGCAAATCTTAGCAGCATGCCTACTTTGGAAGAAGCTCACATCCATGTGCTATCTCCCCTTTACCAACTCTCTGCATGGTTAAAATCTATTAACCATGATATACCAATACCCTCTTCACTAATTTCCATTGGAGCCTTGTGCTTCTTAAACCCACATGGTTTATGAGGCATCATGACTCATCTATTATGGCAGCCTTGTTTTCAACAAAATTTGCCATCACTCCTAGATCACTTCAGTTACAACTAAGCCAAAATCTTGCTGCCATGAGCATCTATATAACTTGGTCTAACTATCCATCTATCCCTTGTACCTAGGTGAGCTCTGAGATCACTACTCCAACCATGTTTAGGTGGTAAAAAATTATTAATGCCCTAGATCCTCTAATCCTTGTCTTCTTCCAAAATCCATCTTGTTTTGCAATACCCAAGGTTGGTTATGATATATACTTCAATTTGAAATCATACACCTTGGATATAAACATTTGCCAAATAATTCCCATAATTACTCGGAACCTAAAACTATTTAATTCCATTCCTTTACAAAATTCTCAAACCCTTATCTACAAAGGCAAGTTTGTTTTAATTCAAACTACTTTGCCAACTCAAAGCATACTTGATGCCTCTATATCATATACTATCTTCCTAACTCAAAAAATAAATATTTTCGAGATCCTTTATTATTTCTCTTTGTTATTTTCCTTAAATGGCAGAAACAAGGAATAATTCATTAAAAATACGTATCCTTCTAAACCAACCTTGTCCAGTGTAAAAATATCCAATGTGTGATATGGTATCTAGAAACATATCATCCCATAAACCAACCTTGTCCAGTGTAAAAATATCAACTAAGATCCTATAAATTATTTCTACACTTTTTGAATAAATGGATTTAAGAGGACTAATACCCCTCTGAAAAATCCGAAACAATTCTTATAAAGGTATCTTGACTTTATCCATCCACCAGTACCAATTTCCCACCTTTCCTAATGAAATTTACTCAAACTCCTTCACAAAAAGCACCAATGTGATCAAACTTTGCAAAACCATCAAAACTTGAGCTAAACCAAGTCCAATCTAACTCCAAACCTGTCTAATTCACCACCACAGCAACCTCACTCCCTCTTGGTCATGCACTGTAGTAAAGCTACTGTAACACACACCCTCCTTTTGTCCCTAGTGCTTGGAGGAAGGAGAGAGACAAGTGTCAAGTCATGTGTGGGGTTTAATACTCCCTCACAGCTGCTGCCCTCTCTCCCCTCTGCTCATACCACGACCGAAAAACCACTCCCACCCACAGGAACCATCCCTCCCCTGGTTTCACCCCTCTCATTTTCTCTCCATAGGCCATGTCCACCATACACCACTCTCTCTTTGTTTATAAGGCAAAGGGGCACCCTAGCTCTCCCCCTTTGGCTCATTTCCCCACTACCTCTCACTTACTCCCCACAGTACCACCTCTCCCATCCTACCATGTCCTGCTCAAGAGAGAGAGAGAAGGAAGAGAGATTCTCGTCCATGGCATAAAATTGAGCATATCTCATTCTCCCCTGCTCCCCTCCACTTGCATGTGGCCATCTCGCACTCTCCTTCCCCTGATCTACCTCCCTCAGGCTCCACTCACTCTCCCTTGCCCTGTCCTGCGAGATAGAAAGAGAAGCTTCGACCATGGACAAGATCTAGGTGTAGCTCACTCCTCTCCGCCCTCTTGTTTTAGCTCTGGTGTGATCCCCTAGTTAAGCAACATCTAACCCTGGCCTTCTCTTCCCCATGCAGCAGCCCCTAGAGCTTCTCCGGTGAGCTCCCAAAGCTATACTGTGGCTATCCTCACGCGAGCACCTTGCTGGAAGCCAACGGAGCCGTGCCGCCTATCCCTGGAGTCGCTGTCATTGAGCACCACGTCGCTCCCTTCCATCGCCATTAACCTTCCCAGCCCTCCGCTGCCCTCCGTTGAGCACCACGTCGCTCCCTTCCATCACCTAGGGTTTCCTATCACCGTCGCTCATTGCAGGGAGGACGACGACCGCCAGCTATCGATCCTGCTCTAATCCAACGACTCGCCTCACTGGATACCCCTTCGCCCCTCCTCTCTCGCTGACCGGTAGGCCCGGCCCCGTGATTCAAAACAAGGGTCCCGCGTGCACTCGCCTGCAAGTTGGGCCGGCCGGCGCTGCGCAGCCCAAATTCTCTCTAGATCCCATCCCATTTGGCCCCTGCCATTTTCCTTTTATAATTTTTTCCTCCAGATCTGAAATCAGCAGTTTGGTTTAATTCGAACCAAAAATTGAAATCAACACAAACTGCCTAGATCTAAATTTTCCTAGATACATGTATGTTTCCCTAACATGCAATAGCTATAGTTGGCCTAAAAAATGGTTTAGAATATTTATGATAAATCAGCAAGCCAGATGTATCCTTTTAAGTTTATAAATCCTCTAGGGAGTTTCATGAGTCCAAATGGCCTTAACCCAACTTCCTTTGGTAGGCTCTGGATGCCTCTACCACACATCCCTGGCCCCATACTAAATTGCTACCTAGATTGCTCGTAGTAGAAATAACTAAAACAATCCTATCCTGACTTTAGGAATTTCTCTAGGTAAAACCAAAATGGTTAGTGACCTAAATCCAAATCCAAGCACCCAAGCACACCTATACCATTCACACCCCATGAGCTCATAATTCATCAAGCCGTAATAAAATTATGGTGAATTAAACATTTATGTGCATAGTTAATTCACTAATAAAATCACCTCATTAGTTTTGTAAATCCAAAAAGAGTGAATCCAATTCCTATGAAAAGGTATTCTAAGTACCTAACATGTATATTTGGAATCACATCAAAATCTCTTATATATTAATTCTGGTTAAAAAGATAAAAACCCTCTAGTACTGCCTTTGGGAATTTTCCGAGGGCATTCTGGTAAATATTTTGGGATGATTCCAACTCTTAGTGAATCAGCTCATCATACACTACTTAACCATAAAAGGAAATAATTTTGGAACTCCATAAATTTTCTGGTGATTTATTTCCTAAAACTAGAGTTTTATTCCCTAGAAAATTCTTTATAAATCAATGGTAATTTATAAAATAGTTAAACCACTTTTGTTGGTTTCATTTTATCAATACCTTTATGATGATATCATTTTTGTATATTGTTATCATACAAAAAGGGACATTGGTCTAAAAAACCTCTCCTACCTAATTTATAGACTATAAAACAAATATGGATTTCCTTCGAGTGTTACAAGACATTTACCAATATTATCAAACCAATCATCCAGCACCCTACTGCCCTATATAAAGTAATTATCTTTTGTTTGTTGTATGTATTGATGCTTGTTTGTCTTGTATTGATTGGTGCTATATTTTCATGCATGTTTTCTCGATAATGGCGGTAGTTGCGATTGTGTGACATCGAGAAGAAGGAAGCAGCAGAATTTTATCTTTATTATTTGTATTCTAAGGGGAAGTCCATGTAAATCGCGCTGGTCACAGGAAAGCCACCTTCTTGATCATAAGCATTTGCCCTAATATTTCACTTATGCATGTTTTACCTATTATTTATAAAATGCATTGTTTTCATATATAATGCTTTATATGTGGGAATGGTTGGCTCCTCCAAACCATTAAACATTTGTACTACTAAGTACACCATCCTTGATGACCCCTATTGGTCCCTAGTATGGTAGGTGGTGTTTAACACCATAACCCAATGGAGACCTTGTTTTAGCCTAAGCAAAAGTATAGGATGGGAAGACCCCGGGAAAATGTTTATAAAATGTTTTATGAGAAAACCTTGGTGAGGTTCGACCTACCAAAAGAGGTTTGAAAAATGAATAAGGTTTTTTTTACAAAAAGGTGGGATAAAGGATGGAGGAAAAATGTTTACAAAAAGGCACCCGGTTCTTTGCAATTTTGCTAGAACAACTAACCCATGCAACCACATTACCCTAGAGTGGGATAGGGATGGGCTTAATGTTTGCTACTCCGGTGTGGGAATTCTCACAATTGCTTATAAGGTATCAGCTCCCTCTAATTTTGGGCTTCCTTTACAAAAAGGGTCAACTGCTAGGCAGTCACCTAGAGGAAGCAGGACAACCCATGTGAGAGGTCGGGCGATACTATGGGCCTCTCACTGAAAGTGCCGGCTCTGGAGGAGTTGGGTGCGCTCCGGTTGGTCTGTGGATCCCGATGTCCCGGTGTTGAGAGGAGTCCGAAGAGTCTTGATCGGTTATTCGACCCACGATCAGTAAGGATCAGGGAGGAGTACCAGTTTGGTGTGGGTAAAGCGTACAACCTCTGCAGAGTGTAAATCTATTCTAATAGCCGAGTCCTTGGTCATGGATGATTGGGAAGGTTGCTGTAGAGCGGTGCTGGTTTTGTTTTCCAAAAGGATTTCATAAAGGAAAGTGTTTTAAAAACCCTAGTGGTCTGAAGGACACCAGGGAAGGTAAGGAGATCAGAAGGATCATGGATGCTGGAAGTTTTGGATAGTTGAGGACCGTGGAGATGAAATAGGGTGACCAACTCCTAGTGTTTTCCAAAGATTTTCAAAAAGGTTTCCAAAATGTTTATATCAATTCTCAACAAAATCTTGTAGATGCTATATCTACAAGAGAACTATTTTAGAAAATAACCACCCTTGGAGCCCTCCTATTACCTCAGCCATATTGCATATCCCCTTGTTATTATTATTTTCCTATGGTGGTTTGCGAGTACATTCAAAGTACTCACCGACATTGTCCCTCGCTATTTACTTGTCCATATTTCCAAAAGAATGAGGAACTATGAAGAAGCTGACGTCTATGCGAGCTAGGTCGTCTCCTAGTCAGTCGCATATAGGTTAAGGCTTAACATGGGCTCTGCGTTTGAAGACTTACGCTATTCATGTAGGTAATCGCCATAATGGCACCGATGTAAGTTTTGTATTCGCTACTTGTGGATGATGTAATTATACTAGTCGGTTATGCTAACGGATCACTGATCATGGGAACATGAATTGCAGGCATAACGGGGATTCTCGGACCGTAAATCCAGGGTCCCACAATATTACTAGGGTATTTTGGTCTTTTGACAATTGCCTTAAGGTTTGTCAACACCCGGGTTTTTAATCCCAGATGCCTATTATGCCATACATCGCAATCCCATGATTACCATTTTTGCGAGACATAACAGAATTGGATACCACAGTACATCATCCATTACAAACCATACATAAGGTCTTACACAAATAAGGATCTCATGATCCACTTCTTAATACAACACAAGCAGCGGAATACGTAATGATAACGGTAGCGTAGGCGAAGCTCCATCTTCAGGGTCACAGGCAATGCTGACGATGGGAGATGATCCTAGTTATCGTAACCTTCCTAGGGTCCATCTTCCAGGTACTCCTCTTCATAGTCTTGCCATGGGAATAGCCAGGGACAAAGCCATGAGTACTCTTTAAGTACTCGCAAACTAATACTAACAAGTGAAGGGGGTTTTTGTAATAGGACACTAGGCTCTAGGGTTGTTTTGCAAAAATCCAGATTTACCTCTACTAAGTTCAGAAGCAAAGGATGCAAGTTAAAGTTTTATAACCCTAAGTGGGAACTTGTATTTCATATCACAACCCTGTTGTGGTCAAGTCAAAGTCTCAATTTATTTCATAAGTAATTTTGTAAACATCTGACGGGGGAACAATATGGCCACTCCAACTGTCCATAACCGCGGACGCGGCTATTCGAATAGTTTGAAACTCTGCAGAGATTGTACACTTTCACCACAACATTCAATACATCCGTCAGGAACAAATCCTGAATTCACCATACTCAGTATGCGGATAATCAATCCTAACCTTTCAATTACACGCCCTAGTATAAGCACCTCTCCTGTGAGTTTGTCCTCCCAACCATGACCAACTGTCATATTGGGTACTGCATAGGTGGACAATCTTCACAAGGTAGCCTCAGCTCAGACCTTGGCCATGAGGGAACTAATACTAAGGTATAAGTTTCCAGTCAAGCCCTACCTAATTCTAGGGTATTGTGGTTGTACGGTAAAATTGGAATGGTATCGCATTCAGACAACCATTTAGTTTTATAAAGGGCTAAGGCTCATGCCTCAACATTTTTATCACCATAAATCATCTAGTGTTCAGAGACACATGTCCAAAACATTTCAATAGAATGATCCATCATTCCATGGTTTTCATAACCATTTTTCCACCAAGTATTCCCATCTAAAGTTGATCAAGTTTTATGCTTAGCTCTAGCATCTACAAGTGGGGGTAAGTACTAATGAGGGGTGGTAACTAAGTGGAGTTTTAACTAAGTTCAATCTCATGCCTTAGGATGACATAAAGATTATCTAGCTTAGGCCCAATTTTATGCTCTTTATGCAACCTTCAATTATCTTTCTAGTATCTACAATGTACTCAAGTAAACTCTAAGTAATAGCTTTGATAAAGAAATATGGATAAAGCTTGCAAGTAAAACTGGGATGGGGTATCATCAAATATGTCCAACCAAGCATGCTTAGTGCCTCACATAGGTTATCTAACTTTCATAATTGCAAGTGCTAGCTTGCACAAGGTTAATAGCTTGAAAGTATTGGCTTGCATAGGTCAACTTGATTAGTAAGGCTTGCATAAGTATCAGTATAAGCTTGTTAAATTGCAAGTGTTAGCTTGCCTTGTGCAGAGCAGTGGTTGAAGTTCTCCTCGGCTTCTTCTTCGTAGTATCCTCCTTTCTCCTCGTATCCTTGGTCGGTACTAGCGTCTATAAATAAATGCGAGGTACACAATCACCAAACAATACTTAACTACTTGCAATCATCACACACAAGGGTCCTATAGATGATCTAGCATCATCTCTAACCTTACAAGATTAAAACTTGGTTTAATTCTTTTTATTTTTAGAAAAGTAATTTCTACTCATTGAAAAACTACTTAAGGTTTAATATTCTCCAAACCAAACATGGGATCATGTTAACACATGTCATCACCACATATTTCAGTACATGGGAATGTGATTTAAAGTGGTGTCACAATTTAATAAGGTTTAACCTTTTATTTTAATTAAATAAAGTGACTAGAAATTCCTATGTGGCATTCTTTTATTACTTGGTCATTATTTCTGTAAGTAAACCTATATATTTTTATATATTCTAAAAGGTATGATCAAATGTGATTTTTGAGAGTTGGAATCAACTCAAAAGCTATTATGGTCTAAATTTGAAAAATGTTTGAATGCAGAAAAGCTTCTACCTTGTTATTTTTACCAAGGATGATCTACAGATCCAAACGATTTAAATCCAACGGGCCTGGATTCAGCATTTCCAGGCCTTTCTAACAAAATTGGTTTCATTCAATTTGGTTCAGTGAATCAATCTGGGTTGATTTTTGAATCTAGGTTCAGAAGTGTGTTTGAAATAAAATGGAAAAGGTTTATTTCAAATGACTGGGCTGCGCGGGAAATGATACTGGGCCGGCCTTCTAAGCACAGCGCTTACGCGGGCTGGTTAAGTCGCTGTCTCCACGCGTTAGTGAGACGAGGGGGTGCGAAGCGGTATGGGGCGATGTGAGCCGTGGGATCTGGTTCTTATCTAACGGCTGAGGGTCATCGTCGACGTTGGGCAACGCCGACGAGACAAAAACCTAACACGGGAGGTGGGGGTCTTCGGGGGCTCACCGGGGCTCAGGCGAGGGTCGACGAAGTGGGCGAATGACAAAGTCGACGACGGCGAACCTCCTGGTACCGGCAGCTTCTCCTGGGGCGGCTCCAATCGCTGGCTCCCTTCTTCTCTAGAGGCGAGGGGCTCCGGTGAAATTCCGGTGAAGTGCTGCTCACCTTGCTTCGGGAAAGGGGTGGGACGATCAATGAGGAGAGGGGAGTGAGATGGTGTGCTCAATTCGGCTGGGGGTGGCCTCTATTTATAGTCGCGATGACGAGACCAAACAGCATGGGCAGGCGACGGTGGCGACATGGCTACGGGCTGCTAGAGGCATGGCCGGAGGTGGCGATCGCTTGGTGGTCTCCTGGCGATGCTCTACGGCTTTAATGCGCATGTAGGGGTGGTGGCAAATGGTCTGGAACGTGCGATGCTCTGCACGGACGAGGCGGCGTCTTCGACGGCGAGCAGTCGCTGTGAGGCATGGGGCAGTAAACGGGGATGTCTGGCGGTCTCCTAGGTCGGTGGTGATCGTATATGCACACGACAAGGGCGGCACACGGTCTATGGGCTTCCGTCGAGGGTGGCGCTCTGGCGCATGCTCGGCATGGTTGACAGAGGCACAAGCGCGGCGTTCCTGGGTGCTCTGGTCGGTGTCTTCGAGGCAGGGTTGGTCGAGAGGGGGCGGTGAGGCATGGGTGATCTTACAGACAAGGTTGGCACGACTAGTTTCTCTCCTAGCTTGCTGTCTACACTAGGGTGGCATGGTGAGCTTCGGCTGTTCACCATTGATGGCATTGCCAAGCTTATAGTGGGGCTAGTGCTTGGTTTAGTTAGCTAGATGATCTACTGAGGTTGCTGTGAGCTAGAGAGGGAACAAGTTAGGTAAGAATCACTGCTCACAATAGTGTTTGGATTTTGTTTGATTTGTATCTGTAAGGTGTTTGATGAAATGGCCGCAAGAATTCAAGTTTTGAATTTTGAAAAGATTTTTGGTGTGTGTGCTAGGTTGGTGTTGTGAGTCCGCAGATGCTTGGGTTTTGAAAGTTGAGCTTGTTTGGGTGGTTTTAGAAAAAGTGGGATCTTCCCATATGATAAAGATTCAATTTTGAATTGTCATTTGAACTATGCATTTGAAAGTTTCTGGATGATCACAAGGTGGTCCTTGATACTTTGTTATGAGTACTATCAAGGGGTGTAAAGATCCAATTAAGTTTCTGTTAAGTTCTGAAAGTATGAGACAGCCAAAGTAGGCATGGGAGTTAAATTGGTCAAAATGACCATTCACTCATTTTGTTTGTTTTGATTTATTTGTCTTTGGGAAAAGTTTGAGAATTGTTTAGATGATGTTTATTTCACCTAAGAATCCTTTTACCAGCAAAGAAACATATAAACAAGGCAAATCAAAAGAATTCAAAATGGGATGCATACACACATGCATGCTTTCATATTTTTATTTAGAAAAGTTTTTGTTAACCCTAATTTGGTGATTAGAGTTTGGTGATCTAAGTTTAGTATTTTTGGGATGTTACAAACCTCCCCCCTTAAACAAAATCTCGTCCCGAGATTTTAAAAAGGACGAAAAGATTACCTAGGATTTGAAGAGATCGGGAAAGTTTGTCCTGATGTGATCTTCGCGCTCCTAGGTAGCTTCCTCTTCTGTGTGTTTGCTCCACTGAATCTTGAGAAACTTGATGCTTCAGGTTCAGGTAGTTCGGAAAGCTTCTTCCAAAATACGGATGGGCACTTCGGGATAGGTGAGGTCATCGTTGATCTCTATGGTCCGGTGATCAATATTCTTGAACACTTCGGTCTTCTCTGGAACTTTGAGACACTTGCGAAGTAATGAGATATGGAACACATTGTGCACAGATGACATCTCTTCGGGTAGTTCCAATTGATACGACACTTCTCCTCGACGGTCCAAAATTTTAAAAGGTCCGATATATCTAGGGGCTAACTTTCCTTTGAGTTGGAAACGCTGCATTCCCTTCAATGGCGACACTTTCAGATACACAAAATCTCCTATGTTGAAGGCGAGGTCTCGACGTATCTTGTCGGCGTAACTCTTCTGTCTGGACTGGGCAGTCTTGAGGTGCTCACGAATCTTGTGAACCTTCTCTTCTGCTTCTCGTAGGATGTCGGGTCTGAAAATCTGACTCTCTCCTACTTCCGACCAGTTCAAAGGGGTGCGACATTTCCTTCCGTACATAAATTCAAATGGGGCCATTTGCAAACTGGCTTGATAACTGTTGTTGTATGAAAATTCTGCAAACGGCAGACAGTCTTCCCACTTAGATCCATACTCTAACACACATGCTATCAGCATATCTTCAAGTATTTGGTTTACTCGCTCCATTTGTCCATCGGTCTGAGGGTGATATGCGGTGCTGAAATCTAGGCGGGTTCCTAAACCTTCTTGGACTTTCTTCCAGAATCTCGAGGTAAATTGAGTTCCTCGATCAGATACGATGTTCTTGGGGACTCCATGCAAACTAACTATTCTAGCGATGTACAACTCCGCTAGCTTCGAACTCTGATATGTGGTCTTGACAAGTAAGAAATGGGCGACTTTGGACAACCGGTCCACTATGACCCAGATAGAGTCATTTCCCCTACTAGAAGTAGGCAATCCGGTGATAAAGTCCATTCCAACGGAATCCCATTTCCATTCCGGAATCTGCAAGGGTTGCAACAATCCAGCGGGTCTTTGATGTCCTGCCTTAACTGGCTGACATATATCACACTTGGCAATATAGCTTCCGATTTCTCTCTTCATCTTATGCCACCAAAATTGCTCTTTCAAATCTTGATACATCTTAGTTCCTCCGGGATGGATAGAATAAAGAGTATCATGAGCTTCCTTCAGAATAACTTCTTTCAACTCAGAATTTGCTGGTACACAAAGGCGTCCTTTGTACCACAGAACTCCTTCTTCGTCTTCGGTGAATCCGGGTACTTTGCCTGTACCAATACGACGCTTGATTCCGTCGATACTAGCATTTCCTTTTTGCGCCTCTTTGATCTGACTGATCAAAGTGGGTTGAAGTTCTATGCTAGCCAAAAACTCTTCACTTACCAATTCCATTCGAAAATCTTCCATCTCTTTGTGAAAACTTGGTTGCTCCTTCAAAATCATGGAGTTCAAGCGGCACGGCAATTTGCTAAGGGCATCTGCTACCACATTGGCTTTACCAGGGTGATAGTGAATGTCCAGATCGTAATCCTTGATTAGCTCAATCCATCTTCTTTGTCTCATATTCAGCTCCTTCTGAGTGAATATATACTTCAGGATCTTATGATCCGAGTAAATCTCACAACGGTTTCCCATCAGGTAGTGCCTCCATGTCTTCATGGCTAGAACTACGGCTGCGTGTTCGAGGTCATGGGTTGGGTAATTTTGCTCATGTTGTTTCAGTTGTCGGGATAGATAAGATATTAATTTGCCTTCTTGCATTATCACACATCCGAGACCGGTCTTGGATGCATCACAATACACATCGAAGGGCTTAGTGATATCCGGCATGATTAGGATTGGGGCTGAAATCAATCTCCTCTTGATTTCTTGAAAACTCGCTTCACATTTGTCGGTCCACTCAAACTTCTTGTCCTTCTTTAGCAATTGGGTCATGGGTCTGGCGATACTCGAAAATCCTTCTACAAACTTGCGGTAGTATCCCGCCAATCCGAGAAATGCACGAACTTGGGTTTGAGTTGTTGGGGCTTGCCAATCTTCGACATATTTCACTTTGGCAGGGTCAACGGCAATTCCTCCGGCTGGTACAATGCGACCGAGGAATCTTACCTCCTGTAACCAGAGTTCACATTTGCTAAACTTGGCATACAACTGATGCTCTCTAAGGGTTCCAAGAATGGTCCTTAGGTGTAGCTCATGTTCTTCTTCCGATTTGGAATAAATCAGAATGTCATCGATTAAAACAACGACAAACTTATCCAGGAAGTCCATAAAAATCTTATTCATGAGATTCATGAAATAAGCGGGGGAATTGGTTAATCCAAAGGACATAACGGTATTACTCGTATAATCCATATCGGGTGGTAAAGGCAGTCTTGGGAATATCTTCTGCACGAATCTTGAGTTGATGATAGCCAGTCCTAAGATCAATCTTAGAAAACACTTTGGCACCGGTCAACTGATCAAACAAATCTTCTATCTTGGGCAAGGGATACTTGTTTTTGATGGTGACATCGTTCAACTTCCGATAATCCGTACACAAACGGTTACGTCCATCCTTCTTGTCCACAAACAATACAGGTGATCTCCAAGGTGACGCACTTGGTTGAATCAATCCAATTTCCATCATGGAATCTAGTTGCTTCTTCAGTTCTACCAGCTCTGATGGGTTCATACTATATGGTCTCTGGGCTATGGGTCCTGTTCCGGGGATTAGTTCGATGATAAACTGGATATCCTGATCTGGGGGCATACTGGGCAAAACTTCTAGAAATACATCGGGGTATTCACAGACTATTCGGACTTGGTCAATGGTAGGTTAGGCTATACTCTTGTTGCACTTGAATTGGCGAGGTAAGGTTTCAGATATATGCTCGACTGATATTCCGATCAGATCGTCATGGTTATGGCTTTCTTGGCACAGTCAATCAATCCTTTATGTTTGGACATCCAATCCATTCCTCGTACTACTTCCAAACCTTTGGTTCCGAGTACTATCAAGTTAGCATAAAAATCTATGCCATGGATTCGGATAGGGACGGCTTTGCAAATTTTCCTAGCCTTGGTGGTTGAACCGGGAATTTGGACGATCATAACATGCTTCAGTTTTGTTGGTTGAATTTTACTAGTGCATGCAAATTCTTCGGTGACAAATGAGTGCGATGCACCAGAATCAAACAACACTCTTGCAAGTACTGAATTAACAGAAAACATACCCAGCACGACGTCTGGCGCTTCCTGGGCTTCTCATGCATGAGAAAAAGACGGCCGTTGCGGTTGAGCGAATTCCCTGGGGCAAACCTTCTTCCTGGCTGAACACGACGCTGCTGTTGAGATGGGGCATTGGTATTGGGGGCTGTGGCATTCTTCTTGTTGGGGCACTTGTTGGAGTAGTGGCCCTTATTTCCACAATCATAGCAAGTCACTTGCGACTTGTCCTTTGCTGCAACAGGCACAACATTGCTTCCAGTCCTCGGGGCAGTGTTGGGGTTGGTGGTAGCATTGTTGTTGAACTTGGGTGGGGCACGGTTGAAATTGTTAGAGTTGTCGGGGTTGTTGTGATTACCTCCGGGCCTAGGGTTTCCACGGTTGGGATAGGTCGGACGGTTCATTGGGGGTCTGTTGGTTCTCGGGGCAAATCCTGGAGATGGGTTAGGGCGATACTTTGGGTCTGATGGGTTCCTGGCTGATGCATCATGAGACGCTTGCGGTTCTCATTGGCTTGGTTGATCTTTCCTTCCATTTGGATGGCCGAGTCGACCAGGGCTTCAATATCGGCAAAGGGATATTGACTAACACAGTCTGCATCTCATCATGCAGACCATTCAAGAATATTTCTTTCTTCTTGGCTTCGGTGTCGATCTCATCAGGGGCATACCTAGATAATGAAAAAAAATTGTCACGGTATTCCACTACAGTCATCCGTCCTTGCTTCAGTTCTCTGAACTCATCTCTCATCCTCTTGATTAAACCCGGTGGTACATGGATTCTGCTGAACTTGACTTTGAATTCCTCCCAGGTCATCATCTGTCCTCCGGTCATTGCACGAACACTGTTCCACCATGCCCTGGCATCTCCGGATAGATAATGGGTGGCGAACAGGACTTTCTCGTTAGCCTCCACTCCGGCGACTTCTAGGTTATTTTCCATGGTTTGCAGCCAATCGTCGGTGTCTAGGGGCTCTTCCGACTTAGTGAAAACAGGTGGGTTGGTGTTCTGGAAATTCTTAAGCTTAGATCCATGGTTGTCCTGGTTTCCATGGCCTTGGTTGTTGTGGGCAAGCTGAGCTATCTGTTGCAGGGTAGCTATATTGGCTTGACATTCCGCTCTTTCAGCTTCGCGGTCAGAAGTCAACATTTGCAGGATCTGCAACATCGGGTCCGGGGATGAACCACTTCCTCCGCGTGGCATCTGAAGATTGAGATAGATCATGATAAAAGAGGGAAAGTTCTAAGGTTCTGGGACTTTGAGAAGTTTTTTTTTAAGTTTGACTCAGATTTTTCTAGCAACATGCTTTTCATTCATTCATTCATTCATTCATAGCACCCGGTACAACACACACCACAACAAAAGGGAAACAGATGGTTTTAAGAACCATTCTGGAAACTACGATACAATGGGACTGAATACTACTCACTATGCTAGTGCTCAAGTGCTACTACTCCTCGGAGTCGGTGTAGTCGTCATCCTCATCATCCTCATCGTCATCGATGAAGGCGTAATCATCCTCATCGGTGAATAAATCCATAGCCTGATCTTCCAGGAAATCATCATCATCACTGAGATAGGAGTAGGGGTCTCCACGAAGATCCTATCCGGCATTCTCCCTTTCCTCCAACTGCATGTCTCTCTCATGGATGGTCTCCTCCAAAGACGAGATACGGTGGCGAAGAAGGGCAATGATGCGCTCCTTCTTGTCGAGCTGACGACGGCGAGACTTGCCATCCTTTGCTAGCATGGCGATGGTCTCATCCTTCGTCTTGATGATGGCGGACTTGTGGTTGGAGTAGTCACGGCAGTTATCCAATTCCTGCTGACGATCGTACATCATGAAGCTGAGGTGGTCCAATTGAGTCTTCAGTTCGTGGTGGTATGGGGCTTCCAGGGGTTATCCATTAGCATCACGCCTTGGGCAAAACTCAAAGCGAGTACCCTTGATCTGGTTGATACTCTGCCCACATAGACGGGCAAGAGCTTCCTGCATGGCCCTGGCAAGTCCATCGAGCCGGTTGTTCTCTCTTAAGGTAAACTAAATTTCCTCAACAGTGGGAGGTTCAATCTTTCCTCGGAGACTTGCAACAATTAGCCACTGCAGATCTTCTCCTCCTTGATCATTGAGCTGAGCTTGGAAGAACTCGGGGTGTGGACGCTCTAGAAGTTCCGAAAGCTGGTCCAAATCCCTCTCAAAGATAAGTTCTCCACCATTTCCCAATTGGCAAAAACTTGATGTACTTCACGTCCATCTAAAAGAATATAGGATGAGTAAGTTAGTAGAGTGATCAAGTGTGTCAAATTTTATGTATTTTGCAAGAGTTTTTGAGGAACATGAGTTTTTTTATAAAAGAATCAGGGTGATAAGAATGGGAATCAGTTTTTGTAAATATTTGCTTTCCTTGGTTTTGAAACTAAGTTTTTGATTCAAACGTCCAGTCTAACTAGGGTCTCCTATGGTCAGGATGGCTCTGATACCAACTTGTCAACACCCGGGTTTTTAATCCCAGATGCCTGTTATGCCATACATCGCAATCCCAGGATTACCATTTTTGCGAGACATAACAGAATTTGATACCACAGTACATCATCCATTAAAAACCATACATAAGGTCTTACACAAATAAGGATCTCATGATCCAGTTCTTAATACAACACAAGCAGCGGAATACGTAATGATAACAGTAGCGTAGGCGAAGCTCCATCTTCAGGGTCACAGGCAATGCTGACGATGGGAGATGATCCTAGTTATCGTAACCTTCCCGGGGTCCATCTTCCAGGTACTCCTCTTCATAGTCTTGCCATGGGAATAGCCAGGGACAAATCCATGAGTACTCTTTAAGTACTCGCAAACTAATACTAACAAGTGAAGGGGGTTTTTGTAAAAGGACACTAGGCTCTAGGGTTGTTTTGCAAAAATCCAGATTTACCTCTACTATGTTCAGAAGCAAAGGATGCCAGTTAAAGTTTTATAACCCTAAGTGGGAACTTGTATTTCATATCACAACCCTGTTGTGGTCAAGTCAAAGTCTCAATTTATTTCATAAGTCATTTTGTAAACATCTGACGGGGGAACAGTATGGCCACTCCAACTGTCCATAACCGTGGACGCGGCTATTCGAATAGTTTGACACTCTGCAGAGATTGTACACTTTCACCACAACATTCGATACATCCGTCAGGAACAAATCCTGAATTCACCATACTCAGTATGCGGATAATCAATCCTAACCTTTAATTACACGCCCTAGTATAAGCACCTCTCCTGTGAGTTTGGCCTCCCAACCATGACCAACTGTCATCTTGGGTACTGCATAGGTGTACAATCTTCACAAGGTAGCCTCAGCTCAGACCTTGGCCATGAGGGAACTAATACTAAGGTATATAAGTTTCCAGTCAAGCCCTACCCAATTCTAGGGTATTGTGGTTGTACGGTAAAATTGGAATGGTATCGCATTCAGATAACCATCAGTTTTATAAAGGGCTAAGGCTCATGCCTTAACATTTTTATCACCATAAATCATCTGGTGTTCAGAAACACATGTACAAAACATTTCAATAGAATGATCCATCATTCCAAGTTTTTCATAACCATTTTTCCACCAAGTATTCCCATCTAAAGTTGATCAAGTTTTATGCTTAGCTCTAGCATCTACAAGTGGGGGTAAGTACTAATGAGGGGTGGTAACTAAGTGGAGTTTTAACTAAGTTCAATCTCATGCCTTAGGATGACATAAAGATTATCTAGCTTAGGACAAATTTTATGCTCTTTATGCAACCTTCAATTATCTTTCTAGTATCTACAATGTACTCAAGTAAACTCTAAGTAATAGCTTTGATAAAGAAATAAAGGATAAAGCTTGCAAGTAAAACTGGGATGGGGTATCATCAAATATGTCCAACCAAGCATGCTTAGTGCCTGACATAGGTTATCTAACTTTCATAATTGCAAGTGCTAGCTTGCACAAGGTTAATAGCTTGCAAGTATTGGCTTGCATAGGTCAATTTGATTAGTAAGGCTTGCATCAGTATCAGTATAAGATTTTTAAATTGCAACGGTTAGCTTGCCTTGTGTAGAGCAGTGGTTGAAGTTCTCCTCGGCTTCTTCGTAGTATCCTCCTTCCTCCTCGTATCCTTGGTCGGTACTAGCGTCTATAAATAAATACGAGGTACACAATCACCAAACAATACTTAACTACTTGCAATCATCACACACAAGGGTCCTATAGATGATCTAGCATCATCTCTAACCTTACAAGATTAAAACTTGGTTTAATTCCTTTTATTTTTAGAAAAGTAATTTCTACTCATTGAAAAACTACTTAAGGTTTAATATTCTCCAAACCAAACATGGGATCATGTTAACACATGTCATCACCACATATTTCAGTACATGGGAATGTGATTTAAAGTGGTGTCACAATTTAATAAGGTTTAACCTTTTATTTTAATTAAATAAAGTGACTAGAAATTCCTATGTGGCATTCTTTTATTACTTGGTCATTATTTCTGTAAGTAAGCCTATATATTTTTATATATTCTGAAAGGTATGATCAAATGTGATTTTTGAGAGTTGGAATCAACTCAAAATCTATTATGGTTTAAATTTGAAAAATGTTTGAATGCAGAAAAGCTTCTACCTTGTTATTTTTACCAAGGATGATCTACAGATCCAAACGATTTAAATCCAACGGGCCTGGATTCAGCATTTCCAGACCTTTCTAACAAAATTAGTTTCATTCATTTTGGTTTAGTGAATCGATCTAGGTTGATTTTTGAATCTAGGTTCAGAAGTGTGTTTGAAATAAAATGGAAAAGGTTTATTTCAAATGACTGGGCTGCGCGGGAAAAGATACTAGGCCAGCCTGCTAAGCACAACGCTTACGCGGGCTGGTTAAGTCGCAGTGTCCACGCATTAGTGAGACGAGGGGGTGCGAAGAGGTATGGGGCGATGTGAGCCGTGGGATCTGGTTCTAATCTAACAGCTGAGGGTCATCGTCGACGTTGGGCAACGCCGGCGAGACAGAAACCTAACACGGAAGGTGGGGGTCGTCGGGGGCTCACCGGGGCTCAGGCGAGGGTCGGCAAAGCGGGCGAACGACGAAGTCGACGACGGTGAACCTCCTGGTACCGGCAGCTTCTCCTGGGGCGGCTCCAATCGCTGGCTCCCTTCTTCTCCAGAGGCGACGGGCTCCGGTGAAATTCCGGTGAAGTGCTGCTCGCCTTGCTTCGGGAACGGGGTGGGACAATCAGTGAGGAGAGTGGAGTGAGATGGTGTGCTCAATTCGGCTGGGGGTGGCCTCTATTTATAGTCGCGACGACGAGACCGAACGGCATGGGCAGGCGACGGTGGCGACATGGCTACGGGCTGCTAGAGGCATGGCCTGCGGTGGCAATCGCTTGGTGGTCTCCTGGCGATGCTCTACGGATTTAATGCACATGTAGGGGCGGTGGCAAATGGTCTAGAACGTGCGATGCTCTGCGCGGCCGAGGTGGCGTCTTCGACGGCGAGCGGTGGCTGTGAGGCATGGGGCGACAAACGGGGATGTCTGGCGGTCTCGTGGGTCGGTGGTGATCGTATATGCACGTGGCGAGGGCGGAGCGCGGTCTGTGGGCTTCGGTCGAGGGTGGCGCTTTGGTGCATGCTCGGCATGGTTGACAGAGGCACGGGCGCGGCGTTCCTGGGTTCTCTGGTCAGTGTCTTCGAGGCAGGGCTGGTCGAGAGGGGGCGGTGAGGCATGGATGATCTTCCAGACAAGGCTGGCACGACTAGTTTCTCTCCTAGCTTGCTGTCTACACTGGGGTGGCATGGTGAGCTTCGGCTGTTCACCATTGATGGCATTGCCAAGCTTACAGTGGGGCTAGTGCTTGGTTTAGTTAGCTAGATGATCTACTGAGGTTGCTGTGAGCTAGAGAGGGAACAAGTTAGGTAAGAATCACTGCTCACAATAGTGTTTGGATTTTGTTTGATTTGTATCTACAAGGTGTTTGATGAAATGGCCGCAAGAATTCAAGTTTTGAATTTTGAAAAGATTTTTGGTGTGTGTGCTAGGTTGGTGCTGGTGAGTCTGCAGATGCTTGGGTTTTGAAAGTTGAGCTTGTTTGGGTGGTTTTTGAAAAAGTGGGATCTTCCCGTATGATAAAGATTCAATTTTGAATTGTCATTTAAACTATGCATTTGAAAGTTTCTGGATGATGACAAGGTGGGACTTGATACTTTGTTATGAGTACTATCAAGGGGTGTAAAGATCCAATTAAGTTTCTGTTAAGTTCTGAAAGTTTGAGACAGCCAAAGTAGGCATGGGAGTTAAATTGGTCAAAATGACCATTCGCTCATTTTGTTTGTTTTGATTTATTTGTCTTTGGGAAAAGTTTGGGAATTGTTTAGATGATGTTTATTTCACCTAAGAATCCTTTTACAAGCAAAGAAACATATAAACAAGGCAAATCAAAAGAATTCAAAATGGGATGCATACACACATGCATGCTTTCATATTGTTATTTAGAAAAGTTTTTGTTAACCCTAATTTTGGTGATTAGAGTTTGGTGATCTAAGTTTAGTATTTTTGGGATGTTACAAGGTTTTTATTTTCTTCAAATTTGGGACTAGCCCATTGGGCTGGCCTAGCCCAGCCCGACACAGTGGGATGGGTCAAACCCACTACGTTACACTAGGTTCGCCTCGACCGGCCCAGTACCTTGTCTCTCCCCCTTTATCCCTCGCACGCGACGCGTCCTCACCCCTTTGTGGAGATTCAGTGACACTGTCGCCTCGCTCGATCCTGGCTGCTCCTGGCCTCCTCTCCAGTCGTTGTCGTGGTATAGGCTAGTGCGAACAATGATTTTATGTTGTTCTATCCTCTTTGATTCATCCCTCTCGCTCTCTGTTGGCCGTGCCTCCACCTCTCAGGTGCGTAGGGTTTCAACCCTTCCACTGGGGTGGTACTCTGGCGATGTTGTGGTGTTGTTCTGCTGCTGGGGTGTCGCAGTGGTGCACCTATGGCCGTGTGATATGTCGTAAACGTATCTCTAATTTTTGATGTTCCATGCTTGTTTATTATCATCTTGGTTATGTTTTGTCTACACTTTGAGGTATTTTTATACAGTTTCTGGAACTAACCTATTAACAAGATGACACAGTGCTAGTTGCCTGTTTTCATCTATTTTTGGTTCCAAAAAAGGCATAAAATCAATATTCTCGGAATTGGATGGGACAAAATCCAAAGTCATTATTTTTCCCGGAGCAACACGGAACGACGAAGCAGAGTTGAAGGAGGACACCAGGGTGGCCTCACCCCACTAGGCGCGGGCCAGCCCTGGTGGCGCCCACAGGGGGTGTGGGCCCCCTAGCTCTCCATCGACCTTACCTCCTTCGCCTATAAGAAGCATCCGACCTAAAAACCCTAAAACATCCAGAAGAAATCCACGAAAACTTCCGTAGCACCACCGCAACCCAAGGGGAGATTTGGGGGATAGAAAGTCTCTGTTCCGGCACCCTGCCGGGACGGGGAAGTGCCCCCGGAGCCATCTCCATCGATCTCCACCGCCATCTTCATCACCGTTGCTGATTCCAAAGATGAGGAGGGAGTAGTTCTTCTTCGGCGCTAAGGGCTCTACCGGTAGCTATGTGTTCATATCTCTCTCTATGCATGATATTTTTGTGGTCATGAGCTTGTAATCAAGTAGATCTACCTTGCTACTCAAGTGCTCCAATAGATATCTGCTCTCCCCATGTGTGTGAAAGTGACAGCGTGCACGCCATGGTGGAACTTAGGCTAGAGTCTATATAAATACTCATCGTGCTTTAATAGATCTATGCTTTTCCCCACGTGTGTGAAAGTGACAACGTGCATGCCGTGTGTGGCACTTAAGCTAGGTTACATATATATTTATCATGAGTATATTTTGAGTTGGTTGTCTCTATGAAATTGTGGTGTTTTTTGGAACCATCTAGCGCTCAAGGTGACAGTGCGGGGTTATATAGATTGGGGAAGGTGGACTTTGAGGTGTGCTGTTATATCCCTACCATGGATTAGAGTGTCCAACCGGAGAGAAGTTAAGAGTAGTATCATGAAGAGAAGATATTTATTGAGAGTGTTCATTAGTTAAACTATGATCCTGTAAGATCCCTCCTTTATAAAGGAAAAGGATCCCTGACATTGCAATGCTAGTCCCTAGATCATTGCTAGCATCCATAGTTTAAGATGAAGTACACAGAAACAAAGGTCATTATTACAGTCATTCTAGAGACAAACATAGTCTTTACAACTCCAAGGCCACAGGCCTAGTACAAGAGTTTGAATAAATAAATAAATAAATAAAAGTCTTCATCTTCATGTGCCACAGGCAAACATGTTGAGTGTAGACTCATGACTCCTAATCCTCATCAGAGTAACCTGCAACATCACAAGTTATAGCCACACTGGGTCAATACATTGGAATAGTATTGGCAAGTGATACCTTAGTATAATTTAGGTGGACTAGATACTATATGCAATTTGTCTAAGTGTAGCTTGGCTTGCTTTGCTCAAAATAGGTTTTGCCTATTAGTTGAAATCACTAAGTTTTTCTTTGTCAAAACTTTTCCCAAGGAACCACCAATAGACATTGAGGTCCTTAACCCTTGTTCACCCACAAGTTTTTACTTAGAAATTGGGATGAGGAGATTCTTGATAGCTTCCATATCTTGATGCTCAAGTTGTCCTTTTCCAGGGACATGGCTAAGTACTTAGATTCTTCCATCTGCAGAGGTGGTGCACTTTCCCCACAAGCCTTGATTTTCACCAAGACAGGACCTTTCAGAAGCCTTCCCTTAGACCAAATGGACGCGTTCCAACCTATCATCCCACTACCACCAACTGTCCAAATGGCTAAGTTCTAGCAACCTATGTGATCCTGGCAGAGCCCATATTGCCAAGTGGCTGCACTAGAAGCTTCTTAACATTTGGCCTCTAAAATCTCTTTGTTCCTGGGTGGCTTTCCACAAGTGAGATACACAAGGTAAACCAAGAAATGGGCCTTGTGTAACCACTCAACATAAACCATTCCTTCCATTCCACCCAGGTGTTTCATTAACTTAGTTGTTTTATTAGTCAAAACACAAGTCCAAGACTTAGAAATATTTTCATCATAGCATGTATATTTCACCACCCTTGGTTGCTACTAGCTAGGCTAAGCATGGCATAGATAAGCATCTTAACTTAGTAATTTTCCTAGCAATTCTAGAACTACTAGGATTTCCCAACATGGCATATAAGCAAAATATAGCATGCAAGACTAGCAAAATATTTCTAATGCTTAGTAGAAAACATAGGGATAAAAATATTCATGAAGCACCACTTGCCTTGGTAGTTTGGAGAGTAGCTACACTCCTCACAATCACAATCACTATTGGCACCAAAATCTACACATAAAATCATAACAACAAATCACATACAAAACATATACACACAAAAATATATGCATACATGCAATATGATATGTGATGATTTTTAAAACTCAACAAAGCAAGTGTACAATACTGGTTCATAAACAAGTTCAAAACTTGCCACACAACAATTATTTAAACCTTAAAACATTTCTTATACAATTCATATACTCAAAATAGCCCTACACATGTTTCTGTAAATAAAACCATTTTAACAGAAGCAAAACATTAAACACATTGCATAATTATAAAGGGCTTGTTCTCCTGATTCCAATGATATAAAATTTGTCAAATTCTAACATGGGGATCAAAAGTTATAGCCAAAACAAATTCAAACATCTAATAGATTTAAATCCTGATTTTAAACCTAAACTGTTGCCACGCGTCTTAATATGATTGGCTGGTACCGCTTCGCGTTGGATCATGCTTCTGAGCCGCTGGATCTAACTTAATCGCGCGGCTCAGATCCAATCTTACCGCTTCGCTCACGTTCTATCGTATCCGCAGGATCTAGATCTAACGGCGCTCAGCACTTTGACCATCCAGTGGCGGCGCTGGCGGCGGCGACAAGCGGCGGCGCCTCTGTCAGAGATGCTACCGGTGTTCTAGGTCGCGTGGGAGAGGGGGAAGGGGCTTACCAGACTCGCCGTGTGCTGCTGATGCTCAAGGTGGCGGTGGTTTGGCAAGGGGCGCACGGAGATGGTCGCTAGAGCTCGTCGAAGTTGCGGGCGGCGTCAGTTGCTTGCTTTCGAAGATGTTGCCGAGGCTCTTTGTCGACCTAGCACAAGCCAGATGGTTTAGGAGATGCACAAGGGCCTGGCAAACAAGACAGTACCAAAGGGGAGGCAAGGGGCGGTCTCATTTTACCTGAATCGCACGTCGGAGTCGAGCGGCGGCTCAGGTGCTCGCGGGTGAGAACGAATACGTTCCTATGGGTCATGAGAAAGCATACAGAGGGCATTAGCGAACGCGCAAGGTCATGCTAGTCACAGTGGTTTGAACTAGAGGCAGAGGGGTGGTCTGTACTCACCGAGATTCGTCGTTGGAGTTGCTCTGTCTACGGCGGCGCAAGGGCAATTGCGGGCAGCCTGGGGGCGTATCTGTCTGGCTTTGTTGGGGGAAATGGCCGCGAGGGGGAGGTGGCCTTATAGCCAGAGCGGGGGCGAGGATCGCGCGCCGTATGAAGGGCAATTAAGCGCGTAGTGATTACGGCGAGGTAACGGCGGAGCGAGCGTCGCGGCCACGCGTGATTGACGACGACGACGTGGTCGCAGGGTCCACTCGTTAGCGAGTTAAACAGAGAGAAGGTGGGGTCGTGTGGTCAGTGACCTGGTGGGTGTGTCTGCGAGTGAGAGAGAGAGGGGGAACCCGGGTGGGCTTACTGGGCTGGATTCGTAGTTGGGCCAGATAGGTGGCGCTGGCCTTTTTTCTATTTCTTTTCTCCTTTTTTTTCTGTTTTGATTTTCTAAAATGATTTTCAACTTCAAATCAAATGAGTTTGAATTCAAATCTTCTCTAGGTTTTTATACTGCAAACCTTGCACTGAAATGTGTGTCAAACACTACTGTTTATTCAAAACACTTTGATCAAAAGAAAATAAAAATAAAACCAAGCCTTTATGATATATATTCAATAGGCATAATATTGGTTTTATTTACTCATTTTGTTTTGAAACTTTGTTCAAACTTTTGATGGTGCCTAAGTTTGAATTTCAAACCTTACTGAATCAAAACAAGTACTCTTCTCATTGGAAGATAGCACTAAGGCTAGAGCAAACTTACATGAAATAATAAGCATATATGCTTCTGTTTTGAAATGATTTGTTTGAAATGAAATTCATATGATCATGGATGCATGGATGATATGCATGAGTTTGAAACATGATTTTAGGGATGTTACAGATCCCTAGGCCCTATTTCTAAACATTGAAACTCCGTTTGCATCTAGATCTGTTGCATGTTTGACTGCCTCCACCTTTATTTCAGTTTGCCTTTAGTTTCTCCCACATCAACAACAAGTCAGAAGCTCTTTTCTGTCACCGTTACCACTTGTATTTCACTATCTCTTTGCCAAACTAGTGCACCTATACAGCTTACAAGTGTATCAGGTGTGTTGGGGACACAAGAGACTTCTTGTATCTTGATTGCAGGGTTGCTTGAGAGGGATACCTTTGACCACTTCCTCCCTGAGATCGATAAACCTTGGGTAATCCACTTAAGGGAAAGTTGATGATGTTCTACAAACCTCTCCACTTGGAGGCCCAACAACTGTCTACAAGAATAGAAGTGCGTAGACATCACCGTCATCTCTGTGTCATGACACGGATTGCAGCGCCTTCGGGTGTTCCCCGGGCCGCTGTATACATCATCGTCAGCCACTTCTTCTTCTTCTATAACCTAGAGAGGATCACGAGTAAGTTTATCCCTTCTTCCCCTTGCTCTCGGTTTCCCTTATCCACTCTCCATGTGGCTGCTGTTATGAACCCTTATTAGGGTTACCCTCTGTTCTAGGGTCCATCCCTCTATTTATGGTTGTCAGTGATAATATGGATTGATTTAGATGTATTTCTTCTATGAGCATAAAGTGAAGAATCTAGTTCTAAGCTTGATCTAGAACTACTAATAGTGGTTTCTGTCAATTGCTTTCTACCGAATGACAATCTTGTTGTTGCCTAGTTTATTTGCTATGGATGCTATGATTCCTGTCTTGGATTGGTAGAAACTATTGATTATAGTTGGAATGCTTCTATACTAAAGCAATATTGTTGACTGTGGATCCTAAATTATTGTGATAAATTGTATTTGATGATACCCTTGTGAATTTTAAACACCCTTCTTTCCCCCTACTATCAACAGCACACTCCATGCATGAGTGTGAGTAAGTTAATGCTATGCTTGCTTGGCCTTTGGATCAGATCAAGTGAAAATATATGTTGATTTTCCCTTTTACTGTGATCTTATATGGTGAAACTTGCCCCTTTGGTTGACGATGTTGTACTGAAAACATTTTATCTTCAAGAACAGATACTTCATTTTGGTGAAACATGCCACTTTTATAATTTATTTTCTTAGTAATGTACCTAAACAGTGCATCTCACTATTCAAAGATTAGAGCAATTTAACCATAACCATTTCCTTTTATTTCTTTTGTTTGTTTCTTTGTTCATAGGTACAAAGACATTTATGGAGGATCAAGAAATTTAGATTAGGAAGTAGACAGGAATTAGTTTAGGTTTCTCCAATTATATTTCTATTATAATGTTTTCTTTTTCTTCTGTAATGAATAATGTACTATAAATTAATTATTCAATAAAGTTTGTTTCTTTTCTTTTATATTTATTTCTATAATGTAATTCTTACTTATTTAATCCTATTTGAATTATTGTTATGGAATAAAGAAAAGTATAAAAATATACTTACTTGTATTAATTCTTTTTTATATTATTTTCAATTTTATTTATCTTGAATAATAATTAATGTATCATTCAATATTTCTTACTATTCTTATATCCTTGTGAAAAACAATAAAATTTTGATTTTTTTCTAGTTTTCAATTATTTTCAAAATTAATTCAAATTTAAATATGAATTTTAGTTATTCTCCCATAAATTCCTAGAGATCATGTCAAAATTTATAATAATCACTATAAAGAGATAAATCCTAACTCAAAATAGTGAAGGAAACTCTAATCTTTCCAGGGTATTGTTTGGCGAAACATTTTCCCTGCTTTTGCAAATGAATGCATGCAAATGTACATATTTATAATTCTACCCCTCGTTGGTTCCTAAACGCTGGGATGTTATAGTCATCCCCCCTTAAATTAAACTTCGTCCTGAAGTTGTACTAATGTGTACCTGAATAACTCTAGATAATCTTCCCGTAGATCATCTTCTTTCTCCTTCCCATTGTACTTTGCGGTACTTAATATCTCTGTTTCTCATTCTCTTCCAAAAATTTTCCAAAATCTTGGATGGTTTCTCGACATAAGTCAAATCTGCTTGCAGTTATATCTCTTGATGTGTGATTGCATCATTTGGAACTTTGAGACATTTCTAGAGTTGTGACACATGGAAAACATTGAGAACTTGAGCCAGCATTTTTGGTAACTCTAAAGCATAAGCTATGGTCCTATTCTGACTCAGTAACTTGAATGGTCCAATATGCCTTGGACTCAATTTTCCTTTTAATCCGAAGCTTTAGACTCCCTTCATCGGACTAACCTTGAGATATACCATATCTCCCACTTCTGGATGCCATGATATTAGACTTTGATCTGCATAACTCTTTTGACTACTTTGAGCTATCTTCAGACGATCTCTGATGATATCAATAATGTTTTGCTTCTCTTTGATATAGTCTGGTGCAAACTCTTTGCTACTACCAGGTTCATACCAGCATATTGGACATCTGCACTTCCGACCATAAAGTACTTGATATGGTGCTTCCTTCAGACTACTCTAATAGATGTTATTTTAGGAAAACTCTGCCAAAGGTAGATGACCTTCCCATGATCCTACAAAATATAAGGCACATGCCGTAAGCATATCTTCTAAGATTTGGTTAGTTCTTTCCGTCTAACCTCTGGTCTCTAGATGATAAGTTGTACTGAAATCCAGTTTTGACCCAAGTGCTTCCAAAATGTTGAAGTAAACAAAGACCCTCTGTCAGATATGATTTTCTTGGGTACTCCGTGCTTTATAACAATCTCTTTGACATATATACCGACCAGCTTCTCAGCATTATCTTTGTGATTCACTGGGATGAAGTGTGCACTTTTGGTAAGTTTATCCACAATCACCCAGATCATATATTTACGTTTCGGCATCATTGGTAATCTTGTAATGAAATCCATAACAATTTCCTCCCACTTCCACTCTGGAATCTCTAGTGGTTGTAGTGGTCCTGTTGGACTTTGATGTTCTGCCTTCACTCTATGGCAAGTATGGCACTCAGACACATACTTTGTAATGTCCCTCTTCATATTATTCCACCAAAATAGTTCCTTAAGATTCATGTGCATATTTGAACTCCCTGGATGAATTGAATATGGTGTCACATGTGCTTATCGGAGTATTACCTCCCTGATCTCAGGTACATCAGGTACACAAAGACGATTTTGAAACCATATAGATCCATAATCTCCTAAGTGAAATGCTGATGTCTGCCCTTCAGAAATCCTTCGGATCTCTTCAGCAATGAAATGATCTTCATATTGATGTCAAAAGATCTCATTTCAAAGATCACTACTATGCTCTTCAACCACCCTCATGGTAGCTAAACCTCCAAGAACCTCTGCTCTCATGAACTGTATTTCTAACCTTTCCAAATCCATTCGTATGTGTTCTTTCGACTCAAAGCGTCTCCTACAACATTGGCCTTTTCCTGGGGTATAGTTGATTGTTAGGTCATAATCCTTAATTAACTCCATCCATCACTTATTTCTCATGTTTAATTCCTTTTGAGTGAAGAAATATTTAAGACTTTTATGATCAGTGTATAATTCACACCTTTCTCCATAAACAAAATGCCTCCAACCTTTCAAAGCAAACACTACTGCTGCTAACTCCAAATTGAAGGGGTTGCATAGCAGAAAACAAAATTTTCCTAGTACATGAAGACGATAACCAAGATCTATTCAATGTAGACATGATTAATAGAGAGGGGAACGGTATTCATATCATTGAATATCATGGCACGCCTAACACAAGTAGGCATATATTGATGAATACTAGCTGTGCCCCAATTGTGGCACCTCGAAGATCTACACACGTTTGGTGTAGGTGACGTCTCCCAGGCGCTGATCCAACTGAGCAGCATAAGAAGAAAGAAGCCGGACCATCCTTTGTATGACGGTGGTGCAGAGGTGGAGAACAAAATCCCACATGAGCCAATACCATTCTAGATGGAGAGAGAGCTCTAGGGTAATAGAGAGAGATGATAGATTATTTTGTGACTTGAGGGAAGGGACGCCCTCTATTTATAGGAGGAGTGGGAGGGGAAACCCTAGGGAAAGGGGTGGGGAAACCCCCCAATCCACCGCCGTCCCTAGGTGGCCCCCACACGGGGGAGAGCCCCTAGGGCCAATGGCGCCTAGCCCTATGGGCCTCCTGTCTGGGTGAGGCCCAATAGGCCTGGGTTTCCTCCAAAAATAAAATAAATATTTATGTTTTAATATTAATTCAACTAATTCATATGAAAGACATATATTATTATATATTTCACTCTGGAACACCTTCCGGACCCCTCCGATCATCATCATGTGTTTTCCTGGAACCTTTTCGGTTTCTCTCTCTCTCTCATTTCTCCCGCAGTGCCAGCTTGATCCGTAAGCGTCCCACCCTTAAGTGTTCCACCCTTCAGTTCAGAAATACTACGGACATGACTAATACCCCTCTCGTGTTAATGATCATCAACGGGGACCTGAATGCCCATAATGACTAGCCGTGCATTCACAAATCTCATCGCTTGAACCTCCAACTTTGCATCCCACTGCCTTTGCCATTCGACACCTCACTCATCCGAGATTTGATCTTCGGTATCTCCATACCTTAGTTCGATCTCATTAGTAATGATCTTGTTTACTCGTTCCCATGTTATTGCATTCCATGACCTAGTCATACGCTTACAATCTTCGTTAATGCAACATCGGCACGAGTTGGTCATGTTTATCTATCGGTTACTTGGATTGGCAAATCCTGGTCTTGATAAATACTCCTCTACCCATCCCTTTAGGAAACCCAATGGCACCTTTATGATCACCCTTTCACGTCTTTATATTTGATACCATCAAAGCCTCCCTCTAGTAATAGTGTTTATGTATTATCTCACAGTCAAAGGATTAGGTTGTGATGTTTTAGTGTTATCATCAATGATGAACGTTAGTAACTATATCTCATTGTGATATTACTTTGGGTGTTTATCTATCACATCATTCAACCAATGATATGAACTCATTGTCCATTGGCCTATCACCCATGATCCCGAAACCTTAGATCATCACTTGACCAATGAGCTAGTTCGCTAGAGGCAACTAGAGATATGGTTTGTGTGTATCAATGTTTCGTACTAATATAGTTATAGCATGGAATGAAACATATTATGAGCATATAGGATATGCATCAAATAATACACTTTATAATTTATCTCTAGGAATATCTCCTTCAGTCTCCCACTTCCACTAGAGTACAAATTAGTCTAGTTTACAATAGGCAATGATCTAACACCAATAGTATCTCGGTGCTGCTCATGCTTGGCTTGTGGAATACTTTTGGTAAACGAATATGCAGCATTCAGATCCATATGAACTTCGCAAATCTTGTCTTCGCCATCCTCAACATTTTGCCGGATGGCGTGGAATCTTTGCTTGATATGCTTGACCATGGAATGAGTTCTCGGTTCTAATGCATTCGCGATGTCACCCGTGTTGTCACAAAAGATTGTCACGGGGTCATCAGCACTTGGAACAACTCCCAGTTTAATGATGAAATTCCTTAGCCAAATAGCCTCATTCCCTGTTGTATTAGTTGCGATGTATTCCGACCCCATTGAAGATTGTGCCTCCACTAGATGCTTCATGCTTCTCCAGGTTACCGCGCTACCATTCACCGGAAACACATATCCTTTTTGAGACTTTGAGTAATCGGAGTCCGTATTCAAGCTCGCATCCATGTTATGTTTAGAGCTTCATCACCACCTCCAAAGACTAGGACCATATCCTTAGTTCTTTTAAGATACTTGAGGATATTTTTCACAATTGTCCAATGTTCCACTCCTGGATTACTTTGAAAATGACATGTCCAACTAAGAGCCAAGGCTACATCTGGTCGAGTACATAGCATAGCATACATGATAGAACCTATGGCTGAGGCATAGGGGATGTCAGCCATCATGTTTCTATCAGCAGCTGATGTAGAACATTGAGTCACACTCAATTTGGTACCTTTCATCATAGGCACAAAACCCCTTTTGTCCTCTTCCATTTTTAACTTCTTCAAACTCTTCTCTATGTATGTACCCTGACCTAAAGCAATCGTTCACCTTGATCTATCTCTTTAGATCTTGATGCCCAGTATGTAATCTGCTTCACCTAAATCCTTCATTGAAAACTGACTGCTTAGATATTCCTTCATGCTTCCTAATAGTTCCACATCATTCCCAATGATGTGATATGTCATCCACATATACTACTAGGAATGCCACTATGATCCCACTCACTTTCTTATAAACATAGGACTCTTGTTTATTTTGGATAAATCCAAAACTTTTGATCACTTGATCAAAACATTTGTTCCAACTACGAGATGCATGCTTTAGTCCATAGATTAAAATCTCAACTCTTGCATACCTTTCCAACATCCTTAGGATGTAAAAAACTCTACGGTTGCATCATATACAACTATTCATCAATGTGTCCATTGAGGAATGTGGTCTTGACATCCATCTGCCATATTTCATAATCATAATATGCAGTAATTGCTAGTAAAATCCTGACAGATTTCAACATTGCTACAGGAGAGAAAGTCTCACTATAGTCAATTCCCTAAACTTGTTGAATACCTTTTGTGACAAGTAGAGCCTTTTGGACAATCACATTTCCATCATCATCTGTCTTATTCCTGAAGATCCATTTATTTTCCACGGCCTTACGACCTTCGGGAAGATCTACCAAGTTCCAAACTTGGTTTTCATACATGGATCCCATCTCGGATTTCATGGCTTCTAGCCATTTCTTGGAGTTAGCACTCTCCATTGCTTCTTTGTAGGTTCTAGGTTCATCTAACAAAACTGACATCACAAGACTAATATACCAATTAGGACTGGTACATGTTCTTGTAGATCTCAAAACCATAGGATCTTGGATGTTATCATTATGATCTAAATCATTCGATGTTTCTTCCACTATAGAGGGAAGTTCCAGAATAGTTTCCGTTGTGCTACTCGGTATTTGGAGAAAATGGTCAAAGACCTCATCAAGATCAATATTTCTTCTAATAACTACTCTAGCGAGAAACACTTTCTCAATAAAGGTGTCGTTCTTACCGATAAACGTTTTTCCCTTGGCCTTGTTGTAGAAGGTATACCCAACAGTCTCCTTTGGGTATCCTACAAAGATACAATTTTCTTCTTTGGGTTCGAGTTTGTTCGGCTGTTGTTTCTTAACATAAGCATCACATCCCCAATCTTTCACGAACGAGAACAATGGTTTCTTGCCATGCTATATCTCATCTATTGTTGTCTCCATGGATTTGGATGGTTCTCGGTTTAAAATGAAAGCAGCGGTTTCTAATGCATAACCCTAGAATTTCACGAACAAATCAGTTAAAGACATCATGGAACACACATTATCCAATAGGGTACAGTTACGCCATTCCGATACACTATTATGCTGTGATGTTCTGGCTAGCGTAAGTTGCGGTACAATACCACAGTCCTTCAAGTGCATGCCAAACTCATAACTCAAATATTCGCCTCCTCGATCTGATCGAAGATGGTTGATTTTCTTGTTAAGTTGATTCTCTACTTCCTTCTAAAATTCTTAGAACTTTTCAAAGGTCTCAAATTTGTGCTTCATTAAGTAAAAATATCCATATCTACTCAAATGTCAGTAAAGGTAACAAAATAATGATACCATTGCGTGTTGAGACACTCATTGGTCCATACACATATGTATATATGATTCCCAATAGGTCCATTGCCCGCTCCATTATACCAGAGAAGGGTGATGACCCACAAGTGTAGGGGATCGCAACAGTCTTTGTGGGTAGTATTACCCAATTTATTGATTCGACACAAGGGGAGCCAAAGAATACTTGCAAGCCTTAACAACTGAGTTTTCAATTCAGCTGCACCTGGAAATAGTTCTTGCTCACAGAAGTTTATCAGTAGCAATAGTTTGGTAGTAGCAACAACAAAGCAACATCAGTAGTAAAACAGGAGCAATAGTAACAGTAACAGTAAATAGTGGGATTCGAGTGCGGTAGGCATAGGGATAGATGGACGGGTGTTGCATGGACAGGTCTAAACATGTAACTTCAAGATCTAGGGCATTGCAGATTAATAAGAATAAGCATCCAAGTACCAAACAATCCTAGGCATGTGCTCCAAATATAGTCATACGTGCTCGCAATGAGAACTTGCACAACATCTTCTGTCCAGCCAGCCCATGGCAGCGGGGCCTCTAGGGAAATACTAGCAATCCAGAGACGCTCGGTACTACGGCGGTGTAAATGGAATTGCGGACAGCTTGGTGGCGGAGAATGAGTGGGGGTTGAGGGTAAATGGTCGCTGCGGTGTGGGGTTTAAGTAGCAGGTGAGGGATGGGTGGGTTACTGCCTGAATCAAAGGAATTGATTCGATTTTAATCAGCGAGGTAATGGGCGGCGGCGACGTGTTCATCGCGCCGGATTTGGGGAAGACGATGACGATGTGGCATTGGGGTCACTGGTCAGTGACTGCGGGGTTGGTTTGACGCGGGTGAGAGAGAGAGGGGGAGGAAATGGCCCGGGTGGGCTTGTTGGGCTGGCTCTGTTGCTGGGCCGAAAGGCTGCCGCAAGCCCTTTTCTTTTTCTTTATTCCTTTTCTATTTCTGTTTTGATTTTCTGAAATCATTTTCAAATGCTTTTCAAATGAGTTTGAATTCAAATTTATTTTGGATTTTTGCAGTGAAAACTTTGTACTCAAATGAGTGTAAAACCTTACTGTTTAGTCCAAAGCACTTCTACATAAAGGAAAATAAAATAAAACCATGCCTTAATATGATTATAGATAATAGGCATAAAGTGGTTTATATTTGAATTTTGTTTTGAGAATTTTGTGCAAGATTTGCATTCATATTTGAAATATTTCTGATCATAAAAAGGTATTTTCATACTTGAGAGTAAAATAGAACCATTGCCTTTCTAGCATAAATTAATAGGCATAAGAATGGTTCCTCATTTTGAAATCTAGTTTGAAAATAACCAAATGCTTATGAATGCATGTATGATATGCTAACTTTTCAAATTATAATTTTTGGGATGTTACAAATCTAACCCCCTTAAGGTGAATCAAACCCTCGAGATTCAGATTGGCTAGCTAATAGGTGAGGGTGGTCTTTCTGAAGATCATCTTCTCTTTCCCATGTTGCTTCTTCCTCGAAATGATGGTTCCACTGAACTTTGCAGAATTTGATAGTCTTTGTCTGAGTAACTCTTTCTGTAGTCTCAAGAATCTTGATAGGCTTCTCTTCATAGGTGAGATCAGTTTCCAATTGGACCTCTTCCAAGGGTATAGTATCCTTCAAAGAAGTCTCTTCCATCTCTGTATGGTATTTCTTTAGCTGACTTACGTGAAATACATTGTGAACGGCCAACAATGATTCAGGCAATTCAATCTCATATGCCACTTCTCCTTTACTGCTCAGAATCTTGAATTGTCCAACATATCTTGGGGCCAATTTTCCTTTGACTCCAAACCTCTTCACTCTACGAAGTGGTGATACTCTAAGATAAGCTCTATCACCCACCTCATAGGTGACTTCCCTACGCTTGGGATCTGCGTAGCTCTTTTGTCGGGACTGTGCTATCATCAATTTGTCCTTTACCAACTTGACTTTCTCTTCAGCTTCCTTGATTAGTTCTAGCCCAAACAAGTTTCTTTCTCCAACACCATTCCATAGCAATGGTGTAGTAAACTTTCTCCCATAGAGAAATTCAAACGGTTCCATCTCAATACTAGCTTGATAGATGTTGTTGTAAGAGAATTCTGCGTAAGATAGACTTTCATCCCAACTAGCTCCATAATCTAGGGCACATTCCCTCAACATATCCTCTAAAATCTGGTTGGTCCTTTCTGTCTGTCCATCAGTCTGGGGATGAAAAGTTGTGCTGAATTCCAATCTCGTTCCCAATGACTCATGCAGTTGCCTCCAACAATGGTAAGTGAATTGAGTTCCCGTATCAGACACAATACTCTTAGGTACTCCATGCAGACACACTATCCTATTCATATAAATCTTGGCTAACTTAGCACTTGTATAGGTTGTCTTCACGGGTATGAAATGAGCCACTTTAGTTAGGTGATCTACTATGACCCAAATGGAATCATATCCCGATCTAGTCCTTGGCAGTCCAGTGATGAAATCCATGCCAATATTGTCCCACTTCCAATCAAGAATAGGTAGTGGTTGTAACAATCCTGCTGGTTTCTGATGTTCCGCTTTCACTCTACTACATACATCACACAAAGCAATATGTTCGGCAATGTCCTTCTTGATATTATTCCACCAAAATCTTTCCTTCACATCGATGTACATTTTGGTGTTACCTGTATGAATGGAATATGGTGAGTTGTGTGCTTCTAGTAAAATCAGTTTCCGAAGCTTCGGATCTTGCGGAATATAGATACGTTTTCCATACCATAAAGTACCATGTTCGTCTTCATGGAATCCTTTGGCTTTCCCTTTGCTAATATTCTCCTTAATCTCTTCAATTTCCTTATCTACCTTTTGGGCTTCCTTGATTTTGTCCAACAATGTGGGTTGAACATCCAATGACATGAGATGTCCTTCAGGCACTATCTCCAACCTGGGATCTTTGAATTGGGCACACAGATCATCTAGCAATTCTCCCTTAGTAAGGCCATTCACATAAACCTTACGGCTTAATGCATTCGCTACAACATTTGCTTTACCAGGGTGGTATTGCAAACTCAAGTCATAGTCCTTGATGAGTTCTAGCCATATTCTTTGTCTCATGTTGATTTCTTTCTAAGTGAAGATATACTTCAAGCTTTTGTGATCCATGAACACTTCGCAACGCTTTCCCAAAAGATAATGTCTCCATGTTTTGAGTGCATGGACAACATAGGCTAACTCCAATCATGAGTAGGATAATTCACTTCATGAGTTTTGAGTTGTCTCGAGGCATAAGCCACAACTTTCCCTTCTTGCATCAAAACAACACCTAATCCTTGGTGAGATGCATCACAATATACTTGAAAATCTTTCTCCAAATCTGGCAGACATAAGACTGGTGCTGTCACAATTCTCTTCTTCAACTCTTGGAAACTGAGTTCACATCCTTTAGTCCAATCAAATTTCTTGTCTTTCTTAAGTAACTCCGTCATTGCCTTGGCTACCTTTGAGAAATTCTCAATGAATCTTCTATAGTATCCTGCCAAGCCAAGGAAACTACGAACTTCTTTCACTGACTTAGGAGATTCCCACTCAGTTACAGCTGACACTTTTGCTGGATCAACTGCTACACCATCTCCTGACACAATATTTCCAAGAAATCCGACTTCATTCAACCAGAATTCACACTTGCTGAATTTGGCATATAGCTTATGATCTCTAAGCTTCTCAAGTATCAATCGCAATTGTTCTTCATGCTCTTCATTGCTCTTGGAGTAGATCAAAATGTCATCTATGAAAACGACAATGAATTTGTTAAGAAATTCCATGAACACCTTGTTCACCATATTCATCAAGTAGGCTGGTGCATTTGTCAAACCAAATGGCATCACGGTGTACTCATACAATCCATACCTAGTGGTGAAAGCAGTCTTAGGTATGTCATGTTCTCTTATCTTTAACTGAAAGTAGCCTAATCGAAGATCAATCTTTGAGAACACACGGGCTCCTTCTAACTGATCAAACAAATCATTGATTATGGGCAAAGGATACTTGTTCTTGATAGTCACCTCATTGAGTGATCGGTAATCTATGCATAACCTTTGACTTCTATCTTTCTTTTCAACAAACAAGATTGGTGCTCCCCAAGATGAAGAACTTGGTTGAATAAATACTTTCTGCAACTGTTCTCCAAGTTGTTTCTTGAGTTCTTTCAACTCATCAACTGACATCTTGTAAGGTCTCTTTGCTATTGGTCCTGATCCTGGCAGCAAGTCAATCAGAAACTCGACATCCCTATCTGGTGGCATTCCGGGCAATTCCTTCGGAAACACATCCCGATATTCTCTCACAATTAGCACACTGTCTATGCTAACCCCTTAAGAGAATTTAACTTACTCCCATTTGATTCAAAGTTAGACTTGAATCTAATTCTTTTATTATTCGGGGTTGTGAGTGTGACAGTACGGTTGGCACAATCTAGTACTCCCTTGTACTTATTCATCCAATCCATTCCCAAAATGACATTCAATCCTTGGGAATCTAGGATTATCAAATTAACGGGAAACTTGTACCTCCCAAATTCTATCACTAGATCATGACATCCCTAGTTCACTATCATTTCTCCACCAGGAGAACTTACTTTTATAGGACACCCAATAGTTTCAACTGGAAGTCCATTTCTATCAACAAATTCTCTTGATATGAATGAATGCGATGCGCCAGTATCAAAAAGAACAAGTCCTGGAACATAATTGAGTTTGAACTTACCAGCCACTGCATCAGATTCTTCATAGATTTCTTCCACATTGATGTGGTTCACTTGTCCCTTTTGGAAGGGATTGGGCTTGTTGGCACCTTCAACTTTCTTTTCTAGACACTCATTAGCATAGTGCCCCATCTTCTTACACTTGAAGCATTCAGCCTGACTGAGATCTTTCTTTATCGCCTTACTCCCACTTCCACTTCCACCTCCACTGTCGTAGCTCTTGTGTCCACTCTTGTGGTTCTTATACTTGTCATTATCATGACTGCGGTGATGCTTGTTGTCATGATGATGGTTGTGGTTGTGGTGGTTGTTGCACTTTCCATGTTTGTGGGATCCAGAACTCCCACTATCATCATGATGGGAACGCTTGTGTGACGATCCCGAGCTGTGCTTATCAAAGCTATGCTTCCTCTTTCTGCTCTCAACCTGTTTCATCTTGTTTTCCAAGATGGTAGCCTTGTCACAAAGTTATTGGTAGGTTGGGACATAGGCAACAGACAGCTGCAGATTCAACTCATCATTTAGTCCTTCGAGTAATTTATCCTTCCTCTTGGCATCTGTATCAACTTCATCCGGTGCATAATGCGCCAGATTGTTGAATTCCTCAATGTACTCAGCCACACTATGGTGACACTATTTCAGGCTGTGGAACTCCTTTTTCTTTAAATTCATCACTCCGGATGAGATGTGAGTTGTACGGAATCCATCCTAGAAGATAGCCCAAGTCACATCCTCAATGGGAGTGGTGATCTGAAAGTTGTCCCACCAGGTTGCTGTTGGCCCTTCAAGCAGATGTGCTGCGAACCTGACCTTTTCTTCGTCGGTGCAGCCAACAGTGACTAAGTCCTTGTTCACTGAATGTAACCAGTCATTGGCTACCATTGGATCAGTGGTTCCCGAGAACTTTACAGGCCTGAGTCTTAAAAATCTGGTGAGCATGTCAAATCCTGGTGGATTATTCTGGTTGTTGTTGTTCTTGTTATTGTTGTTGTTGTTGTTGTTATTCTGGTTCTGGTTCTGCATGAATGTTGTCATCATCTGCATCAGTTGAGCTTGCGCTGTCATCAACTGCTGCATCTCGGGAGTGACGTTGTTGTTGTTGTTGTTTTGGTTGGGGTTGGCACGTCGAGGAGGCATCTGTGGTTTTAATAAGGATAAGAATGAGATACCCATAGATGCTTAACATGCACAATACATCACATAGAACCATCACAATATCCAAGCATCAAAATAACATAGAGTTTGAATGACGTAAACAACAAGTTTTGAAAATGCAAACACACCATAGCAAGCCATCCACATGTTGGATGGTCATTGCGACTCAATAATCAAAGTACGGTAAATGAAAGATAATCGAGTAGTCTACACTACTCATCCGCATCAATCTCCACATCAACGAGGGTAAGACCTGCATTCTCCATGGAGGTCTTGTACTCCTCAACACTAGTAGTCAAGGCCTCAATCTTGGCCCTAAGAGCCCTCTTCTGTGAGTGAAGCCTCTCGATCACTCCCTGCTGGTGCTCAAGCTCGAAGTCCTTGGCCTCTAGCTCTTCCTTCATCTCCCGGATCTTCTTGTTCCTGTCTTGGAATCTTTTCTCCTGGCTCTTGAATTTCTTGTCCTGGCTTTCAAATTTGGCCTCCATTTCCTTGACGATCTCGTCTTGATCCGCGAAGATCTTGTCCTTCTCTCGTAGCTGAACCTGGAGCTCGTCATTGCTAAGCATGACGTTGGTCCTTGGCCTCTAGTATCAAGGTGTCTAATAAGACCCTCTAGGTCCTGAAAGTACAGACGAAACAGCTCCATCGTCTCTCTGGTAGCATCATCGTACTCTATAGCCTCACCCTCCTTGTTGCATCTCCCGAAGGGGTGAAACTAAAGACCTCTAAGCTCTATGGAGTGCCTCCCTACCAGGCTCCCAATTAACTCCTGCATGACTACATCTAAGCCTCTCTCCTTGTCGTCATGCATCATCTTGAAAGTGATAGCCTCCGTGGGTGGCTCTGCCTGGCATCCCAACAATGTGACTCTGAAGCCCCATAGGTCCTTCCTCTCAAACTTGGTGAGATGAAGTGTCGTGATGCTAAGAAGTGGAAGGTTGAGCACACTAGTGAGCTCAATGAGACGAGTACCAAAACGAGTTCCCTTGAACTCCTCGGCCGTGCTGATAACAACATTAGGCATCTATTTTTATAAGACAGAGAAAAGTTAGAACCAATACAAATAGAGAAAATTCACAAGACAAAATATCACAAGCACATCTTTGTAGCAACAAACACACAAATCATGGCATACACAAATCCATTACAAACACCAAAGGTTCAACTAACGACGTACAATACCATTCTCACTCACTAGACAAAATAGCTATCAGGGCATCCTTAGTGTCCATTTGTCTATCTTGTTCACAAGACTCCCATATTAAGTCTATGATGTCTCCCCTTAGTTGTTGGTTGGTAGTCTCTAATTCTTGGATATGCTTCTTTTCTTCTCTAATGTCATTTTGGCTATTGCGCATTCTGCACTTGAGTCTATCACCAAGATCCTTGATGGCATTCCAAGCTGCATTTCTTGCAGAGTCAAAGAATGTTGTGTGCATTTCAGAGTTGGTGACCATGCAAAATCCTAACTCCGTGTGGTTGTCTTCCTTGTTTTTGTACAAGTGAAGTTGCACCAACCAACACTCTTCTCCTTCATCCATCACAGGGAATCCCTTGTACACAGATGCACCTTATATCCCCATGGTAACCATAAGGTTCTTGAGTGCCTTGGGAAATTGAGTCTCACACTCCAAAGTCATGGTCATGAGTGGTCCCTTCCTCACGTCTTCATTGATGGAGTTCATCTACAAATAGAGATGAAAAAGAATATTAGAAAAGTTTACGAAAAGAAAAGACAAGTGTGGAATTTTTCAAAGCGTTGAAATTTTTCCTTAGTGGTTTCTTAGTCTAATCCAATCCTAGGGTCATAATCCTACATGCAACACAATGCTCTCATACCATCTGTAAGCCCCCACATTTATAAAGGTAAAGGTCCCTCTGATTGCAATGCTAGTCCCTGGATCAAATGCTAGCATCCACAGTTTAAGATGAAGTACACAGAAACAAAGGTCATTATTACATCGTCATTCCAGAGATAACATAGTCTTTTAAAACTCCTTAGCCATAGGCTAGTACAAGAGTTTAACTTAACAATATAAATAAAAGTCTTCATCTTCATGTGCCACAGGCAAGCATGTTGAGTGTAGACTCATAACCCTAATCCTTATCAGAGTAACCTGCAACATCACAAGTTACAGCAACAGTGGGTCAATTCATTGGAATAGTATTGGGAAGTGATACCTTAGTAGTATAATAGTTTCTAGCTTCTACATGAATTTTGGCTAAGTGTAGCTTAGGCTTGCTTTGCTCAAAATAGGTTTTACCTATCAGTTGAAAATACTAAGTTTTTGAAAATCAAAAACTCCCAAGGAACTACCAATAGACATTGATGAACCTTACCCTTGTTCAACCACAAGTTTTTAACTTAGAAATTGGGATGAGGAGATTCTTGATAGCTTCCATGTTTTGATGCTCAATTTGTCCATTTCCGGGGACACGGCTAAGTACTTAGATTCTTCCTTCTGCAGAGGTGGTGCACTTTCCCCACAAGACTCGACATGCATTGAGTCAAGACCTTTCAGAAGCCTTCCCTTAGACCAAAATGGACGTGTTCCAAACCTATCACCCCCTACCACCAACTGTCCATTTGGCTAAGTTATTGCAACCTATATGATCCAGGCAGAGCCCATAATGCCATGTGGATGCACTAGAAGCTTCTTAACATATTGCATCTCAAATCCCTTTGTTCCTGGGTGGCTTTCCACAAGTTTGATACACAAGGTAGACCATAGATATGGGCCTTGTGTAACCACTCAACATAACCCAAACAACCATTCCACCCAGGTGTTTCATTCACTTAGTTTTTTTATTAGCATATGTATATTATCCACCCTTGGTTGCTACTATCTAGGCTAAGCATGGTAATAGCAACTATCTTAACTTAGAGAAAATTCTAACAATTCTACAACTACTAGGATTTCCCAAGCATAGCATATAGATACTTAGCAAAAATTATCATGCAAGCCCTATATAAAATATCACTAATGCATAGTCAAAAAAATTGGGACAAAAATATGAAGCACCACTTGCCTTGGTAGTTGGGGGAGTAACAACAATCCTCACAGTCACAATCAACACTAGCACCAAAATCTACACATAAAATTATAGCACCAAATTCATATTTCAAATAATCAAGGAAAAATATATGAATGCATGCAAATGTCATGTGATAATTTTTATAAACTAAACAAGACAAGTTAAACAGTACTGAACAATAAACTAAACATTTATACACCAAATAAACTTAATTTAGCTTTTAAAACATTTTCCAAATAATTTTTATACACAAAATAGGCCTACAAATGTCTCTGCATAAATTTCCATTTTAACAGAAGCAAATCACAAATCCAAGCCTACAGATGTGTAGGATTTATTTTTGTGATTCCAATGGTATATTATTTGTATTTTTTGGATAAACAGAACAAAAGTTATTGAATTTACAAGTTTGAATAACTAATAGATTCAAAAACAGATTTTAAATTAAAATCCCAGACACGTGGGCATGTCTGATTGGCCCGTACCGGTTTGGCCGGATCGATCAACGAGAGCCGCACAATTTAAATGAAATCACACGGGCCAGATCTATTCGTACCCCGTCGATAAGTGATCTAATCCTACGCGCTAGATCTAGATCCAACGGTGCCCGATCAATCGACCATGGATGGGCGGCGCAAATTTTGGGTGCTGGCGGCGGCGCTACTGGCAACGGTGCTCCGGTGATTCCAGAGGGGGCTAGGGGAGGTGGCGATTCTTATCAGCATCGCAAGGATGCGAGGATGCTCAAGGCGGCTTCGGCTTGGACGGAGGCGAGTTGCGACGGCCGTGGGAGCTCGTCGAAGTTGTGGACAGCGTCGGGTCGATGCAAACGGTGACGAAGACGATGACCTGGATCACCCTAGTGCAAATAGAGTGCATCAGGACACACGCAGGGTCCAGGCGAACAAGTGGATTTGAATTAGAAGGCGAGGGGCGCTCGTATCTTACCGGGATTGCTCGACGGAGTTGAGCGGCGGCTCTGTCGTTTGCAGAGGTGGACGGGGACGAAGGACCTAGGGATATTTAAAACAAACCGAATGCATGAGAAGATGCACAAGACTATGGTGAAGCAGGTTGTGTGAACCAGAAGGCAAGGGGCAGTCAGGGCTTACCAGAATCAGTCGCCGGAGACGCTTGGTACTGTGGCGGTGTAAATGGAATTGTGGACAGCTTGGTGGTGGAGAATGAGTGGGGGTTGAGGGGAAATGGTCGCGGCGGTGTGGGGTTTAAGTAGCAGGTGAGGGCTGGGCGAGCTACTGCCTGAATCAAAGGAATTGATTCGATTTTAATCAGCGAGGTAACGGGCGGCGACGACGTGTTCATCGCGCGGGATTTGGGGAAGATGACGACGAAGTGGCGTCAGGGCCTTTTCCACTGGTCAGCGACTGCGAGGTTGGTTTGATGCGGGTGAGAGATAGAGAAGGGGAGGAAATGGCCCGGGTGGGATTGTTGGGCTGGCTCTGTTGCTGGGCCGAAAGGCTGGCGCGGACCCTTTTCTTTTTCTTTATTCCTTTTCTTTTTCTGTTTTGATTTTCTGAAATCATTTTCAAATGCTTTTCAAATGAGTTTGAATTAAAATTTCTTTTGGATTTTTGCAGTGAAAAATTTGTACTCAAATGAGTGTAAAACCTTACTGTTTAGTCCAGAGAACTTTTACATAAAGGAAAATAAAATAAAATCATGCCTTAATATGATTATAGATAATAGGCATAAAGTGGTTTTATATTTGAATTTTGTTTTGAGAATTTTGTGCAAGCTTTGCATTCATATTTGAAATATTTCTTATCATGACAAGTTATTCTCATACTTGAGAGTAAAATACAATCATTGCCTTTCTAGCATAAATTAATAGGTTAAAGAATGGTTCCTCATTTTGAAATCTAGTTTGAAAATAACCAAATGCTTATGAATGCATGTATGATATGCAAACTTTTCAAATTATGATTTTTTGGATGTTACAATTTGATCTGAAGGATCTCAGTCGAATAACTCATAGGGTTCACGACCAGCGCTCCCTATGGGAGTAGCCCCCGAGTGTCTGTTCGAGTCGTAGACTCAAGCAGAGACTTTAGTTCGGCCATTTTCACTTGTTTCCATGATTAATCTGAAGGACATATTTTTTCGAATGTGCAACCAGCGCTCCCTATGGGAGTAGCCCCCGAGTCCGTAGTGGAGTCGCAGACTCGACGTAGGACTCGAAGATATTTTAGAGGTGACGTTACCATTGTAATTGCTCAGGTGCACAGCCAGCGCTCCTGATAGGAGTAGCCCCCGAGTAGTTGGTTGAGTCGTGGACTCGAGTAAGTACTTTTATGCTCAGTCAAAATCTTCAAGCCATTGCTGGCCTCGCCTTGATGACGTCATTACGGACGATTGCTGAGCTCAATTGTCTGCGGCAGCAGAAGCAATGCGATGGGACGATCATGGGTCCCACCGCCTAACCTGACATTGACTAGTCACGGGAATGAGTGGCGAATGTTATGGCATCTCCTCGATTTCCACGCATAGTGGATGGCGTGCTGGCGACGGTTCATTTTCATGCTGACACGTGGATGGCGATATTTGAGGCACACGTTAGGGCTTCTCAATCGACAGCTCTGTTGGGTTGTCTTCGCCCTTTTATACCATGGGGAAAACAGTGATTTTCACCCTTCGTCATTTGCCTCTGCGTCATCGCCATTGCCACCATTTCTTGAGCTCTCTGTTCTCATCGCGCACTGGACGTTCTCCATAATTTTCCTTCTTCTTTCCTTCGCTCACATCGCCGCACTCACCACTCCGCCATGGGCAAGCCCAAGAATACCTCTTCCACGGTAGCGGGTTCCAGCGCCGCCGGTGCTGGAAAGAAAACCGCTGGTCCGAGCTGCACCACCGACGGCGGGTGGTGGCGCACGGAGATGCGCGACTTGGATTTGTGCAAATTGCACGATGACGTGTTGATCTCCAAGGAGAAAGACGACGCCATCCTCTCGAACCAAGAGGTAATTCCTCGCTGTCCTTAAGGGTTTCGGGTGATGTTTTACGCGTTTGTTATCAGGGGTCTTTCTTTGTCCGCCCATGAATTCCTTCGTGGGATTCTCTTCTTCTATGGGATTCAGCTGCATCATATGTCTCCCAACTCTCTCCTACACACTGCTTGTTTCATTACCCTTTGTGAGTGCTGGCACGGCATCGTGCCGCACTTTGGCCTCTTCGGGAGACTCTACTCCATGAAGAGGCAATCTGGCACCGGTGGTGTTTATCCACTGGGTGGTTGCAGAATCTCTATCCGCTCCACTGTCTTGTTCTTTTTTCCCTTTGCGAGTTCGTCTAGCACTGAGAGTGGTTCTACATCCGCGACGTTAAGCTGGACGGTCAGCATTATGGGCTAGCTCCCTTCGACTCCAACCAAGATATCATCCGAAAGAGGTCGTGGGGGAACGACATCTTGAAGGGTGAATCTACAGAGGTGGTAAAGCTCTACAAATGGGTGGAGGCTCTCCAACTGGTGGTCGGCAAGGAGGTCAATGGTGTCGACATCATCCGCACCTTCCTCAAGCATCGGGTGCAGCCGCTCCAAGCGAGGGCGCACCCAATGTTTCTGTATGCTGGCCCCAACGACCCGACAAGGGTGTTGTCTGAGGAGATGTCCGCGGGTGAACTTGATAAGGCTCTTCGGCCTCTGCTGAAGTACAAAGACAATGAGGATCTCCCACGGAAGTCCTTCACTGTCCCCTTTAGTGCCAGGAAGGCCATCCCCCAGGTGAAACTTGTAGTTGCGCGTAGCGCTATTTCGAGTGCGAGCTGTTTACTATTGGTATTGATAATTGTGCATCTTCTTGTCTTCGAATTTGCAGGACCTCAAGGTAGCGGGGATGATGCCCCTTATACCTGAGAAGTACACGGATGCGCTGGACCACAAAGCGGAGGATTCCGAATCTGAGCTTCCCCCAGCGCAGTCTCCCACTCTGGAAGCCCCCGAGCCGAGTGAAGGGCAGACCCGAAAGCGATCCCGTAGCGAAACCTCGGATGGGGCAATGCCACCAACGTCGAAGGGTCCGTCCTTCCTCGAGCAGAACGGCAGGGATGAGGGTGCGTCGTCTGCACCTTTTCCTGATGTGCCCATTTGGGTGGTGGTCCCGTAGCTGCCAGCTAAGAAGAAGAAGAAGAACAAGAAGAAGAAGAAGAAGAAGAAGAAGGAGGAGGAGGAGGAGGAGGAGGAGGAGAAGGAGCCTCCTGTCTTTGATTTGTCAGACATACCATCGTAAGTCTCTCTATTCGAGTCTTGTTACTTTATTCATGTGCTAAGCATTAGCATGTTGTTGATCTGTTTCTCTATAAGTGCTAGAAGTAACCATTCAAAGGAGTCCCTCGAGGAGGGGATCGAAGAGATGATCGGGGAATCGAAGCCGACGTCTTCATTTCCCAAGATGGTGGCCAACTCTGTTGACGATTATTAGATCTCTACGAGGCGGGAGGCTCGTGCACTCCTTTGAAGTCCATGCTAGACCACGTAAGTGTTGCTCTTTCACTATGTGGGGGGAGCCCCCGAGTCCTTTACTCATCAGACCTGCTGGAATTTTTGCAGCCTTTTGTCTGCGGCGCCAACCTCCTCATCCAGCAGCAGCTGTTGCTGGAGGGTGAACTCAAGTAGCTCTGAGGTGCGTAGGTATCTTGCCTTTTTTTCGAGTGTGTAAAGTTTGTTTTTGTATTCATCCACTATTTGTCAATTCTGCAGATGAGAACAATGCTTCTCTCCGTAGGCTGGACGCTCTCGAAAAGAGCCTTGGCTAGGTGGGGAAGAAGGCAACAGATGCTGCAGAGGCTCTGCAACGCCAGCAAAAGGAGGCTGAGGACCGTGAGCAGCAGCTCCCAGCCGTCGCAGCCACCTGGGTGAAGGCCATGGCTGAAAAGCTTATGGCTGCTGCCAAGGCTATCTTTGGTATGTCACTTGCCATTTTTTCGAGTGTTCTGTTTTGTGAGTGCAATTTCTCCTTCCTCAGTCGAATGTTTTATTGATTTTCTTGCCAGATGCTTCTGGCGCCGCGTTTGACCACATCACGCTGGAGTACGGGGATCTCCCGGTAGATTCTGTTGCAGCGATCGAGGATCGCTGCTCCTCTACTGCAGGCTCTCTTGATAAGGCCAAGAAGGTGCTTGTGCTCTTCTACAAGGAGCTTAACCCAAGTGTGCTGTCCTCGAGGTTTTCGACTCCCTTGCGGAGGCTTTGGCGGATGATGCTCCCGCCCAGTACAAGCACGCACAGAAGGGGGTCGGCAATGGCGCTGGCATCTGGAGCCCAACTGGATCTGACGCAGGTCACGTCCAAAATGCCAGTGGCGGCGGATGGTTCTGAGGTATCTTTTTCCACCTTTGGCTACCACTGCAAGCATTTCCGGTCTAATATCATTGATCTCCTGGCCGACTATGTGGCAGAGAAGAAGCGAGCGGCCAAAAGTAGGCATTCTGGCTCTGAAGCTGCTCCGGGTGCTGGCGCTTAGGTCCTTCTACATTGTAGTTAGTCTAGCTCTCTTTCTTTTGCTACATTTGTAACGTCTTCTGGATGAACAATCTTCACTTTGCCATGAAATGGCTTTATATATGTATATGTATGAATCCGTCTTTCAAATGTTGTAAAAAATGTTTGTGATATTCGTGTTTTCATGTACCCCTAGGGTCCTTCGGTTGAGGCTCCAATTATCACACCTTCTCCTACGCCTGGTCCTCACCTGTCGTTGAGCGAGTTTCCTGCGTGACCGCATCCGAAGTTTGGAGAAGGACATCCCCAGCATCCGCGGTCATGCGGATGTATGGAATTCGAAGGTTGAGCGATCCATTGTCAGGGAAGAGTGTTTGCTTGAAGAATTTAGGCAGATGGGTGAGCAACTCCAATGTGAGTCCTCTTGAACCACTTCTTCCTCGAGTGTGCCTATTTTTATGTTAGCTCACCCGATGCTTTTTTCAGTTGTGAATCTGCTTCCGAAGGAAGAGAAGGAGCATGTCGCAATTCAGATGAATTGCCTGACGTAACAAGACTTGGAGGTTGGCGGATTCTTCTGTATGGACCGTGATCGAGCGATCGTCCTTGCGACAGTGCAAGATCGCCTACACCAAGTTCTTCGGGTGCTGAAGCGGGTGAGGTCGTCGCTTGCAGCCATTTGGGCCACCATGTTTCCTTTAGACTCTGCACCTTCTAGCTTTCTAGGCTTGCTCGGCAAGTTTCGAGATGCAGGTCACGTGAAGGAGATGATGCGCCATCAGCTGATTGCGGGCATGAAGGCAGCCCTATCTCTTGTTTGACTTCATCATCGCAATGTTAATCTTGCGGAGATAGTGGCTGGGCCACCTCCTCCTCCAGATGGCATGGCGTAGGATATGCATCCACATTATGTAGTTGTGGCGCAGTATACCGAAGAGATTGTAGATGTGTTTGAGGAGCAGACAAATGTTTTGCTTCAGCGCAATTAAGTCCTGTAAAAGAAAACAAGATTATTTAAAGTCAGTATTTATTCGAGTGAGCTTGTAATGCCCTTTGTAAAGTTTGTATGTGTTGGCACGTAGTGCGTTGTATGATTATATAGTGTGCATATCCTTTTCGTTAGCCTAGCATGGTCAACTACTCAGTTTGTATGCGTTGTTGTCAATCGACAAAGTTGTAAGGTGAGGCGCATCCCCCGAGCGTGTTTAGCGATAAATAATGTAAGGAGAAAAAGATATTTGGGCCAAGGAACTTAGCTTTTATTCATTGTAAACGAGGAGGTACATTGTTTGGCTGAGTAGCCTTATTGAAAGTAAAGTGTAACTAGGGGTAGAAGTGCCGCAGTCATGCGATGTTCTAGGGATTGGAGTATTCGACTCCTGATGCAATGTCCATGAGGCGGTAGGCGCCACCTGGGATGACTTTAGTGACTATGTAGGGTCCTTCACAGGGTGACTCGAGCTTCTTGTGCCCTTCTTGCTTGAGTCGCAGGACAAGGTTTCCTTCGACGAAGGACCTTGGGCGCAGCCGGCGGCTATGGTAGTTGCGGAGGCTCTGCCGATAGGCCGCTGAGCGAGCCGCGGCAATGTCACGTGCCTCGTCGAGCGTATCAACGACATCTTCAAGTGCGGCTGATGATTCAGCCTCGCTGTAAGAGACGACCCGTGGTGCCTTGTAGCGTACCTCAGTAGGTAGCATGGCTTCGGCTCCGTGAACCATGAAGTAGGGCATATAGCCGATTGAGCTGTTTGGCATTTTGCGCAGGCTCCAGAGAACGGAGGGTAGCTCATCCGCCCAGGATCCCGCAAGACTTTCGAGTGGGCATAGCAGGCGCTTCTTGATGTCGTTGCCGATGAGGCCGTTGGTCTGCGGATGCGCCACTGAGATGTGTGACAGTTTGATGCCGAGGTTTCCGTATAAGTCTCGGAACTCCTTCGAGATGAAGTTCGAGCTGTTGTCCTTTATGATGGTATGGGGCACCCCGAACCTGTAGGCAATGGACTCGAAAAATTTGACAGCAGTTTTGACGGGCATGGCCTTGATCCACTTGGAGAATTTGTCGACTGCGACTAGGAGGAAGATGTGGCCTCCTGGCGAGGACTTTGGTAGTTTGCCAATCATGTCGAGGCCCCACTAGGCGAAGGGCCAGGCCACTGGGATAGGCCTTAGCTCTGATCCTGGCGCGTGTGGTTTTTCTGCGTACCTTTGACACGCGTTGCACCTCTGGACTATCTCCTTGGCATCGTTCATTGCGGTTGGCCAGTAGAACCTAGCTCGTAGAGCTTTGGTGACCAGGGTGTGGCTGCCTGCATGATGGCCGTAGATACCCTCATGGATGTCGCCGGCGGTGACACATCGTTGGAGAACACCCAAAATTTTGCCCTTGTACAACTCGCCATTGATGATCGTGAAGGTCTTTGACCGACGAGATATGCGCCGGTCATCTATCGGGTCCTCGGGCAGCTGATTGTTTATCATGTAGTGAAGGTACGGTTGCGTCCACATTTCTTCAACCGCCATGACCTGCACAAGGCTGACCAACTCGACCTCTGTGTCGAGCTTTTCGGGTCCTTCTTGTCCTTTGGGTAGCGCAGCCCCCGAGTGATCTGCTTCTTTGGCACAGCCTTTTGGGAATTTCCTCTTGATGAGGGTATGCAAATTTGTTTGAGGAACACTCCTAGTGGCACTCGAGCGCAGGTGGAGCCAATGTTGGCGAGCTTGTCGGCCTCCTCATTGCTTTCCCGGCCGACGTGCCGGAGCTCGCAGCCGTCGAAGTCCCCTTTGAGTGAATTGTAGAGCGCACGGTGTGCAATCATGTTGGCGCTATGGGCGCCGCACACCTTAGCCATCCTCATGCCATGGATGAGGGCCTCGTATTCGGCCTCATTGTTGGAGGCGCGGAATTTCATCCGAAGGACATACTTCGTCTTGTCACCTTGAGGGGACGTCAGTATGACACCAGCCCCTACTCCAGCCTCGCGCGTGGAGCCGTCGAAGTGCATCGTCTAGGACCGCAACATGTCCGGAGTATCTGACAGCTGGAGCTCCATCCAGTGGACGAGGAAGTCAGGGAGGACCTGGGATTTGATGGCGGTGAGTCGCTTGTAGCTGATGTCTCGAGGAGAGAACTCGATGCCCCACAGGGCTACGCCCCATGTGGCTTCAGGGTTGTTCAGGATGTTTGACAGCGGGGCGTCGTTGATAACCACAATCTGGGGCTCCTGGAAGTAGTGGCTCAGCCGGCACGCCGTCATGAATACGCAATAGGCGAGCTTATGGTAATGACAGTACGACTGCTTTGTCGAGGGTCAATACCTTCCTGAGGTAGTAGATTGGGCATTGGACCCTATGGGTCTTGCCGTCTTCGAGTTGTTCGACCATGAGTGTGGTGCTGACCACCTAATGTGTGGCTGCTATGTACAGCAGCAAAGGCTCACGCTCCTTCGGCGTGACCAGGACAGGGGATGTTGAGAGTAGCCATTTAAGGTCCTCGAACACATCATCTTCTTCGGGTGTCCACTCGAATTTGTCTGTCTTGCGCAGCAGCTGATAAAAGGGGAGGGCCTTCTCACCCATTCGACTGGTGAACCTACTGAGCACCGCGATTCGTCCGGCTAGCTGCTGGACCCCCTTGAGGTTCTTCGCCTTCTCCATGGCCAGTATGGCCCTGATTTTCTTTGGGTTCGCCTCGATGCCACATTGGGAGATGAAGTACCCGAGTAATTGGCCAGACGGGACGCCGAAGGCGCACTTGTTTGGGTTCAGCTTGATCTTGTAGCGATTAAGGTTATCGAACGTCTCGCGGAGATCGTCGATGAGCGTCGTGGCCTCCTTGGTCTTGATTACTATGTCATCACCATAGACCTGGATGTTGCGGCCAATTTGGTTATTCAGGCATGCCTGCATGCACCTCTGGTAAGTGGCGTATGCGTTCTTCAGCCCAAAGGGCATTGTGTTGTAGCATAACACCCTAAACAGTGTGATGAACACCATTTTCTCCTGATCTTTGAACTTCAGTCGAATTTAGTTATAGCCTGCAGTGGAGTTGATGATTTTATCAATCCTTGTAGAGGGAAGTGGTCCTTGGGACAATGCTTGTTAAGAGATGTGAAGTCCACGCATGTCCGCAGGAAGTCCGTGTCCTTTTTGGGGACCAACACGGTGTTGGTCAGCCAGTCGCTTTCTTTGATTTCCCTAATGAAGTTGGAATCAAGAGTCTGTTGACTTTGATTACAATGGCTTCGGCTCTTAGCTCGGACATTCGATGCATTGACTGCTTGACTGGCTTTGCATCTGGAAACACATTGTCGTCGGATTGTCGACAAGTACGCCATAGGGGGTCCTAGTGGCGTTGGAAGGATGGGGTGTGAGACGTCAGATGTTCCAGGAGCGGTGAGCACAATTTTACCCAGGTTCAGATCCGACTGTGGTGATCGGATCCTACTCATGCTAGCAACCCATTAATATATCGGCGTAAGCCGGATGTTACAGCGGATTACAAGAGAGGTTCGCCTATGCGATTTGGTTGTGGTGTTACGATTGCTTTTGTGCCCTAAAGGCTCCCATAGGGCCGGTTTATATAGTCACCGGGCCTAGGGTTACAAGAGAGACCTATCCGGTTACGTTACACAGTCGGTAACTAGATACAGCTTGGACTACAAGTAATACTACAGGCCTAAGATGGTAACTCTTCTGGGCCTTGTCGTAGCCGGAACTGGCTCCTCCTCTTTCTCTGATTGGGCTGCCCGTGAAGAAAAGCTCTAACCCATTGATGGGCCACCCTGGTCAGCGAGTCCTGTGGGCATACCCGGAAAGTATATCCCCAACAGTATCCCCCGGAAGTCTTCAAGATCCAAAGTCAGATAAATCGTCTAGCTTGATGGTTTCTTCGTCTTGAGAATCTTGAAGGGTTCTAGAAATCTTCATTCAGTAATGTAGGATTCCGAGTAAATTGAGTCAGATATGTTTTGTTCTGAATTTAGTCTTTTCCTTGCTTAGTTTGAAACATAAGCCAAATTTTTCAGCGGCATTCGGACTGACAACTTTTTAGACCATGTCCTGTCACTGACAGGAGTCCTATCAGCATGTTCGTTGGTGGGTCCGCTCCTTACGGAATAGAACACTGTTTCAATGCCTACGCGGAAATCGAGGGCGCAGAAGAGTCGCGAGGAAGCTACCTCCCTCTCTGCTATACACGTGGCGCTAATCGCGCGTGTTAACACACGAATCTTGACACAGAGACAAATAAAAGAGAGGAGGAAACCCTTTCTCTCAGATTTATCTCTCCACCGATTCATTCGTTTCCTCCTCATACTCCTCGAGCACTCCGCAGCCATCCCCATCTGCACACCGTGAGAAATCTCTCTCCCCCACTAGTCCTTTTCCTCCAAGATCCATGGCATATGCCTCGACCTCAGGAGCGGCGGTGGGTTCATCGGCGGTGGATGAGAAGAAGATGCGGGGCCTCTGGATCCCCAGCGCCATGGACAACGCTGAACTCCAAGTCATGGAGGATGAAGGATTCATCGTTGTTGGTGCGTGGCGGAGCACCTCAGGGCACGCCGTTTAAGCCCCACGCGACGGCGAGAGGGTGCTATTCGGCACGCACGTCGATCACGGCCTTAGCTTGCCATCATCGGACTTCCTCGTCGAGGTCCTCAACTACTACGGTGTGCAAGTTCATAATCTTCCTCCCAACTCTCTAATCGAGCTTAGTACTCATGCAGCTTTATGCGAGGGGTTTCTTGGCATCAGGCCAAGTCTGACCCTTTTCCAGTACTACTATGGTACTCGGAAGAACTCCATTAGCGCCGGTGTGCCTTACATCACCGGCACCCTTAGCTTAGTCCTTAGGAGAAACCGAGTCTATCCTAGGATTAATGCTAGTGAATACGTCAAACGCTAGGCCAGAACCTTCTTTTATCATAAGGATATTCTGTCTCCTAGAAAGGCGGAAGGTCTTCCGGCGTTCGCCGATGGCGCCGCTCCCCACCAGAATTCATGGGACGCGGAGGCGCCGGAGTTGTCGGATATCTTGATCCTCTCCAAGAGGCGGATTGAGTTTCTGATGAAGCATGAGGGCCTCCGCGGATCTGACTTGATCCACTGCTGGTTGGAGCGCCGAATTCAGCCCCTCCAGCACCATGGAGATCGCCTCATGCACCAGATCTCGAGCGACAAGAAGGACAAGATGCGTTTCAGTTCGAGCTAGATTCCGGCGAAGGACTACATGACCCTTATGCAATATTTGATCAAGGAAGGAGTGGAACGAAAGGTTCTAGAAGTCTCCATGAAGATATTTACATCCAATCGTCCTCTGACTCCGGTAAATATTTCGACTCTGCTTTTTGCGTTTCGTCGTTCTTTCCTATTCTTTCTCCGACTCTATTTTCATCAATGCCTTTTGACTTTGTTAGCTCGATAAACTCTTCGAGTCTGAGCTAGCTCCACTAGAGGGCTATCCTTCAGACGATCCGAAGGCGACGGAGGATGATGAGGTGCAGGAAGTTGCCGCCCCTGCCTCCAAGAAGCGTAAGGCGAAGGAAGTTGTCATCATTGCTGGTAGCCAAGTGCTGCCAGTAGTTAAAAAGTAAGCACCCTATCTTTTATTCTTAGTACTTTTGTACTTCTATTTATTTCCAGAGCACACCTGATATTTGGATTTTCGTGTTCTAGAGTTAAATCAGCTTTGAAGAGTAAGACCAAGCCGGAAAGCAAGACGGGAAAGAAGATGCGTCAGCAAAAGCTTGTTGTTTCCCCTGCCATGCCACCACCAACTCCATCCAGTACTCCATCAGCACAGGGAGCCTTTGCCTCTCCTGATGCTGGCAACGTCTCAAAAGCCCTAGTCACCATTGATGATCAGGCAACTAACAAGGGTGAACCCTTCAAGGGTAATGATCCCATGGTAACATCTACATGAACGTTGGATAAAGTGGCCGGATCTGCTGTCTCTGGCCTGAAGAGGAAAGATAAGGAAGAAATCCTCAGGCTGGCTCAATCCAGCCTTGAGAAGCAAACCTTGACTCTAGAGGTAACAAACCAGGAGTAGGAGGACGTCAAGCTGGTCAGCCTCCTGGACTAAATTTTGGTCCGGGATACTAAATTTGAGTCTGGAAAACTCCTAGCAACGGATGTGCCTTCCCTCTCCCTTACCGAGAAGGTGTTTCACAGCACCAAGCTCGGATTTGAAAAGTTACACCTGGAACACATTGTAAGTTTCCAATTCTTATTTGCATTTATTATCATATCCTCTAGCCCCCAAGCATAAAGCCAGATAAACATTGCTAGATCCGAGTTGATGCTTTTAGGTTGCAAACGAACGATGTAGTGTAGCCCCCAAGGCTCGTGCTGTAATTTTACTTAGTTAAATTTGCAGCTCGAGTCTTAGTAGCCGTCTGACGGTATTCCATCTCTAAATTTACAGAAAATTGCATCTTCCAACCAGGAATTGCTCAAGAACATTTGCAATAAACATAAAGAGATCAAAGCTTTGCGTCTTGAGAATTCAAAGTTGAAAATTGAGAAAGATGAAGCAGAAGGTAAACTTTTCCGACTTCCTCTTTGTCAGTTAAGTTTTGTCATAGTCAAAGTTGTTCTGTCCGGCTGATATTTTTCCTTTGCAGAACTGTTGTGCCAGTCCAGCAAGATGGTGGACCAATCCGGAAATTTCAAGGTCTTAGAAATGGAGAATGTTGAGCTCCGGGACAAGCTTGAGATACTAACTTTGGTATTGGAGAAATTCGTAGCAGTTGTCCTAGAGTCAAGCAACCATGAGACCGTGAGGCTCGAGAAGCTAATATCCCTCTGAGATAAAGAACTAGCTGATCTCAAGAAGGACTTCGATATTCAGAGGGATCTTGCCCAGGCCGTAGCTAGTGAACTGAACAGCCTCCGCAAGGAGCATGCTCAATGGAATCACTCTGTGCTTGGTAAGATTTCCGACTTTTTCTTTTTGTTGTTTTTTTGACTTATTTTCAGTCGAATTTTGACTTTTTGGTTCTTTCCTAGCACCCCTGAATCTTTCCGATTCTCCTACCTCTGAACCTCGCCTCGAGCGCATCAAGCTCGTCGGAGATATCTTGTACGACTTCCGCCAAACTTTTGAAGAGGTGGGCGAGTCCGTCAAGCTTTCCGACATGCATACAATGTCAGTGCACGAGGTGAGGGACAAGGTCAAGGAGATTCGAAGCTTATCGAGGACTAGAAGATCTAATACGCTCGGACTGCTGCTCAGACTACTCTTACCATGGTGATGATCCACCATAGCGAAATGGAAATCTGGCATGTCACTAAGGGTATTGCCGATGAGGATGATGAGGGTAACCCATAGGACATCAAGGCCATCCAAGTGTTTTGTGCAGGTTATGCTTGTCGTGTGGCGGAGATGAGAAACTATACGACGCCATTATTCGAATCCGTCGCTGCTCCTCCCTCGCCCCATGAGCCAGAAGGAAGCATTGTAGCTTCTGAGTCTGAGATTGAGGGCGACAATACTGTCGACTCCAGCGCTCCAACTTCTTCATCACCACCGTCTGACTCTGTAGCATAAATAGTTTTTATGCATTATTCTAAACTTCTGGCAATGTAATGATGGAGACAATTTTTATTTGTGCTGGTCTTGTAAAAACTAATGATTTTACTATCGTAGCACTTGTGCTTGAAAATTTCTGAAGCACTTTGTGTTTTATGCCTATACTTGTCATTTTATCTGGCTCTCTGCCTCGTCCCTTTCATGGGTCGTCCAACCTTTAGCATGGAAACTTTGCTGAGCATTAGAGCGCAATTGCTCAACCAGTTTAAACTTGGAAACAAAGTCGGCTTCTAGTACCAACAACTCATTACTTGTAAAATACCAGCGTCTAAGCAATCAGATAAAAAATCAAAGTATAGACAATAAATTAAATTTTGTACCCTAAGGTAACACTTTTTAGATGTTAAAAAATTGTAACCAGAACGAACATGAGCATAAAGTACTTTCAAGCAATCTGGGATTTTTGAAAAAATGCCATGCTCTTTTGGAAATAAGATGGCAAAAAACTTCTCAAAGATAACATATGAGGAAATTAATACTTTATTTCACTTTGAACATGTACATATATGATTATAAGGAAATATAACTAAGAATAGAAGGGACGTAGCTATGCAATATTCTATGGACGGTCTTTTTCATCCGGGTCTGTGCTGCCACCAGCTCTCTTTCTCTTCCGAGTATCAGGTCTTTCCTTGACTACTCTCATATCGGTTAAATAATATGACCCATTATGCAGAACTCTACTAATCATAAAAGGTCCTTCCCAAATCGAGGAAAGTTTGTGCTTTATCTTTTGCACAAGTCGGAGAACCAAATCGCCTTTTCTGGAAGAACGGCACTTGCAGAATATGGTACTTGCGCAACTTCTGCTGATAGGCTCTAGATCTCTGCTCAGCAATGACGCGTACTTCTTCGATTATATCGAGACCATAGACCAAGAAGAAAGGAGTATAGCCGGTTGATCTATTAGGAGTTGTACGTAAACTCCATATCATAGACGGTAATTCTTTCGCCCAAGCCCCCGCGGCCCGACGAAGCGTTGTCTCGAGACGAGGTCAGATTCCTTGTAAAATAAGGCCATTAGTTCTTTCGACTTGTCCATTAGCTTGTGGATGTGCGACTAATGCAATATCGAGTTGGATCCCTTGTTCTTCGCAAAATTCGGCAAGTTCACCCATGGAAAAATTGCTCCCATTGTCAGTAATTATACTATGCGGATATCTGAATCGAATGATTACGTCCTCGATGAACTTTTTGGTTGTGGCTCCATCGCGATTTGTTACGGGTTTTTCCTTAATCCACTTTGTAAATTTATCCACCATTACTAGTAGGTGAGTAAATCCACATTTTGCGTGCGAAACGGCCCTACCATGTCAAGCCTCCAGACCGCGGACGGCCATGTAATAGAGATTGTCACAGTTGTTCAGCCGGAACATGTGCCTGATGGGCGTACTTTTGGCAGCCTCTGCACGTTTTGACCAGTTTATCGGCATCTGCCTTAGCTGTAAGCCAAAAGAATCCATGTCGAAAAGCTTTTGCCACTAAGGATCTGGCTACAGTGTGATGACCACACTCACCTTCGTGGATTTATCTTAAGATTTACACTACTTCTTCCGAAGAAATACATTGCTGAAACACACCAGAAACACTCCATTTATAGAGCTCACCGTTTATTATAGTGTAGGCTTTTGCTCGTCGGACAATCTGCCAGCTCAAGACTTTGTCTTCGGGTAATTTTCCGTCTATTAGGAAATCCAGATAGGGTTTTTTCCAGCTGGGAATTACAACCAGAACTGCTATTAAAGGTGAGTTGGATTTCGTCGAATAGCCCTCATCAACTCCAACTATGGAGGGGACCCTTAAATGCTCTAAGAAAGCGCTATCCGGTACTTCTTTCTGAGCAGAGCCTATCCTTGATAGAGCGTCTACTTCCTCATTTTCTGCTCGAGGGCTGTGATGAACCTCAAAACCCTCAAACGATTTACATAGTTCATCCACAACAACTTTGTATGCTGCCATGTTCTTGTTTGCGTTGCAGATATCAGATACTTACTGAGCAACTAAATCCGAGTCTCCATAACACATGAGTCTTGATATTCCAATGTTTTTGGCCATGCGTATTCCATGCAGCAATGCTTCATACTCGGCAATATTATTGGTTACCATGAAGTGTATTTGCAACACATAGAACAGATTATCTCCTTGGGGTGATTTGAGCACCATGCCATCCCCCGAGACTCCTCGTGCTTTTGATCCGTCAAAGTGAAGGGTCCAAAATTCTGAGTCTGGAGGACTTGTGTTTTCTGCCGTCTCTATCCAATCAACAACAAAGCCGACAAGTATTTGGGACTTGATTGTTGTACGAGGTTTGTACTCAATGTCGAAAGCTGCAAGCTCTATTCCCCACTTTGCGACACGTCCTGTGGCGTCGCGGTTATTGATTATATCTCGCAGGGGAGCGGTGCTCACCACTGTGATCTTGTGCTCTTGAAAATAATGGTGTAACTTTCTAGATGCAAAGAACACTCCATAGGCTAGCTTTTGATGATGTGGGTACCGTTGTTTTGATTCTATCAAGATTTCATTCAGGTAATAAGTTGGCCGCTGCACCTTATGCTCGTGGCCTTCTTCCTCGCGTTCGACCACTGTTACCACGCTTATGTGCTTGTTGGTCGCTACAATGCAGATTAACATAGGCTCTTGAGGTTCTGGCGCTGCGAGAACTGGTGGGTTTGAAATTAGATCTTTCAAACTTTGCAGGGCAGTTTCGGCTTCCTGGGTCCAGAAAAATTTGTCGGACTTCTTCAAGAGTCTGTACAAAGGTGTGGCTCTTTCACCGAGCCGGCTGATGAACCTACTCACTGCCGCAATGCAACCAGTGAGACGATGTACGTCCTTCAGGCGAGTTGGCCTGGTAATATTTAGTATATCCTTGATTTTGTCCCGGTTCACCTCTATGCCTCGCTCAGAGACGATGAAACCTAACAATTTTCTGGCTGGAATTCCAAAGAAACACTTCTTCGGATTTTGCATCATATTGAATTTTCGTAGAATAGCAAATGTTTCATCCAAGTCGTAAATTAAAGTTTCCTTCTTTTTGGACATAACTACTATGTCGTCTACATATACGTAGACATTGCGTCTGATTTAGTTGTTGAGACAATGTTGCATAGTACGTTGATATGTTGCTCATGCGTTCTTTAAGCCAAAAGCCATAGTTTTGTAGCAGAAGGTTCCAAAAGGAATGACGAAAGACGTCTTTATTTGATCCGACTTTTTCATCGCTATTTGGTGTTATCTAGAATATGCGTCAAGAAAACAGAGTAGTTCCGATCCTGCCATTGAGTCAATGACTTGATCGATTCGTGGCAAAGGAAACGGATCTTTTGGGCATGCCTTGTTCAAAGTGGTATAATCAACACACATCCTTAAATCAATGGTGTCCTTTTTAGGGACGAGTACAGGATTTGCCACCCAATCTGTATGGATGACCTCTGTTATCAAATCCTCTAATTCTAGTCGGGCTAATTCCTTGGCTATTGCTTTGCGCTTTTCATCACAAAACCATCGTAAGGACTGTTTGACGGGTTTAGCATCAGGGTACACATTAAGAGAGTGCTCAGAAAGTTCCCTAGGTACTCCGGTCATGTCAGAAGGATGCCATGCGAAGATATCACTATTAGCTTTGAGGAACTCGGCGAGCACGCTTTCCTATGCGTGGCCTAAGCCTACCCCTATGTTCGTCGTCTTGGAGGGATCATCTTCCTTCAGCGATGTTTTCTTCGTATCTTCCGACGCCTTGAACTGCAAACTTGGCTTCAGCACCTCATTCTTCATAGCAGGCATCTCGGACAGATTGATGGTCTTCTTGATCTCCTGGTACTCCTGGGCGTGCAGTACAGCTTCGGCGAAGGCAGCATATCCTTCGTCGCACTCTCGCATCTTCCTCGGATTTCCCCGTACGGTGATTATGCCCTTTGGACCTGGAAGCTTAATAATGTTGTAGATGTAATGGGGACGAGCCATGAACGCCTAGTAAGTCGGACGTCTAAAGATGGCTTGGTAAGCACTTTTGAACGGTACCACCTCAAAAGAGAGTGGCTCGGTCCGATAATTGTCTCGGGTTCCGAATGTCATGTCTAGAGTAATCTCACCTAGAGAATCCGCATGTCTCCCTGGTACAATGCCATGGAAAGTTACACGGTTGTAACTCAACTGGCTCTCGTTTAGCTTCATGCGATGGAGCGTCTCGATGTAGAGGATGTGAATGCTGCTTCCACCGTCCATGAGTGTTTTAGAGAACTCATAGCCATCAATAAGAGGATTGATGACCAGAGGGTACTTTCCCTGACGATGTGTTTTCCTCGGGTGATATGATCTATCAAAGGTGATGGTTACCTCCGAACATTCCAGAAACTGTGGAATAGACGGAACCGTGGCATTGAGCTCACAGAGAACCGCCTTCTTGTCTTTGGCAGGTTGGGATCCAAGAAAGCAGATGTATGCGTCTTTCTTAGTTGGAAAAGTCTTCTTTCCATCCGACTTGGGCTCTGCGGCGGTTTTCGCTTCTTCCATGTCGGAATCTTCCTTGGGCTCCTTTCCTTTCTTCGAATTTTTCTTTCCTTTTCGTCGCTTGGCTCTGTAGCCAGCGGATTCGTCTTTCATGATGTAGTCATTGAAATGACACTCGGCATTTGTGTGGGTAGATCCTCTGTTACTATCCAATTGGTGGACACAGGGATTATTGGCAATGTTAGCCCAGGTATAGGTTCTTCCGGGTTGCTGATCTCATCTGCCCTGGATTCGGGAAGTTCCACGGCCTCCTTCGCGCCCTCCTCATCCTCCAGATCTGAACGTTGCGTTAACAGCTGCGTTGTCCGGAGCCGGATTTTGTCTGAGGTGTTCTTGCGCTTCTGATCTTGTTTTGGTTGTTTGCCCGCATTGGGATTGGCCAGAATATTTAGCAGCCCTTCTAAATCATCATCGGCATCAGCATATTTGCTTGCAGTTTCTATCATTTCTCCCAAATTTGTGACGTGGTCACGCTTCAGTCTATGACGTAAAAGTCTAATTAGAAGTCCTGCAATAAAAGCTTCTATCGTAGTTTGCTCGTTTACTACTTCGGAGGAGTTCTTCGTGTCAATCCATTGTCCGAGGTAATCCTGGCAGGTTTCTCCGGGTCTTTGTGTGCAACGCTGCAAGTCTTCGACTGTGCAGGGCCTCCTTTATGTTCCCTCGAAGTTTGAAAAGAATGCACTTTGCATATCATACCAGTTGTGAATTGAATTCTCTGGCAGTTCATTGATCCATGATTGAGCCATCTTCCTCGGCATGAGCGGTAGATATCAGACTGCAACCAGGCTATTTCCTACTTTGGCGATGCAGCAGGCCTAGAAGAAATCCTGGAGCCAGGCATCTGGCCGAGCTGCGCCGTCATAGGGATGAATGTGTTTGGCAATACCAAAGTCAACCGGAAATTTGGTCTGACGTATGCATGGTCCAAAACACTTGGGTCCCACATACACGTCTTCTTCCTCGTACCGCCGCACTTCTATGTTTGATTCAACACGATGGCAAGCGTCGTTTGGCGAGAGAGATCTGCACCTTGGAGGCTCATGGCTCCTGCGCGACAGAGTTGGATTTCTGCTTCTCCTTTAGCCATTGCCGCCCCCGCCCCTGTGGCTTCCATGGCTACGTTTGGATCCTTCATGGTCGCTGCTAGGAGGCGATGGTGGCCCTAGTGGATTGTTTCCGGCTGGGTTACGTGGTGGTGGCGGTGGAGCCTCATTATGCTGAATCCGATGCCTATTTCTTCGGGCATCGTCCCTACTTGATTCAGGGCGATCCAGATCATCTCTTCGTCCAACATTTCCAGCCGGACGGCTCGGTGGTGGCATCCTTATCCAATCTTGATCCTCTCGTTGGCGGCGTGGTTCTGGGTATTCTCTATAGCAGTTGTTTTGCCGACGATGTTCCTGATGAGGAACCATTGCCTTGATGGCGTCTTCGGACGCAGCCAGAATAACTCTTGCCCAGTCACGCGCCTGCCAGTGGGAGTGGCCGTTTGAGCTGGTTCTTGAATTCTCTTCTTCTCCACGGGGACGATAACATTGATTCGTATCCCGTGAAGTTTCGCCGCTTTGTCGGTCATACCGTGGCAAAACTTGGACTTTGAGGCCAGTTTGCCACTAAAATGATGCGGCCATTTTTTGTTGCTTTAATCCTTTGTCTAGCAACGCGACACATTGCTGGACCTGCTATGGAGACGGATTGTTGGCGAGGATAGCTTGAGCTGCGGCAGCATTTCCAAAGGCGTGCTATAGACTCAGATCTTCTCTCCATCCTTTCCATCGAATAGATCTTTGTGGATATCCAGGTTCTTGTTGGCAAGGAACGGACCTCCCCTTGTCTTGATTGGATGTTCCTTGAAATCTGGCTGATATTTGGCAGGATCACTCTCTAACTGCTATCTCATCTCGATGATGCGTGCGACCTCTTCGAGCAGAAACAGACGGTGCTTTTCCAGGTCCTCAGCCCTTTTCTCCAGCGCCTCCAGTGTGAGATCCGAAGTCGTTGGGATTGGAATTGTGAGAGCATCTCCGTAAATTTCACGTGCACCCTTGGTGACGACATGTCCATCCACAGGAGGGTCGATCGGGGTGGTATTAATCGGATCTCCGTCCTGACTCTCCATCTCAATCTCTTCATCAACTTTTTCTTTGTTGGTTTCCTCGATGTCCTTCTCTGCCGATGTCAGATTTTTGTTCTTCTTCTTCTTTCTCTTTGACCGCCCAGTAGCCTTAACGTGCGTACCAGTGGGAAAAACAGCTTTCGGTCCGGTACTGGGGGATAAACTTCCGTCGGTACTTTCCGTCATGGTTGGCTTGTGGACCTCGGAGGAATCTCCGGTATCCATATCATACTGCGAGGTGTATCTTTCATCCATGCTATCATATGGACTATGATAATTTTCCAGCTCACCTTGCATTGGCTTGGAGACGTGTTCTTTTTCATACTCCTCCATCTCTTTGTCGAAATCTCAAAGTTCCTATGACATGATTGACTCCTGAGGGGTGCTAGGTAAGTCGGTATTTTCTTCGATTGCGTCTAGGACCGAATCACTACCAGCTCTAGCATCGACTGAGTCGGATACAAAGCTTATGTGGTACACGAAACAGTGCCTCTTCTTGTCCATGTTCTTGAAGTAGTGGCACAGCTGGGTTTCCGCCTCCTCCATCTTAAAGTTCTCCTTGATGTCGGAGATTTCTTCGTAATCGATGTAGGGGCATTTCATGATCTCCTTTATCCTATGCTTCAAGGGTAGTTTTTCTGCTACGACGTCCGGGAGGACGGATCCGTAGCAGATATATTCATCATCCGTGTATCCGATCTCACCAAGGAGATCAGATCTGGACTCTTATTCCACCTCTTCTTCCACTGCAGGAGTGGGCTGGGTGGGTTTGATTTTCTCTGGGACCTTGAACTCTTCCGCCTCTGCGGACAAAGTAGATCCGTATTTTTCTTCCACCATGGTCATTACCTCAAGGGTGGGTTGGGCTGGTTCAGCGAAACCGAGATAGATATCGATCTCGCCGATGGACATGATTGTGTAGGTCTTCACGGATTTTGAAGCCGGAATCTAGGTCTCATCGAGAAGGGCAAGAGGGACATCACTGGCGTAGACCACGCGACCCATGGCGATAGTTTTGCTGATTCCTGCACGCGCAGATTCCGCCATGAACGATGCTCCAAAGGTCACCTACCCCACGGTGGGCGCCAAGTATCGTCGGATTGTCGACAAGTACACCATAGGGGGTCCTAGTGGCGTTGGAAGGATGGGGTGTGAGATTTCGGATGTTCCAGGAGCGATGAACACAAGTTTACCTAGTTTCAGATCCGATTGCAGTAATCAGATCCTACTCCTTCTAGCAACCCAGTAATATATCAGCATAAGCCGGATGTTATAGAGGATTACAAGAGAGGTTCGCCTGTGCAAGTTGATTGTGGTGTTTCGATTGGTTGTGTGCCCTAAAGTCTCCCATAGGGTCGGTTTATATAGTCACCGGGGCCTAGGGTTATAGGAGAGACCTATCCGGCTGCGTTACAGAGTCCGTAACTAGATACAGCTTGGACTACAAGTAGTACTACAGGCCTAAGTTGGTAACTCTTCTGGGCCTTGTCGTATCCGGAACTGGCTCCTCCTCTTTCTCTGACTGGGCCGCCCATGAAGCAAAGATCTAACCTGTTGGTGGGCCACCCTGGTCAGCGAGTCCTATGGGTATACCCGGAAAGTATATCCCCAACACACATTGAGTGCATGCTTGGCGAATTCCCTGGGAACTCCTGGCATGTCCGCATGACACCAGGCAAAAATTTCCCAGCGCTCACGGAGGAATTAGACGAGCGCGCTTTCCTATGCAGGACTCAGGTCATTGGCGATCAACGTCGTCTTGGAGGCGTCCGTTGGGTGAACCCGCACCTTCTTTGTGTTGACTGTGGAGTCAATTGACATATCGTGTGCGTTTTGCCTGGTGACTGGGGGTGTCATGTTGTCTGTCACCTCCTTGAGTCTCATGAGATCCTCCTGCATGTTGAACGACTGAGAGATTCTGTTGAAGTCTCAATCGCAGCTATCTGAACTGGTGAAGCTTCCTGGACGGTGATGACGCCACTAGGTCATAGCATCTTTAGTAGCAGGTACACTTAGTGCGGTACTACCAGGAATCTTGCGAATGCCATGCGCCCGAGGATGGAATGGTACTGTGATGGCCAGTCCACCACTTCGAACTCCAGCCATTCACGCCTAAAGTTTTCGGGCTTTCCAAAGATGACGTCGAGCCATATCTTGCCCAAGGGGTATATGCCCTTCCCTAGGACTATGCCATTGAACGTCGTCTCCGATTGATCTAGGCTGCACGGCGAGATCCGCATTGCTGCGAGTGTGCTGGCGAACAACAGGTTGATGCCGCTGCTGCCGTCCATGAAGACATGGATCATTTCGAATCCCCTGATCTGGGCCTCGAGCACCATGGCAAAGTGACCTGGGTGAGGTATCTGGCATGGGTGATCCAAACAGTCAAACGTGATGCAGGACTCTGAGCCGCTGAGGTACTCTGGTATGGCTGGTGGTGAGATCACGGCCAGGTTGACTTGGCGGGTGATCTTCTTCTGCACCCTATTGGTTGGACGCCCCTTTTGGATCATCATGGACCCTTTCGGTGGGGGGTACCCATCTGCACCATTATTCAGTGACGGTGCAACCGGTGGCTGAGATGGTGACTGATGACAAATGATCATCGAGCCAAGTTTTAGGCTCCTTCATGCCGTCGAACTTCGGGTTGTCCGAAGGGAGCTTGAAGTTTCTCGGCATCCGTGATTGCTGAATGGATCTGCTGAAGCATCAGGCTCCACATAGTTCTCCATCGTCCTCCTCCTCGGACTTAGTTGAACACGCGCGCTTAGGATGTGATTTGTCAATCTTGCGCTATGTGAGCTCGCTGCGAGCATTGTAGTTGCTGTTGTGGCATCGTGGGCTCCGACGGCATTGGGGTAGGTCGTTCTCCTCCTCCTTGGATGAGGGCATGCGGATTCGAGTGAACTTGACCGAGGCCTTCTTCTTCGTCTCCACGGGAGTTTCGTCATGGAGCGCATCTCCAACGAGTCTGAGGCCTACCAGCGTAGACTTGTGGATCGCCATCTTGGGGTCTCCCGCAGGTGGCGGGTTGTACGCGAGATAGGTGGTGGCCGCCATGATCGCAGCCTACGGCGTTTTCGGCATGACGTTGCCTTCCGAGTCCATCGTCATGAAGGACATGTCAAGTGCCTTAGTGACCTCGCGTCGTGTGGCAGGGTCCATGCGCTCCAGGAGGGAGTGGTACTTGTTGGCGTTTTTCCCGTGTGAAGAGGAGCCGCTAGCGGCAGAGAGCGCAGCTCGCCGCGTGGCTTGACTCTTTGGCTGCGTGCTTACGCTTTTGAAGCTCATCCTATAGCTTTACCTGCCAATTGTGCTCATCGATCAGGAGCCAGTGATAGGCCATCAGCAAGTCACGGGAGACATCCACAGCTAGGATTTTATTGCCTCGTGATACATCCAAAACGTATCTACTTTTCCGAACACTTTTGCTATTGTTTCTCCTCTAGATACAACTAACACGGACTAACGCTGTTTTCCTGGATATCCATTACCTAAAAATGAGATTCTTGATAAATATTATAATGGACTAACTGATGAATCTAGGAAATACCTAGATAGTTTTGCTGATTGTGTTTTCAGGAAAAGAACTCCTGCAGAAGCTAAAGAATTAATGGATAAAATAAGCAATAATTATGATGATTGGGCAACAACTGAGCCAATTACACCTGAGCCAATTACACCTGAACCAATTGTGCCTGAACCAACACCAAATAAGAGGGGAGTGATTGAATTAAATGATGAAGTGATGAAAGAGGCTAAGAAATGTCTTAAGGAGAAGGGTGTTAGATCCGAAGATGTGAAGAATTTACCTTCTATAGAAGAATTATGTAAGCCAATCTCCCACTCATCTACTATTGAGGTACACTCTCTCCAAAATTTTGATGAAGGTGATATTCCTTATGGTAAACCTCATGATCAATGCTTAGAGGAACTTGATACTTTTATTGTTAAACAAGGTAATTTTAATAAACAAGTTTAGAACCATTTACTGGAAAACTCTAGAGCTATTAATGAGTTGAAAGATATTGTGGAAAGAACTTCTAATGATGTTAAAATGCATGTTAAAAATTTCCAAATGGTTCAAACTCAAATTTATCAACTTGCTAAAGTACAAAAGGATATGCTAGTTAATGCTTCTGGAGATAAACATGCTTATGAAATTAGAACTAGGAGTGGTGCTACCACTCAGGATCCCTTATATCCTGAGGGACATCCTAAAAGAATTAAGCAAGATTCTCAACAAGATAAAAATAGTGGTACTCCTTCTAAGAGAAAGAAAAATAAACATAAAACAGTTATAGAATCTCCTGAACCTGCTATACATCCTAATAGTATATCTGTCTCTAATGCTGAAACTAAAAGTGGTAATGATAACAATGATGCTCCTGGTAAGGAAGAAATTGAAGAAGAACATGAAAAGCACACTAAGAACACTAAGTACACTAAGGAAAATTTTATTGCTAATAAACATGGTAGTGAAACAGAACCTTAGGTGTAGAAACCAATGCCTTTTCCTAATAAGAAACACAAGTCAAAGGAGGAAAAACACTATATCAAGTGTTCTGAGTGGATGAAACCTTTATTTTTGCAAATTCCTTTAACTGATGCTATTAAGTTGCCTCCTTATTCAAAGTATATTAAGGATATTGTCTCTAATAAAAGGAAGATTCCTAATAAGGAAATTTCCACTTTTCTTGCTAATTATTCCTTCAATGTAAGGTTCCAAAGAAACTTGGGGATCCAGGTATTCTAACTATTCCTTGCTCTATTAAAAATAATTATGTTAGAACTGCTTTTTGTGATTTGGGAGCTGGAGTTAGTGTTATGCCTTTTTCTCTCTACAAGAGACTTCAGCTAGAAAATTTGATACCGACTGATATATCTTTGCAAATGGCTGATAAGTTTATTACTATTCCTGTTGGTATATGTGAGGATGTTCCTGTTCAAGTGGATCATAATTGCTTGGTATTAACTGATTTTGTCGTGCTTGAGATGCCTGAATATGATAATATGTTTATTATTCTTGGGAGACCTTTTCTTAATACTGCAGGTGCTGTCATCAATTGTAACCAAGGAAAAGTAACTTTTAATATTAATGACAAAAAGCATACTATCTATTTTTTGAAGATTGATAAGAGCTATGGCATGAATTCAATTTAAAATATTCAGGGCATTAAAGTTGGAGAAATATATTGTCCCATTCCACAATAAAATTTTGAAACTATTATGATTGGGACTATTGCTCTCAAGATTGAGGTAACATAATCATTTTGTGAAATGCAAAGTTTTGTTTCATATAAAGTTTTTTTGGTGACAAGACTTGATCAACCTTGTTAACAAAGGGATTTTAATGGACAAAACAATGCTTTCACAATGATTATCCTTGCTCGCTTTTATTTTTCTCCATTCCAATCTTTGCTCTTCGTCTTGTTCGTCTTTGTTTTGTTAGTTCCTTGATTTTTAGAGTGTCTTAGAACTTATGTAGTTTTAGTATTGGTTTGCTTTTGTGTCTTTCAAAAAAAAATTTCTGCGAGAAAATCAATTTTCATAACCTAAAAATTGGCCAAAAATAAAGTTTCCCGAAATATTCCAGAAAATTCTTCTTAAAATTTTTCATGAAAAAAGGGGCAGAGGGGCTCCTGGTATGACCTAGGGGGACCCACCAGGACGACACACCCCCTGGTGGCACGGCCAGCCCAGGGGCGGCCTGGCCCTGGTTGGGCCACCCATGGCCCTCAACTTAGCCTCCTTCCAGCCACTTCTTTCTCTCTCCCGAAAACACCGGAAAACTTTGCATAGCTCGAGTTCTTGATGTTCTTGCTCCCGATTTTCGATCTCCTTGCTCAGCCCATCTTTCCTGCTAATTTTTGGAGGGATTGCTCACCGATATGTGCCTCCTCCGCTTATCCAATTATATTTTTGATTGGTGGATTGTATCTTGAGTATTTTGCTACTATAGGTGACAGGTTGTGTGAGCTTGCATGCTTGTTCTATGCTTAGAGATTTCATTTTCATGCATGTTTAGCCCGCTAGCAGGTTCCTATAGTATTTCCTCATCATTCATTAACTTGTAAATCACTTTGGTCTGATGTTTATCTAAAAATTTCATAAAATAAGATGAGTGACTACCAGCTGAATCAACATGAATTAAGGGTACCAGAGGTTATGAAAGTCCACCATGAGGAGGAAGTTTTATCTTCCACTCATCCATGCCCAGAATTCATGCGAGCTGCAAGGATATTTTAGGATTTCCAAACTCTAATTTCTAATGCATGGTTGGAGAATTTTGTTGGAAAAGAACCCTACCAATATGTGAAACTAACTATGTCTATTGTGCAGGATTCGTTTTAGTTGGTCCTTGCCTAACCCCATGGTTCACTATAAAATTTACAATATAGCTGTAAACGTCCCTTTTGATGATTTTTGTGCAGCTATTAGAGTCCCACAGTGGGGTTCATGTGAGAAGATTAGGGAGAGGCCAACGCCACTCATGGACTTATATGCGAAGATTTTCCAAGGATGCAGCTTCTCAAAGGAGAGTGGTAAAATTCGGAATATTCATCTCCCATCTATTCATTATTTTGCCTATTTCATTGCCAAGTGTGTTCTTGCTAGGAAGACTGCTAGTAAGTTATCTTCATTTGATATATCTTTTATCTCAATTGCTTTGACTAGGTATAGAACTTATAACTTGGGTGCTTTGATAGCTTTCCTTCTTATTGCTAACCGCGAGAAAGGTGGAATTTGTGGAGGCCTCATTGCCTCTCGTTTGCTAGTTTTGCATGGTTTAGCGCCTTATCATTCATACTTGTAGTTTCCCATAGAGAGACTTGATCTCAATTCCATGATAGAGCATAAATTTGTTTCTTCTTGGGCTAGTTTGAGCGAGTTACCTGATGAAATAACCTTTGTCAAGAGTGGTTGGAGAGGGGGTAAGTCTGAGAAAGTAGTCCCTTTGCATGCACCTTGTTTGTTTAACTTTGATACCAGGAAAGGATGGTCACTCACGGAGGAAGAACTTGACACATACATGGTGGAGCTCTCCCAGCAAGAGGAGAATGTTGGAGAGTATGTCGAAGATAATTCTGTTCAACCCTCCAACATGGGGGAGTCTTCGTACCAGCAGCCCTCTTATGATTGGGGCGCTTCTTGTTCTTCATCGTGGGGGCCTGATTATGATCATTCCTATGATGATCCACCGGCTCAGGGTTACTACCCGCTTTTTGATTGATCTCCACTTAGGCCAAAAGCCTAAGCTTGGGAGGAGGCATACCGACACCACACTCATCTACATATCATGTTTCATCGGTACTTTGTATATCCATGTTTTGCTTTCTTTTTAGTTTTTTTTCTGCTTTCCAAAACAAAAAAAGAACAAAAAAATCGTTGTTTCTCTTTGTTTGTTTCTTTGTCTTTTGGCTTTGGTTTTCTATTAGAAAATTCCAAAAACATTTTGTTTTGTTTGATTTTGCCTTTAGTGTTTGCTTTAAAAATCGAAAACCCAAAAAAATTTGTTTTCTGAAGTTCGTTGCAGGGTTCAGCGGTCCTTAGTGACTCCTTCGGAGTTTTGTTTCATGTTATTATTCAAGTCACACAAGTGAAAGGCAATAATGATGATTAATGACAACTCGAGGTGTGGTAAGAGGCTGGTAATGAACTCTATTTGTCTTCATTTTTGTACGTATACTGGGCATGCTTAGTCTGTTCATGTAAGGTGTATGTTATTTAATGGATGCTTAGTAGTTCTTGCTCTCTTATGATTAGATACAACTTGCTAATAGTTTGTAGCATGTCATATGAATGTTTGCTTGCATTGTTCTATTCATAACTTGGTATGACATTGTGGTATCCTCTTCGGAATGCTTCATTTGAATCGACTTGGCACATGCTCATGCATGCATATGACTGAACGAAAGTCAGTTAAGCCCCGATGATTTATTTTGCCTTAGAGTTCTTGTATCACTTTTATGCCATAATTAATTTTGTTTTGTTGCAAGCATGATTGTGACAGTTATTCCTCTCTCATTTGTTGCTCCCTTTTCTATTGCTAACCTTCACTTGCACTGATTATGAGCTCTACTCGTGCTTCCAACTCCCCAAAACCAATATTGTCAAAAGTGTCCACCATATCTACCTATTAGCATCATTGCTATTCCGTGCATATTTATTATGCCTTGCTTTCTTCCAAATAAAATGTTTTCTTGTTTTGAGAAAGTTAGTTAGTCAAGCTCTCACGAACTTGATGGCACACTTTTTTTTGTTGCACTTAATAAATCTAAACCATTGTGACTGTCCATGAAAGTTATATGCTTGCAAATTATAGGCTGGGAGTTAGCAGAACCGTGCTGTCACGGGGAACGCTTTCAACACCTATAAATATTATCCCGTTGATATCATGCTCTTTTGTTTACGGATGTCAGCGGTGTGAAATAAAAGGGGATCTTGTAAGTCCATGGAGTTATGTATATGTGTTAGAGAAACGCCTGGGCCGCTAGCCTAAGCCATGCCTAATCATGGTGGAAACATGTAGCATCACCATAGTGAGCAATCTATGAAGCATTCTTCTTATAAAAAAGGAGAGATAGAAAAAGAGAAGAAAAAAAGAGAAAGAGGAAAGAAGAGAAAAAGCAGCATTTTCCCATGGTAAATAAGAAGATTGTTGAGATGCTCATTGTCTATTGCCTTGTCATTTTGATATGGGATATCTCCTGTGTCATATGGGGCAAGGGGTATCCCGTTGGCGGTTCTCTATGATACACATATATTTAAAATGACAAGAACTTACCGGTAACTAAAGTTGAGTAACATGAGGAACGTCCCTCGTATTCAAGGGACATGAGATTTCCAGTTTATGGTCTGTCAAGCATATAACTCATATTGGACCTCACTTTAAACTTAACCATCTAAAGATGCCTATGATAGGGGCAATGAGAGCTCAAAGATAATGAGTAGCATACTTTTAGCATTTGGAAACCTTTTCACTTCTTTGTTGAGTCACCACTTATTCTATGAGCACCTTCTTGAGAGCATAGTTGTCATTCTTAGTGTAATGTGCTTGTCTCAAAACTTGGTTAATTATGACATAACTTTGATGCTTGTATCTTTGATATCTTTACTTCTAGTCTTCACTTGAACTTCAGAGGTGCCTTGGCGTTTATGTTTTTCTCCACAATCAAAGGCAAGCGAGATACAACTCTATCATACCTTCTTATGAGCATTGCAATGTTGTTTATGCTTATGTTTCATGCTACTTATTATTGTGTTGGAATCTCTTCATATCTTGAATGACTATTGAGTATACTTAGTTGCATACTCCTTATTATGAATTGTCTAAGTATTGCTCACATGCTGAGAATATATACATCATATGAAGCAAATGTGTTCATGAAAGTTTCTTTTATCGCACTCAGTTTTCAACTGAATTGCTTGAGGACAAGCAATAAGCTAAGCTTGGGGGGAGTTGATACGTCCAAAACTTATGTACTTTCCCGAACACTTTTGCTATTGTTTCTCTTCTAATTTGTGTGATTTGGATACAACTAACACGGATTGGCGCTGTTTTCAGCAGAATTGCTTTGGTGTCTCGTTTTTGTGCAGAAAATCAACTTTCAGGAAAAATCCCGGAAAATATCGCAAAACTCCTATTTTACCAGAAGACTCACGGAGCCAGAAGATGAGACGGAAGAGGGTCACGAGGGGCCCACACCCCCTGGCCGCGCGGCCAGCCCAGGCCGTGCCTAGGGGTGGTGAGGCCACCTCGGGCACCCCCTCAGTCTCCCCCTTCGCCTACTTAAGCTCTCCGACCTAAAAACAGAGGGGGTTGATGTTTTCCAGATAGAGTTCCGTTGCGCCTCTAGCACCAGAAACCGTGATTCAGAATCAGAAACTCCATTCTGGCACCCTGCCGGGATGGGGATTTGGAGGAGATCATTGCCATCATCATCACCAATGCCTCTCCATAAACCATCCATGTTTCCCCAATCCATGAGTCAGTAATCCCCCGCTGTAGGCTATGGGATGGTAGGGATTGGATGAGATCTATCATGTAATCGAATAAGATTGTTAGAGCATGGTGCCTAGTATCTTTGTTAGTGCTTTTTGACATTGTTGCAACTTGTTGTGCTTAATCCTTGTCACTAGGGCCCGAGTGCCATGATATCAGATCTGAACATGTTATTGATTCATGATGATAGTATTGTTTGTGATCTTATCTGCAAGTTGTTTACACATATTATTGTCCGGAAGCAAAGGTCCTGAAGTGACAGAAATTGGGACAGACGGAGGGGATGGCTGTGATATGAGGATCACATGTGTTCACGGATTGTTAATGCTTTTACCCGGTACTCTATTAAAAGGAGTACCTTAATTGCAAGTAGTTTCCCTTGAGGCCCCGCTGCAACGGGCTGGCAGGACAAAAGATGTTGTGCAAGTTCTCATTGCGAGCGCGTATGACTATATATGGAACACATGCCTAGTACTTGGATGCTTTATCTTATTTATCTGCAAATGCCCTAGATCTTGAAATTACATGAATAGTCTTATCCATGCAACGCCCGTCCATCCATCCCTATGCCTACCGCACTCAAATCCTGTTATTTGTTGCTATTGTTACTCCTACCTTTATTTTACTGCTACTGTTACTTTGTTATTGCTACTACAAAACTGTTGCTACTGATAAACTATTGTGAGCAAGATTATTTCCAGGTGCAGCTGAATTGACAACTCAGTTGTTAAGGCTTATAAGTATACTACTTGTGGGTCATCACCTCGCACGGCTTCGCGTGCGATCTCCCAGCCTTCCTCGTTGAGGTTGATCTGGTTGTAGGCGCGATTGCACCCTTTAGTGGCTCTAGCCGCTCTGTTAGCCGGGTTTCCCCTGTTTCCCTCGTTCTCAACCTGAGGGTTGGGAGGGGTATGGCACCCAAACCTAGCGGTGGATCTGCTCCATTGTTGACGTCGCCACCATGGATGAAGGCGCACAGGTAGCGGTCACGGAGTGGGTCATTGCTGTGGCAGCTCTCAGATCCGGAACCATAGGTTCCTTCATCCGAAGGGGGATTACACAGATCGGAGATGTAGTTGATTCTGTCATCCGAATTGCCCGCCAATGGCGACGTACACAGGGCGTCAATGGGTGGGACCCACGAAGTGGGCCTGATGGATGGAAGTGGCACCTGCTCTGGGAGGTGGAGGGTGCCGGTCTGCCCCACCTAGAAGCAGAAGCTCCCTAATAGCATCTCGAGCCCATCACCTACGGACTCGAAATCTTTCAGGGTGGCCGGTGAGTGGGTGGTGAAGTTGAAGGCTCCGAAGAGGAGGTGACTCTCTGTCACTGAGGAATCGTAGATCGCTCCGGATGGAACCGTCACGACTGCACGATCAACGTCCCCGCTTCCCATAGATGGTGCCAATTGACGAGGGTTCGACTCGTCAATGCCCATTGTTATGGATTTGGGTTTTGGAGAAGATGGGGATGCTAGAAGTCATGGAAAGGTTAACAGGCAAGCAACACGGGGACACGAGGTTTACCCAGGTTCAGGCCCCCAGAGGGAAAACCCTACTCCTGCTTGTCTATTCTTGATTGCAGCGGAATCAAAGGTTACAAGGGTGCGCAGATGCAATCTGGCGTAGAGGTGTGTGTATGAGGTGTTGAGATCCTTCTCGCCGTACCCTCCTGGACTTTATATATAGGCCAGGTCCCAGGATAGGTCAAGTCGGTTAGAGGTTAGGGTTGATACCCTTTGAAATTCTATCTAATCTAGACTTGTCCTCCAAGGAGTCGAATTCACCACGAGCTTGGTCCACCCAAAATCTTCCTGGATTGCAAATCCTCGCGTGGGCCTTCCTTGGGCTGGACCGGGTATACCAATGTGGTGCACCCGTAGGGTATATCCATGTCAGTTGGAAACAACCTTGACTAGTTCAATGGAGACTAATATGGAAGAGATTCGCCAAATGATTATGCGTCTCTCCGGACCCACAGCCCCACCTCCATCTTCCTCTGAGGCCGCCACACCACAATCTAAGCAAAATGGTAACACCGAATCCAAAGAAGATGATGTGGTAAGTGATGGCACTGGTAAGAGATCCTCCTCAAAAAACAGAAGTGGTAAGTAGGAATATAGTGAGGTCCCTCGTGCATATTCACCTGATCCACCTATCCCTCACCCTCATATAAACAATAGGGGTGATCCACCCAAGCTTTCTGCATCTTCTTTTAATCAATGGAAATTTTTGATGAAATCTCATGTGTGCATCTCGTCCATTGAAGTATGGAAAATCATCGAGAATGGTCTTCATGTTGGAGATCCAAACAACCTAACAAGAAGAGAGGTTGTGGATAGCCAACTCAATGCTACGGCCCTACACATGATCCAGCTTGGTGTGGGTCTCAAGGACATGCCCCACATAGAACATCTCAGCACCGCAAAGGAAGCTTGGGATGCCCTCACCGAGCTCTTCATTAGAAATGAAAGAATGAGAAGGAATGGGTATGATTCCTTGAGTAACCAAGCTAAAGGTTTTTATATGATGGATGGCGAAGATCACGAGGATATGTATAGAAGACTCAAGTCAATAGCCACCACATTCAGAAATCATGGTGCCTCCCATATTGATGACGCGTGGATCAAAATAAAATATGTTAGTGCTCTTATGCCATTTGAGCCTATAGATTTCAAGAGCCTCCAAGTAGACACAATTACCACCAAATGACTTCCAATGAGGTAATGCAAGAAATGGCAGCTTTTGAGGTGACCGCCAATAATGTCGAAGACGCTCGTGCTCGAGCCATTGGAATGTAGAAGGAGGTCAATGTGGCCTTGAAGGAAAGTGTTGCTGAACAAGATGATGATGATATTGAAGCTATGGACTATCCCGAGGATGTAAAGAGGGCTCATGGTGAGTACATGGCCTTCTATGCCTGAAATTTTTGGAAGGACCCCGCAAAAGCCAAATCTGAACTTGAACGCAAGAGTGGGTCAAATGGAAGAAGGGAAATGGTCCTATGTTGAGAACATGCTTTAACTATGGAGACCGGCTGCACTTTGTAGATGAGTGTCCATATCAAAGTAGAGAAGATAATGGAGGTACGCTCAACCTCAAAGAAAATTCAAAGGCTCCACAGAAAAAGAAATTTGTGAATAAGAATGCTCCATTCAAAAAGCAACCAAAGATTGTCTTGGTGGCTCAAGAGGGGTATTCATCTGGAAGTGAAGATGAAGAAGATGATGATATCTCACGAGAGGTGGCATCCATAGCCACCACATCAACATTGGCATCTCTCTTCGTACCTAATGAAAACACCATCAACAAGAACGTCACTTGCCTCGTGGCAAGAGGTTCTGAGGTATCATCTTCAACCACTTCCTTTCCTAAGACTATGATTGACATGGATCACTCTACTAGTCTTAAGGTTAAGGAAGAAATTATTGCTTTGGACTATTTTATCACTAACTTGCAAGGTGAGCACAAAATACATTTTAAGACTCTCATGGACCAGCTTGCTCAAAACAAAGTGCTCCTTGAAGAAAAGGGCAGAATTGAAAGGGAGGATGCAATGGAAATTGCATCTCTAAAAAATGCTCTAGAGGAAGAAGAAGAGGCTCGAGTCTCTTTGGAAGATAGAATTGAGTCAATCGAGAAGTCACGTGAAGAAGTTGTGATCAAGCTAGCAAAAGAATGTGACAATGCAGTAGCCAAAGCAAAAAATTGAAGAAAGAGAGAGTTGAATTTGAGGCTACTCATGCTAGACTCTCTCAAGAATTGGAGAAACTTGACATTGCTCACAAGGCTTTGGAATGTGAACACTCTATTCTCAATGAGTCTCATGATTAGCTTCAAACTCGACTAAGGAAATATGATATTCCTAGCACTTCTACATCGACATGTGCACATGAAGAAGTCCATGAATAAAATGCTAGGCTAAAGGATGATCTTGCCAAGGCGTATACTTCCAAAGGTAAGGAAGTTATTGATGTGGAAAGAAAAGGTGGAGCTATGGAAAATAGGGACTTGGTTATGTCTCCAAGTCCAAGACGAAGAAGAACAAGCAAAAGAATACCAAGAAGACACAAGCCAAGACAAGCACCATAGAAAAGAACATCATAAAGGACAAAACTAATTATATTGGTTTTGCAGGGACTAACAATCCTAATTATGAGTTGTTTCTGATTATTATGGTGATGTATATGCTAGTTTTGTAGGTACTTATGATAGTTATATATATTGGTCTATTTGGGTGCCAAAGAACCATGTTACTAATATGAGAGGACCCATTAGAAAATGGGTACCTAAAACAGGGAAATAACTTTCTTGCAGGGATATGCTTCCGCTGGATCTAAATGGGTGCTGGATAGTGGATGCACTAGTCATATTACCAAAAGAAAAGAGATCATCATGGAGATGAGGCCTAATCATGATCATATAACCGTCTCCTATGGTGACAAGTCAAAATCTGAGGTACTAGGTCTTGGCAAGGTTGTGGTTTCCCACGATATCTCTCTCGTGGACGTCATGCTTGTTGAGACCCTCGGTTACAAATTACTTTATGTCCATGCCCTTGGTAAGATGGGATTTGATGTTTTTTATGATGGTGATTTAGTGGTACTCTTGTGGAGAAAGTATCTAATGGTCTCTTTTGTTGGGTATGTCGAAAATGACCTATATGTGGTGGACTTTTCGGGGAAAACCACTACAGGTCTGATGTGCCTATTCGAAAAGGCCGACGCGGGTTGGTTATGGCATCGCCGTCTAGCCCACGTCAACATGAGAACATTACAAAGTCTCAACCATGGTGGACACATCCTTGGACTAAAAGAAAATGTTTCCTTTGACAAAGATCGTGTTTGCAGGGCTTGTGTTGAAGGAAAGATGCATGATTCGCCTCACAAGAGGAAGACTATTATATCATCAAAGAGGATTTTGGAGTTACTTCATGTGGATCTCTTTGGTCCTCCGTCTCATGCAAGCCTCGGTGGGAAGAAGTATTGCCTGGTCATACTTGATGACTATTCAAGATACACATGGGTCTACTTTTTCAAGTTGAAAAGTGAGACTCAACAAACTATCATTGACTTTGCCAATGAGGTTCAATGTCAACACAATGTCCCAATATTGGCAATAAGAAGCGACAAAGGCTCCAAGTTCAAGAACTACACCCTGAACAGATTTCTAAGTGAAGAGGGGATAAGACATCAATATTACGCTGCGTACACCCCTCAAAAAAATGGTGTAGCCGAGAGGAAAAATCGGACTTTAATGGATATGGCAAGGTCTATGTTGGATGAATTCAAGTCACCATACAACTTTTGCGCTGAAAGCTATTTCCATTGTGTGTCACTCATCAAATCGGCTTTACCTCCGCAAAATCTTGGACAAGACTCCATATGAGATACTTACCGGTAACAAGCCCAACATATCCTATTCCTGGGTATTTGGTTATAAGTGTTTCTTTATCATTAAAGGAGTTTGTTTGTCTAAATTTGAGTCTAAGGCTTTAGAAGGTATTTTTGTTGGTTATTGTAGAGTCCCAACCTTATAAGGTAGAGATCACTGTGTTTACAATGCTAGTCCCTGGATCGAATAGCTAGCATCCACAGTTTAATATGTAATATCAAGAAACAAAGGTCATAATAAAACTTTATAACCAGGAATAAAATAATTCATTACATCTTACATAGCTCATTTGGCTATCTCATTACAATGCAACAGAAATATCTATATAGCATGGAGTCCTTCATCTTCAAAGTGCCACAGGCAATCATGTTGGTTGTAGACGTAATCCTATTCAACACACTTCACTAACATCAAACAAACATGCAACATAATAAGTTACAGCCACAAGGGTCAATACATTTGAATTGTATTGGCAAGTGTTACTATGGTAGAATAGTGGTATCTATCATCTATATGCATTTGGCTAAGTGGAGCTTAGGCTTGCTTTGCTCAAAATAAGGTTTTCCTTATTAGTTGAAAACACTAAGTTTTTGTTTGTCAAAATCACCCAAGGAACAACCAATATAATTGGTTAACCTTTAACCCTTGTTCAACCACAAGCTTTTAACTTAGAAATTGGGATGAGGAGATCATTGATAGCTTCCATGTCTTGATGCTCAAATTGTCCATTGCCAGGGACATGGCTAAGTACTTAGATTTTACTCTCTCGAGAGGTGGTGCACTTTACCCACAAGACTCGGCATGCATCGAGACAAGATCTTTCAGAAGTGTAACAACCCAAAAATATAAAACAATGATCATCAAACTCTAATCACTAAAATTAGGGTTAACAAAAACTTTGATTAATTAAAATCATATGATTGCATGTGTGAATGAGATGATTTGATAAATGCATGAATGAACTTGTGTGATTAACCTAAATAGAAAGAAAGGGTTTAAAGATGAATATAACATCATCTAAAACATTTCCAAGCAGAAACCAATCAAGAGAAAATAAAAAACAATTCAAATAAAGCAAATGGTCATTTTTGCCAATCTTGCTCATTAGGTCACTTTGAGTGTTTCTAGTCCAAGATTTCAAACAGAAACTTTCCCAATTCTTTTCACCCTTGTTATAACAAGTAAACGTGGATCAAAGCCCACCTTTAAAACTTACAGAAACATTTGGTAACCTCATTCAAATCATAATTCAAAATTGAATCTTTATCATATGTGAAGATCACCCATTTTCAAAACCCAACCAAACCAGTGCCCCTTAACTAATCCAACTAACCAGACACTCCCTAGTATGTTCCTAGCAAACCCACCAAGTTTGAATCCAAAATTCAAATTTGAATCTCTTGCGGCCATTTTATCAAACACCTTGCAGATACAAATCAAACAAACATCAAACACTATAGTGTGCAGTAATTTTGGCCTAACTTGTTCCCTATCTAGCTCACTCTACACCCTCAGTAGATCATCTAACTTGTTTAACCCCTCTAGCTCACTCTAAACCAGACCATGCCATTAATGGCAAGCATGCCGGGCCTCACCTTGCCACCCCATTATTGACAGCAAGCTAGGAGCAGTCCATATTGCCCCGTACCACTTCGCCCCTCACCGTCTCACTAACATGTGGGGACAGCCACTTAACCAGCCCGCGCGTGCGCTGTGCGTAGTGGGCCAGCCCAGTAAAACATCCCGCGCGACCCAACAATTCAAATTTACTTTTATTCATTTATTTTCAAACACAGTTCTGTACCTAGATTCAAAAATCAACCCAGCTCGATTCACTAAACCAAAATGCATGAAACCAATTTTGATAGAAAGGTACTGAAATGCTTAATCCAAGACCGTTGGATTCAAACCATTTGGATGTATAGATCAACCATGGTAAAAATAACAAGGCGGAAGCTTTTCTGCATTCAAATATTTTTCAAAATTCAACCATAAGAGTTTTTGAGTTGATCCAACTCTCAAAAACCACATTTGATCATACCTTTCAGAATATCTAAAAACATATGGGTTTACTTGTAGAGATAATTTTCAAGTAATAAAAGAATGCCACATAGGCATTTCTAGTCACTTTATTTAATTAAAATAAAAAGGTTAAACCTTATTAAATTGTGACACCACTTTAAATCACATTCCCATGTACTAAAATATGTGATGATGACATTTTTCAACATGATCCCATGTTTGAGTTGGAGAATATTAAATCTTAAGTAGTTTTTCAATGAGTAGAAATTACTTTTCTCAAATTAAAATAAATAAGACAAGTGCTTTAATCTTGTAATGATAGTGATGATGATAGACCATCTAGTGTGAACCTTTGAGTGATGTTTAGAAATAGTTAAGTATTGTTTGGTGATTGTGTACCTCGTATTTATTTATAGACGCTAGTACCGACCAAGGATACGAGGAGGAAGGAGGATACTACGAGGAAGAATCCGAGGAGAACTTCAGCCACTGCTTTGCACAAGGCAAGCTAACACTTGCAACTTAGCAAGCTAACACTTGCAAGATACCCTACTTATGCAAGCTACTACTTGCTTGTTACTATGCCAGTCATATGCCTTAAGCATATGTGATTATACCCACTTGACCCACCATCCTAGTTTTACTTGCAAGCTTAGTATTTTATTTTCTTTATTAAAAGCTTTCTATCAAAAGTTTACTAAGTGACTTGTAGATTCTATAAATATAATTGAAGGTAGCATAAATAGCATAAAACTTGGCCTAAGTTAGATAATCTTAATGTCATCCTAAGACATGAGATTAACTTAGATAAGATACACTTGTTTATTACCCACCATTAGTATTTACCCCCACTTGTATAGGCTAGTGCTACGCATAAAAATTGATCAACTATAGATGGGAACACTTGGTGAAAATGGTTAAGAAAACCTTAGAATGATGAGTCATTCTACTGAAATGTTTTGACATGTGTTCTTGAACACCAGATGATTTTGATGATGAAAATGTTGAGGCATGAGCCTTAGCCCTTTATAAAACTGATGGTGGTCTGGAGGCGATACCATTCCAATTTTACCGTCCAACCACAATACCCGAAAATTGGGTAGGGCTTGACTGGAAATTTATATACCTTAGTATGGGTTCCCTTGCAGCCAAGGTCTAAGCTGAGGCTACCTTGTGAAGATTGTCCACCTGTGCAGTACCCAAGATGACAGTTGGTCATGGTTGGGAGGCCAAACTCACAGGAGAGGTGCCTATACTAGGGCGTGTAATTGAAAGGTTAAGATTGATTATCCGCATACTGAGTATGGTAAATTCAGGATTGTTCCTGATGGATGTATCGAATGTTGTGGTGAAAGTGTACAATCTCTGCAGAGTGTCAAACTATTCGAATAGCCGCGTCATGATTATGGACAGTTAGTGGCATCTTGCCCCGTCAGATGTTTTCAAAACCACTTGTGAAATGTTTTGTGACTTTGACTTGACCACAACAGAGTTGTGACATGAAATGCAAGTGCCCACTTAGGTGTTATAAAACCTTCAACTACCTTTCTTTGCTTATGAACTTCATAGAGGTAAATCTGGCTTTTGCAAAACAACCCTAGAGCTTATTATCCTACTACACCACCCCCTTAACTTGTTAGTATTAGTTTGCGAGTACTTAAAGAGTACTCATGGCTTTGTCCCTGGCTATTCCCGTGGCCAGACTATGAAGAGGAGTACCAGGATGATGAACCGCATGAAGGTTATGACAATTAGGATCATCTCCCATCGTCAGTATTGCCTGTGAGCCCGAGGATGGAGCTTCTCCTACGCTATCATTAACTTTACGTTATTCCACTGCTTGAGTTGTATTAAGAACTGGATCATGAGATCCTTATTTGTGTAAGACCTTATGTATGGTTTGTAATGGATGATGTACTGTGATATCCAAATTTGTTATGTCTCGCAAAAATTGTAATCCTGGGATGGCGATGTATGGCATAACAGGCATCTGGGATTAAAAATCCGGGTGTTGACAAGTTGGTATCAGAGCCATCCTGACCATAGGAGACCCTAGTTAGAATGGACGTTTTAATCAAAAACTTGGTTTCAAAACCAAAGGAAGTGAGTATTTACAAAAACGTATTCTCATTCTTATCACTTGGATTCTTTCCTGAAAATTCATATTCCTCAAAAATTCTTGCCAAGTACATAAATTTGACACACTTGATCACTCTACTAACTTACTCATCCTATATTCTTATAGATGGACGTGAAGTACATCAAGTTTTGTCGGTTGGGGAATGGAGGAGACCTCATCTTTGAGCGTGACTTGGACCAGCTATCGGAGATGCTGGAGCGTCCACACCCCGAGTTCTTCGGAGCTCATCTCAATAATCAGGAAGGAGAAGATCTACAGTGGCTAGTTGTGGTAATTCTGTGAGGAAAGATTGAACCTCCCACTGCAGAGGGAATATAGTTCACCTTAAGAGAGAACAACTGGCTCGATGGACTTGCCAGGGCCATGCAGGAAGCTCTTGCCCGTCTGTGTGGGCAGAGTATCAATCAGATCAAGGGTATCCGTTTTGAGTTCTATCCCAGGATTGATGTTATGGGACAGCCACTGGAGGCTCCATATCACCCTAAGCTGAAGAGTCAATTGGACCACCTCAGCTTCATGATGTACGACCGTCAGAAGGAGTTGGACAATGCCCGTTCCTACGCCAACCACAAGTACGCCATCGCCAAGAAGAAGGATCAGACCCTCTCCATGCTATTGAAGGATCGCAAGTCTCGTCGCCGTCAGCTCAACAAGAAGGAGCGCATCATTTCTCGTCTTCGCCACCAGATCACGGATTTGGAGGAGACCATCCACGAGAGAGATATGCAGCTGGAGGAGAGGGAGAATGGCGGGGAATACCTTCGTGGAGACCCCTACTCCTATCTCAGTGATGATGATGACTTTCTGGAGGATCAGGCCATGGACTTCTTCACCGATGAGGATGATTTCGCCTTCATCGATAATGATGATGATAATGATGATGATGAGGATGATGAGGACAATGACTCCGAGGAGTAGTAGCACTTGAGAACTAGCGTTAGTGAGTTGTAGTCGGTCCCACTATATCGTAGTTTCCAGAATGGTTCCTAAAACCATTTGTTTTCCTTTGTTGTGGTGTGTGTTTGTATTGTGTGCTATGAATGAATGAAAAGCAAGTTGCTAGAAAAATCTGAGTCAAACTTCAAAAACTATTAAACAACCCCTGAACCTTAGAAATTTCCCTCTTTTCTCATGATCTATCTCAATCTTCAGCTGCCTCGTGGAGGAAGCGGTTCATCCCCGCACCCGATGTTGTAGATCTTGAAAATGTTGGTTTCTGACCGTGAAGCTAAATGAGCCAAACGTCAAGCCAACTTAGCCACCTTTCAACACATCGCCCAGATGGCCAACAACAATTAAGGCCATGGAAATTAGGAAAACCATGGATCTAAGCTCAAGAATTTCCAGAACACCAATCCACCTGTTTTCACTAAGTCAGAAGAGCCCCTAGATGCAGATGATTGGCTGCAAACCATGGAAAATAATCTGGAGGTCGCAGGAGTGGAAGCTAACGATAAAGTTCTGTTCACCACCCACTATCTGGCCGGAGATGCAAGAGCATGGTGGAACACCATTCGTGCAATGACCGGAGGTCAGATGATGACTTGGGATGAATTCAAGGTCAAGTTCAGCAGAACCCATGTGCCACCGGGTTTAATCAAGAGGATGAGAGATGAATTCAGGGAACTGAAGCAAGGAAGGATGACCGTAGTGGAATACCGTGACAAATTCTTGTCATTGGCTAGGTATGCACCAGATGAGATTGAACCGAAGCCAAGAAGAAGGACAGATTCTTGAATGGTCTGCATGATGAGATGCAGACGATGTTAGTCAATATCCCCTTTGCTGACATTGAAGCCTTAGTTGACTCTGCCATTCAGATGGAAGGAAAGATCAGCCAAGGCAATGAGAACCGCAAGCGCCACATGATGCATCAACCAGGAACCCACCATACACCAAAGTATTTCCCCAACCCATCTCTAGGATTTGCCCCGAGAACCAACAGAACCCCGATGAACCGTCCGACCTATCCCAACCGTGGAAACCCAAGGCTCGGAGGAAACAACAACAACCCTAGAAACTCCAGCAATTTCAACCGTGCACCACCCAAGTTCAACAACAACAATGCCGCCACCAACCCCAACACTTCCCCAAGGACTAGAAGCAATGATGTGCCTGTTGCAGCGAACGACAAGTCGCAAGTGACTTGTTATGAATGTGGAACCAAGGGTCACTATTCCAATGAGTGACCCAAGAAGATTTCCGCGGCCCCCAATGCAAATGCCCCAGCTCAGCAGCAGCGTCGTGTTCAGCCTGGAAGAAGATTTGCCCTAGGAAACTCGCTCAACCGCAACAGCTGTCTTTTTCTCATGCATGCTAAAGAAGCCCAGGAAGCGACAAATGTCTTGCTGGGTATGTTTTCTGTTAACTCAGTACTTGCAAGAGTGTTGTTTGATTCTGGAGCATCGCACTCATTTGTTACTGAAGAATTTGCATGCACTAGTAAGATTCAACCAACCAAATTGAAGCATGTTATGATTGTTCAAATACCTGGTTCAACCACCAAAGCTAGGAAAATTTGCAAAGCCGTCCCTATCCGAATCCATGGCATAGATTTTTATGCTAATCTAATACTACTCGGAACTAAAGGCTTGGAAGTAGTACTAGGAATAGATTGGATGTCCAAACACAAAGGATTAATTGACTGTTCCAAGAAAGCCATAACCCTGACCAGTACAGCCGGAATATCAGTTGAGCATGTGTCTGAAACGTTGCCCCGTCAATTCAAGTGCAACAAGAGTATAGCCCAACCTACCATTGACCAAGTTCGGATAGTCTGTGAATACCCCGATGTATTTCCAGATGTTTTCCCCGGTATGCCCCCAGATCAGGATATTGAGTTTATCATTGAACTAATACCTGGAACTGGACCCATAGCCTAGAGACCATATAGCATGAACCCGTCTGAACTAATAGAACTGAAGAAGCAACTGGATGCCATGCTGGAAATTGGACTGATTCAACCAAGTGCTTCACCTCGGAGATCCCCTATTTTGTTCGTGGACAAGAAAGATGGAGGTAACCGTTCGTGTACGGATTATCGGAAGTTGAATGATGTCACTATCAAGAACAAGTACCCACTGCCGAAGATAGAAGATTTGTTTGACCAGTTGACTGGTGCCAAAGTGTTTTCTAAGATTGATCTTAGAACTGGCTATCATCAACTCAAGATTCGTGCAAAGGATATTCCAGAGGCTTCCTTTACCACCAGATATGGATTATACGAGTATATTGTCATGTCTTTTGGATTAACCAATGCCCCCGCTTATTTCATGAATCTCATGAATAAGATTTTTATGGACTTCCTGGATAAGTTTATTGTTGTTTTCATCGATGACATTCTGATTTATTCCAAATCGGAAGAAGAACATGAGCTGCACCTAAGGACCATTCTTGGAACCCTTAGAGAGCATCAGCTATATGCCAAGTTTAGCAAAATGTGAATTCTGATTACAGGAGGTAGGATTCCTCAGACATATCATATCAGCCGGAGGAATTGTCGTTGACCCTAGGAAGGTGAAGGATGTCGAAGATTGGCAAGCCCCAACCACTCAAACCCAAGTTCGTGCATTTCTCGGATTAGCGGGATACTACCGCATGTTCGTAGAAGGCTTCTCGAGTATTGCCAGACCCATGGCCCAGTTTCTGAAGAAGGACAAGAAGTTTGAATGGACGGACAAATGTGAAGCGAGTTTTCAAGAACTCAAGAGAGGATTGATTTCAGCCCCAATCTTGATCATGCCGGATATCATGAAGCCCTTTGATGTGTATTGTGACGCATCCACGATCGGTCTCGGATGTGTGTTAATGCAAGAAGGCAAAGTTATATCTTATCTATCCCGACAACTGAAACAACATGAACAGAATTATCCAACCCATGACCTTGAACTAGCAGCTGTAGTTCTAGCCCTGAAGACATGGAGGAATTACCTGATGGGAAACCGTTGTGAGATTTATTCGAATCACAAGAGATTGAAGTATATATTCACTCAGAAGGAGCTGAATATGAGACAGAGAATATGGATTGAGCTAATCAAGGATTATGATCTGGACATTCACTATCACCCCGGTAAAGCCAATGTGGTAGTAGATGCCCTTAGCAGATTGCCGTGCCGCCTGAACTCCATGATTTTGAAGGAGCAACCAAGTTTGCACAAAGAGATGGAAGATTTCTGAATGGAATTAGTAAGTGAAGGATTTTTGGCTAGCATAGAACTTCAACCCACTTTGATCAGTCAGATCAAGGAGGAGTAGAAAGGAAATGCTAGTATCGACGGAATCAAACGGTGCATCAGTACAGGAAAAGTACCCGGATTCACAGAAGACGAAGAACGAGTTCTGTGGTACAAAGGATGCCTTTGTGTACCAGCATATTAGTAATTGAAAGAAGTGATTTTGAAAGAGGCCCATGATACTCTTTATTCTATCCACCCCGGAGGAACAAAGATGTATCAGGATTTGAAGGAACAATTTTGGTGGCATAAGATGAAGAGAGAAATCGTAAGCTATATCGCCGAGTGTGATATCTGTCAGAGAGTCAAGGTGAGACATCAAAGACCTGCAGGACTATTGCAACCGCTATAGATTCCGGAATGGAAATGGGATTCCGTTGGAATGGACTTTATCACTGGATTGCCTACTTCTAGTAGGGGAAATGACTCTATATGGGTCATAGTTGACAGATTGTCCAAAGTCGCCCATTTCTTACCAGTCAAGACCACATACCAGAGTTTGAAGCTAGCGGAGTTATACATCGCTAGAATCGTCAGTTTGCACGGAGTCCCCAAGAACATTGTAACGGATCGAGGAACCCAGTTTACCTCGAGATTCTGGAAGAAAGTTCAAGAAGGTTTAGGAACCCGACTAGATTTCAGCACCGCGTATCACCCTCAGACCAATGGACAAACGGAGCGAGTAAATCAAATACTCGAAGATATGTTGAGAGCATGTGTGCTAGAGTATGGATCTAAGTGGGAAGACTGTCTACCTTTCATAGAATTTTCATACAATAATAGTTACCAAGATAGTTTGCAAATGGCCCCATTTGAATTCATGTATGGAAGGAAGTGTCACACCCCTTTGAATTGGTTGGAAGTAGGAGAGAGTCAGATTTTCGGACCCGACATCCTACGAGAAGTAGAAGAGAAAGTTCACGAGATTCGTGAGCACCTCAAGACTACCCAATCAAGACAGAAGAGTTACACCAACAAGAGACGTCGAGACCTCGCTTTCAATATCGGAGATTTTTGTACCTTAAAGTGTCGCCTTTGAAAGGATGCAATGTTTCCAGCTCAAAGCAAAGTTAGCCTCCAGATATATAGGACCCTTCAAGATTCTAAATCTTCGAGGAGAGGTATCATATCAATTGGAGCTACCAGAGGAAATGTTAGCAGTGCATAATGTGTTCCATATATCATTCCTTCGCAAATGCCTTGAAGTTCCGGAGAAGACCGAAGTTTTCAAGAACATTGATCACCGGACTATAGAGATCAACGATGACCTGACCTATCCTGAAGTACCCATCCGTATTTTGGAGGAAGCTTTCAGAACCACCAGGACCCGAAGCATCAAGTTTCTCAAGATTAAGTGGAGCAACCACACTGAAGAAGAAGCTACATGGGAGCGAGAAGATCACATCAAGACGGAGTTTCCCGATCTCTTTAAATCCTAGGAAATCTTTTTCTTCCTTTTTCAAATCTCGGGACGAGATTTTGTTTAAGGGGGGAAGGTTTGTAACATCCCAAAAATATAAAACAATTATCATCAAACTCTAATCACTAAAATTAGGGTTAACAAAAACTTTAATTAATTAAAATCATATGAATGCATCTGTGAATGAGATGATTTGATAAATGCATGAATGAACTTGTATGATTAACCTAAATAGCAATAAAGGGTTTAAATATGAATATAACATCATATAAAACATTTCCAAGCAGAAACCAATTGAGAGAAAATCAAAAACAATTCAAATAAAGCAAATGGTCATTTTTGCCAATCTTGCTCACTAGGTTACTTTGAGTGTTTCTAGTCCAAGATTTCAAACAGAAACTTTCCCAATTCTTTTCACCCCTTGCTAGAACAAGTAAAAGTGAATCAAAGCCCACCTTTCAAACTTACAGAAACATTTGGCAACCTCATTCAAATCACAATTCAAAATTGAATCTTTATCATATGTGAAGATCACCCATTTTCAAAACCCAACCAAACCAGTGCCCCTTGACCAATCCAACTAACCAGACACCACCTAATATGGGTTGACTGGAAATTTATATACCTTAGTATGGGTTCCCTTGCGGCCAAGGTCTGAGCTGAGCTACCTTGTGAAGATTGTCCACCTGTGCAGTACCCAAGATGACAGTTGGTCATGGTTGGGAGGCCAAACTCACACGAGAGGTGCCTATAATAGGGCGTGTAATTGAAAGGTTAAGATAGATTATCCGCATACTGAGTATGGTAAATTCAGGATTGTTCCTCACGGATGTATAGAATGTTGTGGTGAAAGTGTACAATCTCTGCAGAGTGTCAAACTATTCGAATAGCCGCGTCCGTGGTTATGGACAGTTGGAGTGGCCATACTGTGCCCCCGTCAGATGTTTTCAAAACCACTTGTGAAATGATTTGTGACTTTGACTTGACCACAACAGAGTTGTGACATGAAATGCAAGTTCCCACTTAGGTGTTATAAAACCTTCAACTAGCTTTCTTTGCTTACGAACTTCGTAGAGGTAAATCTGACTTTTGCAAAACAACCCTAGAGCTTATTATCCTACTACACCACCCCCTTAACTTGTTAGTATTAGTTTGCAAGTACTTAAAGAGTACTCATGGCTTTGTCCCTGGCTATTCCCGTGGCCAGACTATGAAGAGGAGTACCAGGATGATGAACCGCATGAAGGTTACGACAATTAGGATCATCTCCCATCGTCAGCATTGCCTGTTACCCCGAGGATGGAGCTTCGCCTACGCTATCGTTACCTTTACGTTATTCCGCTGCTTGAGTTGTATTAAGAACTAGATCATGAGATCCTTATTGGTGTAAGACCTTATGTATGGTTTGTAATGGATGATGTACTGTGATATCCAAATCTGTTATGTCTCGCAAAAATGGTAATGCTAGGATTGCGATGTATGGAATAACAGGCATCTGGGATTAAAAATCGAGGTGTTGACAAGAAGCCTTCCCTTAGACCAAATGGACGCGTTCCAAACCTATCACCCCTACCACCTTCTCTCCATCTGGCTAAGTTATTGCAACCTATATGATCCTGGCAGAGCCCATATACCATGTGGTTGCACTAGAAGCTTCTCAACATTTGACATCTCAAATCTCTTTGTTCCTGGGTGGCTTTTCACAAGTGTGATACACAAGTTTTCCCCAGTATACTGGACTTGTGATACACAAGTTTTCCCTAGTATACTGGACTTGTGTAACCACTCAACACAAACCTTTCCTTCCATTCCACCCAGGTGATTCATTCACATAGTTGTTTTATTAAACAAAACACAAGTCATAGACTTAGAAATATTTCATAGCATGAATATAATCCACCCTTGTTTTCTACTAGATAGGCTAAGCATAATAGTAGCAGAATCTTAACTTAGGTAAAATTCTACTAAGGAATCATCTACTAGGATTTCCCATGGCATAGCATACTTAGTAAAATTTCCATGCAAGTCCTGCTCAAAATATCACTAATGCATAGTGAAAATAATAGGAAAAAATTATGAAGCACCACTTGCCTTTTTAGTAGAGAATATAGATTCACTCCTTGATCTTGCAATTGTCACACTCTTCAAAGTTCACTACAATTCAATCAAGGCACAAATTAAAACTAGCATTCAAACAATTCACCACATAAATTAAAGAAAACAAAACAATGCATGCAAGCATGCAAAAGATTTTTTTCTTTGGAAAGGTGGTTTCCAATAGTCTATAAACATTTTAAAACACCTAAAGCTCATTTATAATTGGCAAAACCATTTTAACATCAAGTTAGTGAAAATGGGCCATTTAAATCATTTTTGTTTTGCTAGAAATGATTTTAATCAAAGTAATATTTTGTAGTGTTAGCCAAACATGTTTTCAAACAAAAATGTTAGTGTTTATGGTCAAAGTGTTTAAACCATTTACAAAAATGTTAGTGTTTATGGTCAAACAAAAATGTTTTCAAACCATTTACAAAAGGTTTCACCCAAAAATCATTTTTAGATAATAACAACATTTTTGTTTCACTAAAAATGCCTTTATTCAAAGGAATAGTTCCTTGTGTTAACGAAATATATTTCTAAACCCAAAAGTTTGTGTTTTTGGTCAGTAGGTTCAAATTAAATTATTTCAAAAGATTTTACCTAAAAATCATTTTTAGAATAAATTTTATACTCAAAATAGTCCTACAAATGTTTCTGCAAAAACACCTAATTTTCCAGAAGAAAAATACTAAACTAAGGGCATGGTTGCAAACATTACATTTTTCTGAATCCAGTGATATAAAATTTGCAAAATTTGGACGTGTGGATCCAAAGTTATGAATTTTTCAAAGTCGATCATCTAATAGATCTAATTTCTATTTTAAATCAGTAGGCAGGCCACGTGGAATGATTCTATTGGCTCATACCGGTTCGGCTGGATCGATCAGTATAGACTGTTGGATTTAAGTGGGATCGTACGTTACAGATCTAGCATACCCTTTCCTTTTAAGTGATTCTATCGCAGCCCTGAGATCTAGATCTAACGGCTTGTGCTGCACTAACCATTAACTAGCAGCGCTGGCGTCTGACACGCGGCGGCGGTGCTCGGGTGGTGACGTTGCCGACAAAACTAGGAAGCGAGGGAGAGGTAAAAGGGTCTCACCGGGTTCGCCGTGGAGTGCTGATTCTCGGGGTGGTCGCCGTAGACCAAGGGACGCACGAGGTCGCTAGTGATTGCTCGTCGGAGTTGTGCTTCTCATCGGGAACATTGTGTCGCCGTTAGGGGCGAGGCTACAGTGCATGGAAACGCAAGATAACAAGTTAGGAAGATGTGTGAGAGAGAGGAGGTTGTAGGGGTAGCAACCAGAGAGGAGGGGGCAGTCAGGTCTCACCGTGAGGAGTCGCCGGAGTCGGACGCAAATGACGGCGCGCTCAGATGATAGACAGAGGCGAGCTTCTAGGGTACGCGTGTCCAAGTAGAGGATACGGGCAGGTGCATACGGGGTTGCTAGTGAGGCTCGTGGAAGCTAGGAGCAGAGAGGTGGACGGAGTTGGTCGGAATTTGAGCGGAGGGTCGTCGGAGACAGTGGTGTTTGCGCGAGCAATTCTCGCAGCCTGGTGGCGGAGAGGTGCGGGAGGTTGAGGGGAATGAGAGAGGGGAGGATGGTGCTTAAGAGGGCGAGGTCGCGGACGGGAGTTACTCGGCCAGTAACGCGAATTGAAACAATGTTTAACGACGGCCAGAAACGGCAGCGAGGGGAGAGGAGCGTGGTCAGCGGGTGGGTGAGGGAGATGATGCCTACATGGCGTGGGGTCTCGTCGTCAGTGAGGCAAGGGGTACGGGTTTGAGTGATAAAGAACAAGCTCGCGGGGGAGATAGAGGTGGGCTGCGAGTTGGGCTAGCTGGGCCAGATTGGGCTAGGGTTTTCTGGGCTGGTTAGTAGGCTGCCCTTTTGTATATTTTTTTCTTCTGTGTTTTCTTTTTATTTTGTGATTTCATTTTCTATTTTGATTTGAATCAAATGATTTAAAATCTCATTTATTTTCAAATCTCTCCCAAATTTTTAGTAGGTTTTTATACTGTTTAACAATGTATTTTAAATTCCATTTCATAATATTTTCTTATGGCTTATTATCTATTTAAAATAGACATTTTTGTCTTTATTTAAATAAGGTTTAAATATGTTTCTCATTCATATTATTTTACTCAAATGATCTATTTATATTCAAATGTTTCTCAAACCTTTTTAGTAGGTTTTATTTATTCATTAGTGTGTTTAAATAATTCACTTTGAATTATTTTCAAATATTTTATTATGATTCAATATTTAATTAAATGAGGCCTTTGTCTTTATTTAAATGAATTTGAATATGGTTCCAAACCATATAATTCTATTTAATTAATCCTTTATTTTTAAGTTAATTGGATAACTTTTAATCTACTTTGGCAATTTCAATTATTATTATTACTCATGATTTAATCAATCATTTTTATTAGGGAATTTGTCTTCATTTAAATAAAATATGGTTCAAGTCCACATTAATTTTATTCAAATAATATTTATTCCCTTATTTTATTTGGATTATCTTTATTCCATTTGCCTATGGATTTAATTCAAGTTTTAAATTGTCTTCTAAATAATTTCCTTCTGATTCATTCAGTTTAGGCAATTTGTCTTTATTTAAATAAAATTGAACATGGTTTAATTCATATAATTTTATTTAAACAATATTTTATTACTTTTTATTATTCAATAAACTTTCATTCCATTTGTTTATGGATTTGGCCAAGATTTAATTTGGCTTTTAAATATTCCTTATTTATTTATTTATTTATTTATTTATTTGTTTGTCTTATAAAATCCATATCTTTTTATTTATAGATCCAAAATTGGTGATTCCAATTGTATAATTTTATTTAATATTTGTTTATCTTTTTAAATCCCTTTAGGATTAATTTTCTCAGAATTTGGTATGGATTTTAGATAGGAGATTTATTAGCTTTGAAAATTATTTCCTTTTATCTTATTAAATTCATAAGTTTTTATCCATGGCTCCAAACTAAGTGAAACCAATTTCCATGATTTTTATAATATTTTTGTTTATCATTTTTTATCATTTAAAAATGTTTGTTGCTGAATTTTCATATTTATCAAATCCATAGTCTTAGAGAGATCTTGGTTATGATTTTCTTCCATTAGGGTTTTAGGGTTTTGGTTTATTTTCCCAAGTGTTTAAATTCAAGATTCTTTCCATGCATAAAATGCATTTGATCTTTGGAAGTGATTTCTTAAAGATTTGTGGTTTTGGTTTAACTTTTCCGAATGTTTAAATTTCAAGATACATTCATTGATGAATGCATTTCATTTGATTGAAATTTTGTTGGATTCCCTTTTATTCAAATTTTGTTCAAGAAGGGTTTTGATGTTTCCATTTAGAAGCAAAACGTTTCTTTTCACCCTAAATTTCAACAATTATTTCTTTCGTTTATTTATTTTTCACATTTCAAAATTTGGAAAAATTTGAATGTGACAGTTATGGTACCGAATCCCACACTTATAGAGTCTACAATAAGCTCTCTAGAACTGTTGTAGAATCTTGTAATGTGGTGTTCGAGGAAAATGATGGCTCCCATGTGGGTCAAGTTGTTGTTTGTGATGCAGATGCTGAAATACCCAAAGATGCCATAAGAAGAATGGGCGTGGGATTTTTTTGCCCCATTCAGGAACCCCTTGTGGCGGTTCGGTAAGGACAATGCTCTACTCAAGTAGAACCCTCATCTACACACGCTCAACAAGCTCCACATGATGCATAAACCACTGCACTAGCACCATGACCCTCTGAAGATTAACCATCTTATGAAGCTCCTAAAAGCCCTAGGCCGAATTTTCTGGGTGAGGCCGGATTATCCGGCCCTACCTCATCGGATGCCAGAAATGAATAGGAAGATCAAAACTCTGCAGAAACTCCCAGGGCGGATTATCCGGCCCCTCCTAGGGGTGGATTATCCGGCCCTGAAGCTCCAGAATAGCAGTAGCCTCCTATTACGACTGCTGGTCAAAATCAAGGGCAAGATTCTTCATCTCATGTCCACGCTGAACAAGTTGTTAATCAAGGTCAAGCGAGTGGTCAATACGAAGACTCAAATGATGAAGAAATTCCACCAATAAACAATAATCTGATTGAAATTCGTCGGAAAGTTCGTGCTGAAAGAAACCTCGAACTACGAGGTCATACACTTGACAAAGTTATCGGTGATCTAAGAAGAAGGGTGTCCACAAGACATGAAATATGGAGTTCTAGTGATCATCAAGCTCATATATCTATGGTGGAACCCAAGAAATTTTTCGAAGCTCTTGAAGATCCAGATTAGGTTGTTTCAATGCATGAAGAACTGAAAAATTTCGATCACAACAAAGTCTAGAATCTAGTAGAGAATCCCAAAGAATGCCGCAATGTTATCGACACGAAGTGGATTTTCAAGAACAAGCAAGATGAGAATGGAATTGTTGTCAGGAACAAGGCAAGATTGGTGGCTCAAGGTTTCTCTAATGTAGAATGCATTGACTTTAGCGAAACTTATGCTCCAGTGGCTCTCCTTGATTCCATTCATATCCTCCTTGCTTATGCTACTCATCATAATTTTAAATTACAACAAATGGACGTTAAGAGTGCTTTCCTTAATGGTCCTCTACATGAGTGGGTATATGTCAAGCAACCCCCAGGGTTTGAGGATACCAATTTTCCGAACCATGTTTACAAGCTTGATAAGGCGCTTTATGGCCTTAAACAAGCGCCACGTGCATGGTATGAGCACCTTAAAGAGCTTTTGTTAGACCGTGGCTTCAAAGTTGGGCAAATCTATCCCACTCTTTTTACTAAGAAGGTTAATGGAGAGATATTTGTATGCCAACTATATGTATATGACATTATCTTCGGCTCTACTAATCAAGATTTTAATGATGAATTTTCAAAGCTTATGACTGACAGGTTTGAGATTTCTATGATGGGATAATTAAGGTTCTTTCTTGGATTGGAGATCAAGCAACTAAGAGAGGGATCCTTAATTAATCAAGCAAAATACATCCAAGACATGCTCAAGGTTCAAGATGACGGATCTTAATGGCGTTGCTACACCAATGCAAAATAAATGTCATCTTGAGCTTAATCCAAAGGGTAAAGATGTGGTCCCTCAAAAAAAGGGTAAAGATGTGGACCAAAAGGTATACCTATCCATGATCGGCTCTCTCCGTTACCTCTGCACATCTAGACCTGGTATTGTGTTGAGTGTAGAAGTATGCATGTTCAAGGTATCAAGCTGGTCCTAAAGAAAGTCACCTAGTGGTGGTCAAGAGAATCTTTCGATATTTGGTTCATTCCCCAAACTTTGTTCTATCGTATCCCAAGGGCTCTAATTTCTCTCTATGTGGATATATGGACTCAGATTGGGCTGGTGACAAGTATGGTAGAAAATCAACTTCTGGTGCATGTCAATTCTTGGGCAGGTCTCTAGTATGTTGGTCTTCTAAGAAACAAAATTGTATATCTCTCTCCACCACCGAAGCTGGATATATGGCTGTTGCAAGTGCTTGTACGCAATTATTATGGATGAGGCAAAATTTAAAGGAATACGGTGTCAATTGTGACAAAGTGTGTTTTTTATGTTATAATGAAAGTGGTATTAAAATTGCATACAATCCGGTTGATGGGGATATGCCGACTGAGGTATGCCCAGCAGGACGTTTCCTACTAGATCAAGCTCCCAGCGAGTGGACCTACAGGACGGTGATTGGATCGCGACTCTTGAGGCCCAGAAGCATAGCTAAGCCTGTCGGATTAGGTCAAGTCCTCCGAGTCCCTAGCTGACTCGGTTGTATATCTGTAAACCCTAGCGAGGTACCCCTATATAAACCTCCCTAGAGTACTCTCTATACTCATGTTCCATCATACACCCCATCGACTCGCTTCCTAGCCGCCGAGCACGCCACCATTGTAACCACTCGATAATACAATCTAGCAGGAGTAGGTCTTTAGTAAAGACTCTTTACCCTCCGGGGGGAGAACCTGGGTAAACCCTTGTACCTCTGCCCTCATCTCGCACCGCAGATGGCTGGCCTCCCTTTCCCTTCATCATACTACTCGCTGCCCATCGTATCATATGTCGTGGCCATTCCCACGATAGTGGCGCCCACCGTGGGGCCTGGCCAGTCCGACCTAAGTTCTGCGGCGAGACCCTACTTTCCAATCAACCGGTCGATCGCCACCGGCCGCATGATCGCGTGCGGCGAGATCCTCCAGATCTTGCCCAGCAGCTACATCCCGGCATCGCGCCCGGTCACGCATAGCTCCATAATGCCAGTCGGCACCATCAACCTCTCTGTCGTCTTCACGGACGTTGTTGTCTCTGAGGATACAGCGATCATTGGCAAGTCGCCCCCACGTGATCGAATCTCGGAGAGCCAAATTCGCACCATCCACCGCCTTGCCTTCGAGTATGACTCGGCCAACAGCAACGTGGCCGAAACTGACGCGGCCGCGGACGACGCGGCCCTCCATGACGATGCCGACTCGGCGACCCCTGCCTCGGTCAACGGATCCATCATCTCCGCGTCACCCAAAGGCTCCATCGCGCGAGTCACCAATGCTGAGGATTTCGAGGATACCTTCATCCTCGAGATCTTCGAATCTGACTCTAGGTCAGAGAACTCTAGCGATCTTCGCGCCAGATCCAGTCGCTTCATCGTGACCTACATGGCAGGCAGCACAAGCGCCCCGCCGGACCCCTTCTCCATGCCAATTCCGCCGACCGCGACGATGACGGAGGTCAAGGAAGACCGCCTGCGCCTGGAGGAAGCAGCGCGCAAGGAGCAGGACGAGCGCGAAAAATTCCTCCTCGAGCAAGCAATGGCGCAGGAGCTGTCACTCTACCACTAGGGCCGCATCAGGATGCGCCTGAACTCCAGCGTTCAAGGTCGCACCCTGAACTTCGATGAGGACAACGACCCCACTTGCGCGGCCGGTCGCGTGATCTGCAAGAACATGACGCGAATGGCCTCCCGCTGTATTCCACCCCGATGGACAACATCATCATGGGGCAGGCCGCAGTCGCCAACCTCAACATCACGGGAGAAGGTGCCCAACAAGTCAAGTACGCTCAGGCCCTACTCGCTAGGGTCGTGGAGCAGCAAGCTGCTGGATCCGACTCACGGGGACGGATGTATTCCTATTCGTCTGGAAGTAGGGCAGCTTCGAGCAGCTGCCCAACTGTTGCCAACACTCTCAACCGCCCTCCACCCGAGCCCCTGCAGCCTCAACCATGGGCCACGCATCCAGTGCTCTCCACCAACGACCCACGACTGGCGAACAACACGGTCGCCGCTAATGGGCAACCAATCGACGCGCGGACACACATCATCAACAACCAAACCTGGCGCACACGCCAGCCCAATGACCTGAGGCACACCCTCGCCAACAGCGGTGACTACGAGCCAAGGGGCTCCCTCAGTTGAGTCGGCCCCCAGTGCTTCGGGCCCATGATCCGAGGCAAAAAAATATCCCGCCAATTTCAACGCGCCAAAGTATATTGAAAAGTACGACCCAGCTGTGTGGTTGGACACATACCTCATGGCGATGGGAATCGCTAGCCACACCGGCCTCCTCTCCACCCATTACCTCCCCTTGATGATGGAGGGAGCAACAAGACAGTGGATGAATACTCTTCTCCCGGACATCATCGACTCATGGGAGGACAGGCGTGAGTCCTTTGTCAGGCATTTCGAGGGCTCCTACACCCGGGCCACCACCATCGAAGACCTGGAGCGATGCATCCAGCGACCGCGCGAGTCGACCCGTCACTGGGTCCAGCGATGGCAGGACCTGTGGATCAACGCCTCTGGCATCCACCCGGACACGGCGATCCACTACTTCAAGAACTTGTGCCGGTATGAAACCCTGGTCGCCAAGATCAAGAGGATCTACCGAACGCTCGACAACATCCCCGACATACTCGAGATCACCAAGACCTACACGGAGGAAGAACCGAACTAAGAAACCGACGACGAGTTGGGCGGAAACCGTCGGATAAGCGGCCATGACAACGGAAGACAACGAGAATTGCGCTATAGCAACACTCACCTCACCAGCAAGCGCCGCGGTGACGGGTGACTCGACTTCGTCGCCAATTCCAGCTATGCGCCACGCGAGCCGAAGAACTTCTGTCACGACGGAGGAAACTACCATGATAGCGGAAACTACCGCGCGAGGCCGAAATTCGACCCCGCAGCTCTGCTCAACCAGCCTTGTGTCTATCACAGCTGGGAGGGGAAGCCTGCCACTCACACCACCGCCGACTGCCACTCTCTAAAGGAGATCCAGACCCCAACAACAACCCGCTAAGGGACTACGACAATGCCAGTTCCTTTGCCAAAGACGTCGGCTCGCTGCACACCTTCACCGGGCTCGACACTAAGCGAGAAAAGAAGGTCGTCACCCGTGCAGTCGCCGTTAACACGGTGTCCCAGGTCGACGTCCCCTGCTTCCTTAACTAGTTTGAGCAGCGCATCACGTGGAGTCGTGAAGACCACTAGCCACGGATTGGGTACCCCGGGCGGGTCGCCTTGGTAGTTAGGCCCAAAGTGGCTAACTACTGGCTCCCCAAGACACTGATGGACGGCAGGAGCTCCATCAACATCCTCTACCTGGATACATTTAGGAGGCTGCATCTCTCACAGTCGATGGTCGAATCGACCCTCACCACCATCCACGGCATTGTCCTTGGTCAGAAGGCGTACCCAATCGGCAAGGTGATGCTGCCAGTCACCTCGGCAGACCCACTATCTTTCACACCGAGCGGATCGTATTCGAGCTGGTAAACTTCTGCAGCCCCTACCACTACGTCCTAGGGTGAAAAGCATTCGCCAAATTCATGGCGACACCGCACTATGCGTACAACATGATGAAGCTCCTAGGACCTTGCAGCATCATCACCATCTAGAGCGACCCCGATATGGCTGTGGAGGGTGAGGAAAAAGGCGTCGAACTTGCGGACGCCGTCATTTCCGCGGTAACCAACCACACCGACGAGCTAGACAGGTACGCGAGTGGAGTCGACAAGGACGACCCCATGATCCTGAAGAAGCCCAACATAGAGAACGCTGGCTCAACAGCATTCGAAGCCGCCACGCATACCCGCACCGTCGAGCTGGTCCCGGGCGACTCCAGCCAGACGGTCACCATCAGGGAAGGCATGAGCCCCGCATAGGAAATCGCGCTCATCGAGTTTCTCTGTGAGAATCGCGACATCTTCGCATGGAAGCCGTCTGACATGCCAGGTGTAACGAGGGAACTCGCTGAGCACAAACTTAATGCTTACCCCTGAGCGTGACCTGTCAAGCAGTTGTTGCGTCCCTTCAATAAAGAGCGCCGCTGAGCAATCGCCGAACAAGTGCAGCGTCTACTCGCCGCAGGATTCATTCGCCCATCAAGTACTCCAAGTGGCTGGCAAACCCAGTCCTGGTCATGAAAAAACAAGACCTAGAGAATGGTTATCGACTACACCAACCTCAACAGCGACTGCCCAAAGGAGCAGTTCATCCTACCGCGCATTGACCAGATCATCGACTCGACCATGGGGTGAGAGTCGTTGTGCTTCCTCGATGCGTACTATGGTTACAACTAGATCAAGATGGCGGTCGAGGATGAGGAGAAGACGACGTTCATCACGCCATTCGGCACCTACTACTACACCGCCATGATGTTTGACCTCAAAAATGTTGGCGCGACCTACCAGTGGTGCATGCAGGAGTTCCTCGCGAGCCAAATTGGCCACAACATTCACGTCTACATCGATGACGTGGTGGTCAAGTCTAATCGCCTGAGCGACCTACTCGCCGACCTGGACAAAACCTTCGCAAATCTATAGAGGTACAAGATCAAGCTCAACCCAGGGAAATGCACCTTCGGCATGCCAACCGGGAAGCTCCTGGGGTACGTAGTCTCCAAGCGAGGCATCGAGGTGAACCCCACCAAGATCGACACAATTGCACTACTCGTGAAACCCGAGTGCCTCCGCGATGTCTAGAAGCTGGCCGGTCGAGTCGCGGCTCTCAGTCGCTTCATCCCTCGGCTAGGCAAGAAGGCAATGCCTCTCTACCGCTTGATGCACAAGAACCCCATGTTCCAATGGGACAAAGAGGCGGACGACGCGCTAAAAGTGATCGAAGAAGTGCTACTCGCTGCACCCCTACTCGCCGCACCCATCGACAAGGAGCCGATGCTCGTCTACATCGCAGCCACCACGCGATTCATCGGCGCCGTGATGATCGTTGAGTGACCAGAAGAAGGAAAGGAGTGCCCCGTACAGCACCCGGTATACTACATGAGTGAGGTCCTCAAGGACTCATGGCAGCGCTACCCGCAATACCAGAAACTGGTATACGTGGTCTTCCGAGCCAGAGGCGGCTCCCACACTACTTCCAAGAGCACCCCATCATGGTCATCTCCTCCGCGCCACTGCAGGACATCATACAGAACCGCGAGGCGACCGTGAGAGTCGCCAAGTGGGCCGTCGAAATCGGCATCCACAACATCAAGTACGAGACACGCAAGGCGATCAAATCACAGTCCCTAGCAGATTCCCTAGCCAACTGGGAAGAGGCGCAGTAGCCAAAGAAGCTTCCATACCTCCACTACTAGTCGCTCCACTTCGACGGGTCCAAGAACGTAGACGGTGTAGGGGCCAGGTTCATTCTCACCTCCCCCAAAGGCGACAAGCTTTGCTACGTGCTACACCTCGACTTCACGCCCTGGACAAACAACATGGCCGAATATGAGGCCCTCCTTCACGGCATGCGAGCCGCCAAGGAGATGAACGTCAATCGCCTATAGTGCTACGACGACTCCGACCTCGTCGCCGCACAAGTCGCTGGTACCTTTGACACAATCTCACCCACCATGGCAGCATACTGCCAAGTGATGGACTAGCTGGGGGGAACTTTGCCGGCTACTCCGTCGAGTGGATCGACAGGCGCAAGAACAAGGAGGCCGATGCCCTCTCTCGCATCGGATTGGCTCGACAAACTCCACCCACGGGCGTCTTCCTCAACACCATCCACAAGCCTTTGGTCTCCCCGCCGAAGGAGATCGACATCGGGATACCGCTACAACCAGAGCCTGCACTGGTCACCATGGTCTCAGAGCCTAGTGACTGGACCGCCCCATACCTCGCCTACCACGAGAGCGGGACGCTGCCTTCAGACGAAACGGAGGCACGCATCATAGTGCGACGCTGCAAATCCTTCATCATCATCAACATCGAGCTCTACAAGCATAGCATGACCGGCGTGTTCGAACGTTGCGTCCAATCAGGGGAAGTGCGCAAGATCCTCTAGGACATCCATGCCGGCGAATGAGGCACCACATTGGCGCCCGGTCTCTAGTCACCAAGGCCATGTGACATGGCTTCTACTGGCTCCCCGCGCATGCCAACACCGTCGACATCGTCCAACGCTGCGTCGGGTTCCAGAAGTACGCCAACAAGACGCACATTCCTAGCTTGGCACACAAGACGATCCCCATCACTTGGCCATTCGCCGTGTGGGGCATGGAAATGGTAGGCCCCTTCAAAAAGGCTCCTTCTGGCTACACCCACCTCCTGGAAGCATTTGACAAATTCGACAAGTGGGTCGAGGCCAAGCCAGTCCACAAGTGCGACGGGAAAACCGCCACCAAATTCCTCCGCGAGCTCGTCTAGTGCTACGGATTCCCGCATAGCATCATCACTGACAACGGCACCAACTTCATAGCCACGGCTGAATTCTGCGAGGATCGCAACATACGGCTCGACCTCGCCTTAGTCGTCGATCCAGAGTCAAACGGCCAGGTAGAACGCGCCTATCAAAGCATCCTTAACATCCTCAAGGTGCGACTGCAAGTTACCCTCGAGCAAACTCTGGGATGCTGGATCGAAGAGCTTCCCTCCGTCATATGGGGCATCTACACCTCCATCAACCGGTCAACAGGGTTTACGCCCTTCTTCATGGTGTATGGCGCCGAGGCCGTCATGCCTACCGACCTGGAACACGACTCGCCCCGGGTCGTCAACTACGTGGAGGCCGACAATGAGCTCGCATGCCAAGACAGGGTCATCCAGCTAGACGAAGCATGTGACCTAGCTCGCTCCTGTACCACCATCTACCAGCAGGGACTCCGCCTCTACCACAACCGCCGAGTTCGAACTCGCACCTCCAGGAAGGCGATCTGGTCCTATGACTGATCCAGGACAATAAGGGCATGCACAAGCTCTCTCCCCCATGGGAGGGACCATTCTCCATAGGGCGAGTCCTCAGCAATGACGCCTACTACCTCATCGACATACGAGGTGACGGTCAACTTGATGTCAAGTGGCTGTGGAATGTAAACCTCCTACGAAAGTTCTACACGTAGAACTCCAACTTGTATCCTCCCCCCCCCCGCTATACAATACAATAAACTTGACTCGCACAAATTGTGCCTACTCGCCAAACTCCTGTGTCAATCGCACTCGTAATTTTAGCAACACGCTACCCACAGAAGTCAACCCTTGGCTGAGCGACTAGCATGGCTAATTAGTGCGGCACAAGGTCACCAAAAATACTCGAGCCTTGCGTCGTCCATGAAAACGCCAACCCGGAGCCACCATCGGAGTCGCCCGGCTGGACTGTCCTATCGGGCCAAGACAACCGTACATGCTCCATATAGCGACCGGTCCTCCACATCCTCGCGTACAGTGACTCGAACGGTTAAGTACCACGCACAAGGACTTCCACAAGTCCAAACCCAGGCAGCTCGGGAACACACCAAGTATGAGAGCATATCTTGGACTCATCACACGACTGGCTTTCCGACCCAGGTGGAGAGACGCGTTACAAACAACGCACCATGTCCTAACCTATCATGGCCATGCGACTAAAATGGCTAACTACCATGCTCGTGGACTCGCCTAACCGACCCTGCTTGTGTCCGGGAAAACAGCCAAGTATAGAGCACCCCTTGGGGTCGCCAAGCGACTGGCTCCACGAGCCACGGCGAGTCGACTCTGACTAAACCAACAGTCTAACGTAAAAAAAACTTGCACACATGTGAGGTAAACCCCATTAAAGGGAGGACGCGCTCGGGGACTTGCACAACAAACAAAAATCACAAAATAACACACAGCGACTAACAAATTTCATTCCATTAGCAACAAAATATATTGTTTGCAATCAAGGATTCATACATAGATCTAGTCGCTACTACTAATGCAAAGAGCCCCAGGTGAATTATCTATTCTACAGGCTTTGAAGAGGATGCGCCGCCACCACCCCTGACCCGGATGAAGGGTTCCCACGGGTTCTCCAGGTTGGTCGTCAAGCTCTTCGCCATGGCCGACCAGAAGGGCTACTCCAACTTCAGGTCGCGATGTTGCGGCTTAGGATCATTTGGCGCCACCACCATCTCCTCGTACGGAAGTAAGTATCCCATCGCCAACACCCGCTCGGCGTAAGGAGCCACCATGGCGGTCAACTTCAACACCTCCGAGATCTCCATCAATCCATTCGCCGAGGGATACCTGCTGGTGACGTCGTCGAGGTAGAAATCGTCGGGGAAGTGCGTGAGTCCAAGACTCAGTGCAATCGCAGCCCCGCGGCGAAAGGCCAACTGTGCCATCGAGTCGGCCATGGTCGACGCTTCCTCGAGGTAGCGCCACACCTCCGTCAACCCGCTAGGGATCACTTCGGTGGGTGATATCCCCTGAGAATGGCCTGGATGCATGCCACCGAGAGGGTGGCCGAGTCCACCAACATAGTCACGCATCTTTTGGCGTCGTACGTCTAAACTTCAGGATCTCCATCGCATATCGCCCCTGCAACAATACCAAGTCAATATCGCAAGCACGCCCACCGGCAGCCTCACCCGCTCGGAGACTCACCGGCGTGGAGACTCACCCACTTGGGGACTCGCCTACCACTACAAAAGAAAACATCATAGAAGAACGCTTACCAAGAAGTGGGTGGCACTGCTCCGTGGTGAAGTCCTGTAGGGCCATCAACTGATCTTGCAGACCAGCAACCAACGTGTCCAAGACCTTCCAATCTAGGTGGAGAGAGAGATCTAGGGGAATAGAGAGAGAGGATAGATTATTGTGTGCCATGAGGGGAGGGGCCCTCTATTTATAGGAGGTGGGGGAGGGGAAAACCCTAGGGTAGGGGGTGGGGAATCCTCCAAGCCACTGCCGCCAGGTGCATTCGCCGGCCCTAGGTGGCCCACACGCGGGGGAGCCCCTAGGATTTCGCCAACTCGGCCCCTCCTCCGTATGGCTCCTAGCCCTATGGGCCTCCCCTTCAGGTGAGGCCCAATAGGCATGGGCTTCCTCCAAAAATAAAATAAATATTTATGTTTTAATATTAATTCAACTAACTAATATAAAACACATATATTATTATATCTTTCACCCTAGAACACCTTCCGGACCCCTCCGATCATCGTCGGGTGTGTTGGAGATATGCCCAAGAGGCAATAATAAAAATGTCAATTATTATATCTTTGTGTTTATGATGAATGTATATATCCCATGCTATAATTGTATTAATCGGAAACATTAATACTTGTGTGTTTTGTAAACATAAAAGAGTCCCTAGTAAGCCTCTTGTTAAACTAGCTTGTTGATTAATAGATGATCATGGTTTCCTGATCATGGACATTATATGTTATTAATAACAAGATCATGTCATTACGAAAATGATGTGATGGACACACTCCTATAGTTAGCATAGCATAAGATCAAGTCATTTAGATTTTGTTTGCTACAAGCTTTAAAAAACATAGTAACCTAATCCTTTGACCATGAGATCATGTTAATAACCATCACCAGATGGATGCTTTGATGAAATCAAACACCACTTTCGTAACTGGGTGGTTATAAAGGTGGCATTAGGTATTCTGAAAGTATGGATTGAAGCGCATGGATCAAGAGTGGGATTTGTCCATCCATATGACAGATAGATATACTCTGGCCCTCTCGGTGGAGTGTCATCCAATTGTCTTGCAAGAATGTCATAAGGTCACAAGGGATGTCACATCACAGTACAAGTAAAGAGTATTTATCAGTAACAAGGTTGAACTAGGTGTAAGAGATACCGATGATCGAACCTCAGATAAGTAAAGTATCACGCAACAAAGGGAATCAGTATCATATGTAAAGGGTTCATTCGATCATGAAGTCATTGTTGAAATATGTGGGATCCATATGGATTTCAGATCCCTCTATTGGTTATTGACCAGAGAAGTGTCTCGATCATGTCTGCATAGTTCGCGAACTATAGGGAGACACACATAAGGAATCGATGTTGTTTAAGTAGATATGGAATATGAGTTGGAGAGCGAATGTTGTTCGGAGTCTCGCATTGGATCCAGGACATCACGAGGAGATCTGGAATGGTCTGGAGAATAAGATTCATATAAGGAAAGTGGTTTTACGGGGTTCGAAAAAAGTTTCGGTGTTTTGACCGAAAACTTCTAGAATGTTCTAGAGAGACCACCATCGGTTCCACCACCCCGAGAGTTGGTCACTTGGACAGTGGCATGCCCTAGGGGCCAGCAGCAACAAACCCTAAATGGCCAATTTGGCCAAGACTAGTAAAAGGGTCAAACCCTAGTTTGAATAGTCAAACCCTAGTTTGAAAAGTCAAACTCTAGTTTTTGGTAAGAAGGATGACTTGGTGGAAAAGGTTTCAAGCTCTTCCCTTGGTGGTCAAGTTGGGGGGACACGGCCTGGGCTGGGAACCCTTGGCCGCCCCCGCCCCACCTATATAATGAGGGGTGGGGGCGCACCCCCCCCCACACACACACCCTTGTACATTGGCGCCTAACCCTAGCCGCCCCCTCTCTTCTATCTCATCCACCATCCTGCTCCGGCTTAGGCGAATCCCTGCAGAAATCTCGCCTCCTCCACCACCACCACCACCATCATACCATCGTGCTGTTGGGATTCCGAGGATATCTACAACCTCCGTTGCCCTAATAGAACAAAGGAGAGGAAGGTTGAAAGAGCATTTCCTATCATAAGTGATTTTGGTGTTTATAACAACACACATGTCGGACTAATTATTTGCCAAGTGTACCACAGGTTTTCTCAATAAATGACTTGGCACTTTCGTCCCAAAAAGGGTCCCCTATTGATCAGGCATTTTTCCTCGGTGATGTCCGGTAGTACCGAAAAAAATCAACCGGTACTACCGCATAGGGTCGGCAGTACTGGAGATTGCTACTGGACCAAGCACTGGGTTTGGGCGAACTTCCCAAAATCTTCTGTCCTCCGCGGTACCGAAAAGCGGTAGTACCGCATTTTGATACCAGACAAGACAGAAGGTGTGGGCGAGTTTGCCAAACGCCTCTGTCCTCACCGGTACCAAAAAGCGGTAGTACCGAACACGACAGAAGGTTTTGGCAAGTTTGCCAAATGCCACTGTCGTCCCTGGTACAAAAATGCGGCGCTACCGCCTGGTTCCAGTAGTACCGAGCCCCATGGCAGGTAGTATCGCTTTGCGGTAGCACCCTGTTCTGGTACCGTTGGAGTCTGGGGCTGGTTTTTCAATATGGCGCATCTTCGGGACCTGACCGGTAGTACCGGTGTTTTCCGATAATACCTCTTGGAGTTCCGGTAGTACCGCTGCATTAAATGCTCAATGGTCAGATCTACACCAAGGACTATAAATGCACCCTTCAGCTCCTTGAGAGGTCGCTCGTCTCACTCAAGAACACCACCTCCATTTGAGCCACCAAATCAACAAGATATCGTCATCCAACCATCCAAAGTCATTGATCTTTGGAGAATCAAAGGAGGGGGCTTGATCTACAGCTTCACCAAGAGAGATCTTCATTTCCCCCTCATTCACTTGAGGGCCCCCGTGCTCTAGTGTTTCTTTGGAAACCCTAGCTTTGATTTGGTTATTACAAGCTTGTCTTTGATTGTTTTGACAGCTTGCTTGTATTTGTGGATGTGTTCCCCGAACTTGTTGTAAAGGTGTCAGCTTCCACCTTGAAGGTTGCTGATATAGTGGAAGGTGAATCGAACCCCTTGGGGTGAGGTTCATCGGAGAACAAGGGAGGCCTCTCGCGGTGTTGGTGGTTTGAAACTACCCCCTCTCCAAACGTAGATGTACTTCCCCTCAAAAGGAAGGAACTACAGGAAACAAATCCTTGTGTCTCTACGTCCACCTCTTTGGTTACTTCTATCCTTTACCGCACTTTACTTACTTGTTCTTTCTTAGTGTTGTTCTAGTTGTTGCTTGTATGACATATAGGTAAATTCACCTTAGTTTCATAATCTAGAGATTTTACCTTTCTTTTAAAACCCTAATTTGAAAAAGAAGAATATTTGAAGTAGCACCTATTCACCCCCCTCTAGGTGCCCATATGATCCTTTCAATTGGTATCAGAGCCTCGGCTCTTTATTCGTACTTTACTACCTAAGAGTATATGGGTAGCAACGATGGGGAAGGTGGTGGTGCGCCTACCTCGGTGACCATGGATGATCTCAATAACTTGGAAACAAGATTGGGCTCCACCATGGCCAACGAGGTCAAACAATTGCACAAGTTATTTGAGCAACTTGTTAAAGATAAAGGTGGGTCATCATCCCCTTCTCCCCAAGAGAAACTTCCACCATTACCTAAGGGGAATGCCCCGGTATAACCCGAGGGTGTGGTGGTGGGGGGTAATCAAGACAACACTAATTCCTCCACAAAAAGGGATGGTGGAAAGGGAGAGCACCATGAATCTCATGGATGGTACACTTTCGACCCTCCAATCCCTCACCCTCATATAAACAATAGAAGAGACCCACCAAAGCTAGAGGCATCTACTTTTGTGGCAATCTCTAATGAAATCTCATATGCGCAGCTCTTGCATTGAACTATGGAACATCATTGAACAAGGACTCTATATTGGGGATCCAAACAACTTGACAAGAAGAGAAGTTGTCAATAGTAAACTCAATGCCACCGCCTTGCACATGATTCAACAAGGATTGGGTACAAAGGATTACCCACACATTGAGCACCTCAACACCGCCAAGGAAGCTTGGGATGCTCTCACGGTGTTGTATGCTGGGAATGAGAGCATGAGAAGGAACCGGTATGATGCACTAAGCAATGAAGCTGGAGGCTTCTATATGAAGGAAGGTGAAGGTCATGAAGACATGTACCGTAGGCTCAAGTCCACCGCCACCACTTTTAGAAATGTGGGTGCCTCACATGTGGATGATTCTTGGATAAAAAGGAAATATGTGAGTGCACTCATGCCCTTTGAGCCCACCGATTTGAAGAGCCTACAAGGAATACACAACTACCACCTCATGACCTCCAATTAAGTTGTGCAAGAGATGGACTCTTTCAAGGTTGCCACCAAGAATGCCAAAGATGCTCATGCTCGAGCCATTGGAATGCGCAATGTTGTCAACCTTGCATTGAAGGACAAAGTTGTGGAACATAGGGATGAAGAAGATAGTGATGAAGACCTCTCCATGAGCAACCCCGATGATGTCAAGATTGCTCATAGTGAATATATGGACTTCTATTCAAAGAACTTTTGGAAGAACCCCGCCAAGGCCAAGATGGAAATGCAACGAAGAAGCAACCCAAATGGAAGAAGAGAAAATGTCACTAAATTGAGAACTTGCTTCAATTGTGGTGACCGCTATCACTTTGTGGCGGGTTATCCCTATGAGAAGAGAGATGATATGGGGGTAAATTTGTGTTGAAGAAAACTTCCAAAGCTCCTTACAAGAAACCCTTCATCAAGAAGAATCCCATCAACAAGAAGTCGAGTGAAATTGTGTTGATCACTCATGAAGAATACTCCTCCGATGATGAAGATGATGAAGATAATTAATAGGAAACGTCAAGTGGTGTGGCTGCTCTTGCCACTACTTCTACTCCAACATTCTCCCTCTTCGACTCCCCAAATGAGAATCTCTCCAACAAGAACGTCACCTTCCTTATGGCAAGAGGAACGGAGGTATCTTCATCATCTCACCCCACCCTCTTGAGTAATGATGAAAATGAAGATGAAATGTCTCTTGAGGTTAAAAAGGAAATAATTGTTTTCTATGAGTTCATGAATAACTTGCAAGGGGAACACAAAAGACATTTTGTGGACCTCTTAGATCAACTTTCTCACACTCAAGAGCTTCTTGATGAAAGATGTAAACTAGGAAGAGAACACATGATTGAGGTTGAAGCCCTAAATAATGCTCTAGAAGAGGAACAATATACTAGGTTGTCCCTTGAACTAAAACTGTAAGGGCTTGATGGGGCAAATGATTTAGTTGTGAATATACTCATTAAGGAACATGACCTTGCTATTGCTAAATATAAAAGGGCTAAAAAGGACAAGATTGAGTTTGGTGTGGTTCATGAAAAACTTGCTGAGGACTTTAGTTTTCTTAACAAGGCTCACAAGGCATTGGAAAGTGAAATCTTGTCACTCACAAAGTCCCATGAAAATCTTCAAACACAATTGACCAATCTTCCTTCACCTAGTAATTTCATTCCATCTAGTAGTATAACTATTCTTGAAGAAAATTCTAGGTTGAAGGGGAGCTAGCTAAGGCCACATTTCCAAAAGGTAACAAGTCCATTGATGGCCTCTTGAGTAAGCAAAGGTCAAATGGTGATAAAGGGGGCATTGGATTTGTCTCCAAAGCCAAGAAGAAGAAGAACAACAACAACAATAAGGCCAAGCCCGCACAAGAGAAAAACAAGGCCATTGTGGATAGTAAGACCAAAATTGGTAAAACTATGTCTCATGATGATTTTGCGGGAAGTGCTAACCCTCAGTATGTTCTAATGCGTGATTATTATGGTGATGTGTATGCACAATATGTTGGCCCATATTATGGTTATATTGCTTGGTCTATTTGGGTCCCCAAGATCCTTTTTGCTAACAAAAGAGGACCCATTGAAAAATGGGTACCTAAAAATTAGCTTGATCTTTTGTAGACATATGCTTCCGGAGGGTCAAAATGGGTGCTTGATAGTGGTTGCACAAGTAATATGACCGAAAGCTCTTATATTGTCAAGGAATTAAGGCCAAATGATGATCAAATATCCGTGACATATGTCAACAATTCAAAGTCTAAGGTAATGGGTTTGGGCAAGGTAGTGGTTGCCCACGATATTACACTCGTGGACGTCATGCTTGTTGAGACCCTTGGTTACAATTTACTTTCAGTCCATGCTCTTGGAAAGATGGGGTTTGCCATATTTATTAATGATGATATTGTGGTCCTCACGTGGAGGAAGTATCTCAAGGTCGCTTTCGTTGGGTACGTCGAAAGACTTGTATGTGGTGGACTTTTCTGGGCAAACCCTACAAGTGTGATGTGCTTATTCGGAAAGGCCGATGTGGGTTGGTTATGGCATTGCCGACTAGTCCATGTCAATATGAGAACTTTTCAAAGTCTCCACAAGGAGGGCCATATTGTTGGACTAAAATAAAATGTTTCCTTTTCCAAAGATCGTGTTTGTAGGGCTTGTGTTCAAGGAAAGATGCATGATGCTCCCCACAAGCCAAAGAACCGCATCAAGTCAATGAGGGTCTTGGATCTCCTTCATGTGGATCTCTTTGGCCCTCCATCTCATGCAAGTCTTGGTGGGAAGAAATATTATTTGGTGATTGTTGATGACTTTTCAAGATACTCATGGGTATATTTCTTCAAGTTGAAAAGTGAGACCCAAAAGACCTTCATCGACTTCATCAACTTGGTTCAACGTCAATACAATGTCCCTGTGTTGATAATAAGAAGCGACAATGGCACCAAGTTCAATAACTACACCTTGAATGATTCTCTTAGTGATGAGGGGATAAAACACCAATATTCCGCTGCATATACCCGTCAAAAAAATGGTGTAGCCGAGAGGAAGAACCGGACTCTTACTGAGATGGCAAGGACCATGTTGGCAGAGTTTAAATCTACATACAACTTCTGGGCCGAAGCCATCTCCACCGCTTGCCATGCATCAAACCGGCTCTACCTTCGCAAAGAAGTGAACAAGACTCCATATGAAATACTTACCGGTAACAATCCCAACATATCTTACTTCTGGGTGTTCAGTTGTAAGTGTTTCTATCTCATAAAAGGTGTTTGTTTGTCCAAATTCGAGTCTAAAGAATTAGAGGGTATTTTTGTTGGCTATGGTCTCGAATCTCACACTTATAGAATCTATGATAATCTCTCCAGATCCGTCATAGAATCTTGTAGTGTGATGTCACATCCCAAGATTTTCCAAATCTTGTAATGTGAAAAATAAATGAATAAAATAAAACTTTGTTTGATTTTTCAGAGCCAGAAGAAACTTTTTGAATTCAATTGGAACTTCAAACCAATTTGGATCAAATAAAATCCTAAAGAGATTTAAAAATATAAACATTTGATAAAGGAAAATAAAATATTTTGGAATTACTATTTTGAATCTTTTAAATAAAAGGATTTAGTTTCCAAAATAAAAGGAAGGATTTTAAAATAAGAAATTATTTTATAAAGCCAAATTAAACCTTGGCCAAGCCTTTGAAGTAAAACATTTTGTTTTGATAAAAATAGTAAAGGTTTATTTAAATAAAATAATAAGGATTTAATATCCAAGTTTTATTAATAAAGGTTTTACTATTCTCCAAAACCTCAAAACTTGTTTTATTTGAAATAAGTTTTCCAAATATTTTGTATTTTCAAATAAAACCTACTGATTTGGTTTTGAAAATAATTAGATTTCAAATAGAGATTTTATTAATAAAATCAAACCCTATTTGATTAATAAACCATGGTCCATTTTATTTAATTAATAAATGGAACCTAAAAAGATTTAAAATATTATTTCATTTTGGACTTGGTTTATGTGTTAAACAGAACCAAATTCAAATAAAAAGTTTGATGAATGTTTGATTTGTTTTGTTTATTTGAACATTGTTTGGTTGTTTGAAATTTTAAAACAGAATTGGAAAATAGAAAAAAGAAAAGGTTCAGGAAAGAAAAAAATAGAGTCTGGACCAGCCCAGCCGGCCAAGCCCACAAGGCCCAGAACCAGCCCAGCTTTTCCTCCCGGAAGAAAAACGTTTCGTACTCATTTTCGAACCCGTGCAGAGACTGACCGGTGGACCTCGTTTCCTTCTCGCATCCTCACTGACGACTGGACCCCACCTCCCTGTTCATCCTCCTCACCCGCGCGACCATTTCTCCCCCAAACCTCGCTACCGTTCACTGCCATTCAATCCGCGCGTAAATTCATGAATAATGGTTGCGTTAATCTCGCCCCTGACCAAGCGTACAAAAGCACCTCTCCTCCCTCTATCATTCCCCGCAAACACCAACTCCACCTTGCCACCAGGCTGCTCGGAATCATCTCCAAACCGTCGCTGCTCCGATGAGCTTCCACCTTCAATTCCGGCCAATACTTGCCACCTCCTGCCTCCATAAGCACACGAGCACACTCACCACTCCCTGGCACATCTCCCAAGGTTCCCGTTCAACCAAGGCGCTCGAGCATCACCTCGACGAGATCCGGACTTAATGCCTCGTCTCCGTCGATCTCCTCCAGTAAGTTCAGACCACCCTGCGCCCTCTCGTTCACGCTCGCGTCATCTCCGTGATCTCCTGCGTCTAACCATGCTTCTGGTTTGCCTTCTCATGACCCGTAGCATCGTCTTCGACCTCGACCAGAGCCAACCATCGCCAGACCGAACTCCGGCGAGGAATTCCTCCTGCCCTCTTGCGCCCCTTGCCCCGTCAACCACACGTCGAGCATCACCACATCCTCGCAATTCTGGTAAGACTACTCCCTCCCTGTTTCGCTTCACCTTACGCCGCCAGCACTATCGCCGCTCGGCCGCGTTGGCCTAGCGCCGCCAGCTTTTGGCAAGTCAGTAGGAGCCGTCCGATCTAGATCCGATGCACACGACTGATTGACTTATTGAAAGGGTAAGATCGATCCTGCGCCGCACATTCCACTTTAGATCCTGCGGTCCACGTTGCCGATCCGGCTGAACCGGTATCACCCAACCAGAACACACAACGTGGCCAGGATTTCGTTTTAAAAACAGATTTGAATCTGTTATAGATTCAATTTTCAAACCTTTGTAACTTTTGATCCACACGTCCAAAAATTGCAAATTTGATATCATTGGAATCAGTGGAGCAAGCCCTAGCCAACCATGCCCTTGGTTTAGTAAATAGTACCCATTAGAGTGTTTGTTTTTGCAGAAACTTTTGTGTTCTTGTTTAGAGTAGAAAAATGATTCAAAAATGTTTTTAGGATTAAAACCTTTGCAAAATGGGTTGTTGTAAACTTACTGACCCTAGGAACCAACCCTTGGTTTTGAAAATGGATTTGATAAAGTTTAGGATGGATTAATTGATTTAGTCCATCTCTAGTCAAATAAAAATAATGGTTTGATTATGAAAATGGTTTTGAGTAAAAACTTTGGAGAAAATGTTTTGGACCAAACCTACTGACCATAAACACCAAATTTTGGGAAACAACAACTTATTTGGTGAAACCACTTAAGGTTCTAGCATTGAGAAAAATGTTTTTCACCACATAAAATGATGAAAGATTTTGAAAATGGTTTATGGATAAAACCCATTTGCAAATGACTTTGCCATCTTGGTAAATGAACACTTTGGACCTTACAAAGTTAGAAGCCTAGTGGAGACCACCTTTTCAAATAGAACCATCCCTTGCATGCTTACATGCATGACTTAGAATTCCATTGTTTTATGTGTGTGAAATTGTTTGATTGACTTTGGTTTGGAATGCTAGTTGATATTGTGTTTGCTTGATTGATTGTAGTGAAGTGTGAGACTAGCAAGATCAAGGAGTGAACCACCATTCCCTACCAAAAAGGCAAGTTACACTATCATCTAAAAGTCCTACTGTTTTCATTATACTTAGTGGATTTTGAAACATGCATGAAAATAATTTTAAACTTATGCTATGCTAAATCCTAATAGAATTCCCTATATATTCCTTAGTGAAAACAATATAGTTGTACATGCTTAGCCATGCACTATTTTGAAAAGAGATACATGTTGAGATTTTACAAAGGTTGAGAAAAGGACTTGTGTTTTACATAATAAAACAAGGACTCAATGAACCACCTAGGTGGAGGATACTTTAAATTTTGGAGAAGGTGGCAACAAAAGGAACCATGTCTATGGGAATCACTTTGTGTTGTGATCCAAAAGAAAACCACCTAGGAAACTTACAGATTGAACATGTTTCTCCAATTGTGGCTTTCGTGTGCAACCACATGCTATTATGGCTCTGGCTTAGTCAACTACATTAGGAAGACCCATACATTGTCTTTAGTTTACTGGATATGGGGACCTGGAATCCTTCATGGGTGCTGAAGACAAGCTAGCAATGGTGTATGGGAGGACCTTTTGGAAAGACTTCGTCACATTCTCAATCTGCCAGTGCTCCATCTTGGTGAGCACTAATCCAGTGGCCACTGGTGGCAAAAGGATTGGATTGTGACATGTGGGTAAAGTGTACTCCTTCTGCAGAAGATAATAAAAATCTAAGTACTTAGCCGTGTCCCCGGTTATGGACAATACTGAGCAACTAAAGTTTGAAGCTATGGGAGATCTCGACATTCTAATTTCTAAAAAGAAAACTTTTAAGGACTTGATGCACTTGGGGTTACCAAGGAGCTCAAGAGACTTTGACAAAACTTGATGTACTTGGGGGTACCAAGGAACTCAAGAGATTTTGTTGAAAACATGAACACTTGGGGTTACCAAGGAACTCATGAGATTTTATAAAACTTTATGCACTTGGGGTTACCAAGGAGCTCAAGGGATTTTGACAAGGACCTGAACACTTGAGTTTCTACCAAGGAGTTCAAGGAACTTGGAAAAAGGAGATTTGACAAAGGACCAAAACCATTTTAAAAAGATAGGATAAATTATTGCTTTATGCAAATGAGCCTAAAACTCTACTTAGCCAAATATGCATGTAATGATAGGATCCACTCATATTCCTCATAGTAGTGAAACTTGCCAATACTATTCCAAAGTATTGACCCTTGTGGCTGTGACTTGGAATGTTGCAGGTTTGATTGCTTTAGTGAAGATTGATTGATTAGGATTACAAAGTCTACAACCAACATACACTGTGGCACTTTGAAGATGAAGGACCCCATGCTTATAGTTATTCCGCTGCAATGTAATGTATTAGCCAAATGAGCTATGTAATGATGTAATAAAACTATGTTATTCCTGGTTATAAAGTTATATTATGACCTTTGTATCTTGATATTACATCTTAACTGTGGATGCTAGCTATTGATCCAGGTACTAGCATTGTAAACACAGGGGACACCACCTTATGTTAATAAAGGTTGGGACACTCCCTCTACAGATGGTATCAGAGCATTGTGTTGCCTGTAGGATTTGTAAACCTAGGATTGGACAAAAACCCTTAGAAAATAGGAGTTGTACTTATTCCAAAAACTTATTTACAAACATACTTGTAAACTCTTTCCTCAACCATTTTTGATTTCAACTCTACATCTCTTCCATTTTCAACTTGATGGAAAAACCTACCCCATGGCCAAAGACTACACCATGTGCAAAGGACTTCTTCAACACTTTCAACTCTAATGACTTCAACTTCTTCAACTCTAATGACTTCAACATCTTCAGCATGATCACCAAGGACTTCCAACTTGGATACCACTAAGGATTACAAGTGAAACAAGGAAATCTTGCTCAAAATTTAGAGACTGAGGGAATGCAAAAGTTAGAAGGAGCTTACTTCACTAGAAGTCAAGGTAACCAAGAGTTTTTCCCAAGGAAACCATGATCTCATGTAAAGAAGAATCAACCAAGAATGATAGAAAGATCACAAGTGAACCATATAGATGGACCACCATATTTTAGTTAATTCAAACACACCAACTTATGTGGTGTAACAAAAATATTTTGTTGCCTAAGTATGTGCTAGAACTTTGTGTTTGAATGAAATGTTTGGTTTATGATTGCATGCACATTGCTTGTGTGAATTGTGATGTGTGTGATTAGAATTGATTCCTTAGAAAAACCTTTTGCCTATTCTAATCTTCCTTCAACCCAAACAGATGACTACTCCAAGAGACTCCAACATCAAGGTTGATGACACCAACACCAACCAAGAGGACAACATGAAAGAGCTCATAGCAACTCAACACCGCAACTCAACACCAGTTGAACCAAGTGACAGCTCAGTTCATAGCCAACTCTAGTGGAGAAGATCCAACCCTGCAAGGATTTTTGGAAACTCAAGGCCAACTGATGCTTAAGGTGACTGATCAAATGATCAAAATGGAAGAAAATTATCCCAAGAAAGTTTGTGACAACAAGGATGACAGAAATGTTATTCTAGATGGAGCCCCAGCTTGCATTATTTGTGGATACAAGGATCATACTTCCAAGGAGCATGGAAATCAATGCCCCAACTGTGAAGGGAAACATCCTGTTGGACAATGTCCTACCTCTCAAGCTACTTGTTATCTTTGTGAAGGAAACAACCATGTCCCTATCCAATGCCCCATCTACTCCATTGTGGAACAAAGGAAACAAGAAGGATCCAAGTCTACCAAGAAAGGAAAAGGACCACTTATACCTCCAAACAAGACAACCCAATTCAAAGGACTAAAGAAACCCAAGAAACAAAAGCAGGACATGAGCCTTGTGCAATGTCGTAAATGTAAGGAAATGGGACACTACTCCAGTGGATGCCCAGAGAACAAGAATAATAAAGAGATTGGCCAAGTGGTGTGCAACAACTGCAAAGAATTAGGCCACTATGTAGCAACTTGTCCACAAGAGCCACGTAAAGAACTCCAAGACATCCACTGTTTCAATTGCAAAAACCCAGGACATTATGCAAGCAACTATATAGAAAAGATGAAGAACAAGATTACCAAGCCTATGGAGAAACTCAACCTTGGCCCATGAGTCGAGTATGGAAACTAAGGACACAAAGCAAATGATTGCTCAAAGAAGTTCCCAGGATCCCAAGAAGGACACTATGTAATTTTTGTTTGAATATTTTAAGGGTGGTAGTACCCTAGTTGTTTTGAGCCTACTTGTAACCCTTGCCTTCCCAAATCTCGGGACGAGATTTATTTTAAGGGTGGTAGCCTGTCACATCCCAAGATTTTCCGAATCTTGTAATGTGAAAAATAAATGAATAAAATAAAACTTTGTTTGATTTTTCAGAGCCAGAAGAAACTTTTTGAATTCAATTGGAACTTCAAACCAATTTGGATCAAATAAAATCCTAAAGAGATTTAAAAAGATAAACATTTGATAAAGGAAAATAAAATATTTTGGAATTACTATTTTGAATCTTTTAAATAAAAGGATTTAGTTTCCAAAAGAAAAGGAAGGATTTTAAAATAAGAAATTATTTTATAAAGCCAAATTAAACCTTGGCCAAGCCTTTGAAGTAAAACATTTTGTTTTGATAAAAATAGTAAAGGTTTATTTAAATAAAATAATAAGGATTTAATATCCAAGTTTTATTAATAAAGGTTTTACTATTCTCCAAAACCTCAAAACTTGTTTTATTTGATATAAGTTTTCCAAATATTTTGTATTTTCAAATAAAACCTACTGATTTGGTTTTGAAAATAATTAGATTTCAAATAGAGATTTTATTAATAAAATCAAACCCTATTTGATTAATAAACCATGGTCCATTTTATTTAATTAATAAATGGAACCTAAAAAGATTTAAAATATTATTTCATTTTGGACTTGGTTTATGTGTTAAACAGAACCAAATTCAAATAAAAAGTTTGAAGAATGTTTGATTTGTTTTGTTTATTTGAACATTGTTTGGTTGTTTGAAATTTTAAAACAGAATTGGAAAATAGAAAAAAGAAAAGGTTCAGGAAAGAAAAAAATAGAGTCTGGACCAGCCCAGCCGGCCAAGCCCACAAGGCCCAGAACCAGCCCAGCTTTTCCTCCCCGAAGAAAAACGTTTCGTACTCATTTTCGAACCCGCAGAGAGACGGTGGACCTCCTTTCCTTCTCGCATCCTCACTGACGACTGGACCCCACCTCCCTGTTCATCCTCCTCACCCGCGCGACCATTTCTCCCCCAAACCTCTCTACCGTTCACTGCCATTCAATCCGCGCGTAAATTCACGAATAATGGTTGCGTTAATCTCGCCCCTGACCAAGCGTACAAAAGCACCTCTCCTCCCTCTGTCATTCCCCGCAAACACCAACTCCACCTCGCCACCAGGCTGCTCGGAATCATCTCCAAACCGCCGCTGCTCCGACGAGCTTCCACCTTCAATTCCAGCCAATACTTGCCACCTCCTGCCTCCATAAGCACACGAGCACACTCACCACTCCCTGGCACATCTCCCAGTACCCCCCGTTCAACCGCGGGCGCTCTAGAGCATCACCTCCAACAAGCTCTGACTTCGCCGCCGTCTGCCTCGTCTCCGTCGAGCTCCTCCAGTAAGTTCATACCACCCCGCGCCCTCTCGTTCACGCTCGCGTCATCTCCGTGATCTCCTGCGTCTAACCATGCTTCTGGTTTGCCTTCTCATGACCTGTAGCATCGTCTTCGACCTCGACCAGAGCCAACCGTCGCCAGACCGAACTCCAGCGAGGAATTCCTCCTGCCCTCTTGCGCCCCTTGCCCCGTCAACCACACGTCGAGCATCACCACATCCTCGCGATTCTGGTAAGACTACTCCCTCCCTGTTTCGCTTCCTGCCTCATACACGCCACTATCTGCCGCTCGCCGCCATTGTTAGCCTAGCGCCGCCAGCTTTTGGCAAGTCAGTAGGAGCCGTCCGATCTAGATCCGATGCACACGACTGATTGACTTATCAAAAGGGTAAGATCGATCCTGCGCCGCACATTCCACTTTAGATCCTGCGGTCCACGTTGCCGATCCGGCCGAACCGGAATCACCCAACCAGAACACACCACGTGGCTGTGGATTCGTTTTAAAACAGATTTGAATCATTATAGATTCAATTTTCAAACCTTTGTAACTTTTGATCCACACGTCCAAAAATTGCAAATTTGATATCATTGGAATCAGTGGAGCAAGCCCTAGCCAACCATGCCCTTGGTTTAGTAAATATTACCCATTAGAGTGCTTGGTTTTGCAGAAACTTTTGTGTGCTTGTTTAGAGTAGAAAAATGATTCAAAAATGTTTTTAGGATTAAAACCTTTGCAAAATGGGTTGTTGTAAACTTACTGACCCTAGGAACCAACCCATGGTTTTGAAAATGGATTTGATAAAGTTTAGGATGGATTAATTGATTTAGTCCATCTCTAGTCAAATAAAAATAATGGTTTGGTTATGAAAATGGTTTTGAGTAAAAACTTTGGAGAAAATGTTTTGGACCAAACCTACTGACCATAAACACCAAATTTTGGGAAACAACAACTTATTTGGTGAAACCACTTAAGGTTCTAGCATTGAGAAAAATGTTTTTCACCACATAAAATGATGAAAGGTTTTGAAAATGGTTTATGGATAAAACCCATTTGCAAATGACTTTGCCATCTTGGTAAATGACCACTTTGGACCTTACAAAGTTAGAAGCCTAGTGGAGACCACCTTTGCAAATAGAACCATCCCTTGCATGCTTACATGCATGACTTAGAATTCCATTGTTTTATGTGTGTGAAATTGTTTGATTGACTTTGGTTTGGAATGCTAGTTGGTATTGTGTTTTCTTGATTGATTGTAGTGAAGTGTGAGACTAGCAAGATCAAGGAGTGAACCACCATTCCCTACCAAAAAGGCAAGTTACACTATCATCTAAAAGTCCTACTATTTTCATTATACTTAGTGGATTTTGAAACATGCATGAAAATAATTTTAAACTTATGGTATGCTAAATCCTAATAGGATTCCCTATATATTCCTTAGTGAAAACAATATAGTTGTACATGCTTAGCCATGCACTATTTTGAAAAGAGATACATGTTGAGATTTTACAAAGGTTGAGAAAAGGACTTGTGTTTTACATAATAAAACAAGGACTCAATGAACCACCTAGGTGGAGGATACTTTAAATTTTGGAGAAGGTGGAAACAAAAGGAACCATGTCTATGGGAATCACTTTGTGTTGTGCTCCAAAAGAAAACCACCTAGGAAACTTAGAGATTGAACATGTTTCTCCACTTGTGGCTTTCGTGTGCAACCACATGCTATTATGGCTCTGGCTTAGTCAACTACATTAGGAAGACCCATACATTGTCGTTAGTTTACTGGACATGGGGACCTGGAACCCTTCATGGGTGCTGAAGACAAGCTAGCAATGGTGTATGGGAGGACCTTTTGGAAAGACTTCGTCACATTCTCAATCTGCCAGTGCTCCATCTTGGTGAGCACTAATCCAGTGGCCACTGGTGGCAAAAGGATGGGATTGTGACATGTGGGTAAAGTGTACTCCTTCTGCAGAAGATAATAAAAATCTAAGTACTTAGCCGTGTCCCCGGTTATGGACAATACTGAGCAACTAAAGTTTGAAGCTATGGGAGATCTCGACATTCTAGTTTCTAAAAAGAAAACATTTAAGGACTTGATGCACTTGGGGTTACCAAGGAGCTCAAGAGACTTTGACAAAACTTGATGTACTTGGGGGTACCAAGGAACTCAAGAGATTTTGTTGAAAACATGAACACTTGGGGTTACCAAGGAACTCATGAGATTTTATAAAACTTTATGCACTTGGGGTTACCAAGGAGCTCAAGGGATTTTGACAAGGACCTGAACACTTGAGTTTCTACCAAGGAGTTCAAGGAACTTGGAAAAAGGAGATTTGACAAAGGACCAAAACCATTTTAAAAAGATAGGATAAATTATTGCTTTATGCAAATGAGCCTAAAACTCTACTTAACCAAATATGCATGTAATGATAGGATCCACTCATATTCCTCATAGTAGTGAAACTTGCCAATACTATTCCAAAGTATTGACCCTTGTGGCTGTGACTTGGAATGTTGCAGGTTTGATTGCTTTAGTGAAGATTGATTGATTAGGATTACAAAGTCTACAACCAACATCTGCCTGTGGCACTTTGAAGATGAAGGACCCCATGCTTATAGTTATTCCGCTGCAATGTAATGTATTAGCCAAATGAGCTATGTAATGATGTAATAAAACTATGTTATTCCTGGTTATAAAGTTATATTATGACCTTTGTATCTTGATATTACATCTTAACTGTGGATGCTAGCTATTGATCCAGGGACTAGCATTGTAAACACAGGGGACACCACCTTATGTTAATAAAGGTTGGGAGACTCCCTCTATATGTGACCTTCAAAGAGTATGATGGTCCCCAAGGGGGCGTGTTGATGCTTGTGATGCAGATGATGAAATGCCTTAGGATGCCATCGGAAGAATGGGTGTGGGATATGGAGGATCGAGAAGAACTATGCTCTACTCAAGTGGAGCCCTCATCTTCACAACATCAACAAGATCCATCCACCGAGGAGGCCAATGACCCAAGCCAAAGACAAGTTGTGGACCCTCAACATGTTGATCAAGGTGACATCTCTAGTGAGGAGGATCTTGAGTCATCATTCTCTAGAATGTCAAGTGCTGCCAAGTCAATTACACAAGGAAGATCCATACAAACAGCCTTGAGACAAGCTCAAATCAATTCTAGAAGTGTGTCTAATCAATACCAAGGTCAATCGTTGCCTCTTAATGAAGAGAATGATTCTGATGATGATCAAGGTCAAGTTGATGGTCAAGACGAGGACCAAAATGATGAAGAGGTTCCTCCTAGAAACAACAAGGAGATCCACACTCGTCGTGAAGCGATATCGGATAGGATGTTGGAATTAAGATACCACTCTCTAGAAAATGTGGTTGGTGACCTAAGGAGAGGCATTTCCACAAGAGCACAATTGAAGAGGTTTAGTGAACACCGAGCACACATCTCCATGATTGAACCAAAGAAAGTGTGGGAAGATCTTGAAGATTCGGATTGGTTGGAAGCAATGCACAAAGAGCTCAACAACTTTGAGAGAAACAAAGTATGGAAGTTAGTGGAGAAGACAAAGGATTGACGCAATCTTATAGGCACCAAGTGGATATTCAAGAAAAAGCAAGATGAGGTGTAACACCCCGGTTCTGAAAAGACCGTGGCCTCTATGTGACATGCCAATCCCTGGATCGGTTCATTGGCCCACAATAGAGTAAGATCAATAACATAGCAAAATATCCGTGTATCATAAATAACGAAGATCCAGAGTACCATTATTACAATAAAAGCTTAGCCCAAAGCTAGCTCAAATTATTCAGGTAGCAACATAAATAAAATAAATCCTCCATTCTTCAAATTGCCCACAAGTGAACAAGTGCCGAGTGGAGTACCGTGGCCTATATCGATTACTCAGAATCAGAATATCCTGCAACATGAAACGTAGCAGCCCCGAAGGGTCAATACATGGAATGTATGGCAAGTAGAGCTAGTAAAGGAGACAATAATACTATCATCTACATGCATATTTGGCAAGTGGAGCTGTGTCTGGCTTGCATTTGCAAATAACTTTGTCCTACTTTCATAAACAGTTTTTGATTTTCTTTGAAAAGATCCCAATTAAGTTAACCCAACAATATTAAAACAATTAAGAAATTAGAATGAGCGAGAAACATGTCATGGAATCAATATCAAGCAACTCAGTTGTCCATAACCGGGGACATGGCTAATCGATTAGATTATACACCCTGCAGAGGTTAGTACACTTTACCCATGTGACTTGGACAGCCCAGCTCGTACCATCACTCTCATTTTGAGTGGTGATAGGGAGAAGTCCAAGTTGAGACTGTTCGGGAAGTAGCTCCTCAATCCCGACGCGCACCGGTCCAACCTACCAAAATTCTACATCTCTGGATACGCGGGTTCGAGTTACCACAACCTACTAAGTCCAACCAACCGCCCATTCCATTATTGGCACATGGTTGTACACGTAAGCTACACAATAAAGAAGCCAATCATTCTCTCTTGATACCTGGGTGCCTTTCCGCAATGAAATCACCAAAAATTATCAATCCCATCACACCCAGGAGGTTCATTGATTAAGTTGTTTTAGTTTTCACAAACCAATACTTTTAGAAACAAGTCTCAATGATGTAACCCAGCCCTCGTTCAACATAGCATGGCTAAGCACATCTACCAACGGTGGTTCATCTACAAGGAAGGCCCTACCACATAATTAGGACATAGCATAGCGATAGTATCATCCTACAAATGCATCTACAAAATACACGACAATGCATTAAAAATAGTAGGACGATATCATGAACAAAGTAGCATCTACTTGCATTGGTTGTAGCGGTCGGAAGAACAATCCACACACGAGCAAGCGTTGCACTCGTCACAATCTACACGATACAATTGCATCCATAAACAAACAAACCACAACATATGCAACAAATATGATGCATGAATGCAAGAGCGACAAGTGAATTGGTGCTACAGCTGCCCCACAACATCCTATTCCATAATACTACCGATTGCATGCATGGAAAAATAGTTTTAGCGCTAGGAAAACTATTAAGTAAAAGTAATGCTCAAAACTAGAGCTAGAACTTAAATAATTCACTACCGGTAGTATACTATTTGTAAAATCTTGGAAAAATTCTACCGCATAGGCATCGCTGATTCGAAACAGTACCAACTGGAATTACTCAAAAAGGAATTATAAAACTCCCCGAGTAATTAAAACTCTGCAGAAAGCCACTAGGCAGTTTCTACAGAAGTTTTTACTGTAAGCCTATCTTTTTAATTCACGATGAGATTCCCCTCGTTCCATTGAATCCAGGAACATATCATACGCGATTTTTGGAGCTACGGATATTTTTATACGGATTTATTTCTCTGAAAAGGCCACTAACTTGTTTGATTAAACTGTACTAAACTTTGCTGCAAAAGCCTGAACCAAAGGTACAGCGAGACTCTACACGACTCACTGAATATACACATATTTTATTTGCAATTTTTGGCCAAGCGGTTTAATTTTTACGCAATTTATAAGTTTCTACCGAAATCTGTCAACTAAAAGGATTAACGAAATTAACCAGTCAATTGTGTCTGTTGACTGGTCAAAGCGTCTGCTGACTGGGCGCTGATCAAGTCTGACTAGTCAACGCCTGAGTCTGACTAGTCAAAGAACGATCTAAGCCGCTGATCTGAGATCTGACGGTGGCTGCAGTCTTCGGAAACAAGCGGCGAAAGCAGACGGCGTGACGAGTTCCGGACGGCGGCGCGATCGGTTCAGCGTCGAGGTCTTTCTGCGTGGATGGAAGGATTAGCGAACGGATTAAAGCGGTCGCATACGGCGGCGGTGTTCGGCACGCGAGTATGCGTGTGTGCGTCGTCGTCGCAGCGTGAAACGCTTGAAGAGAGCAGCTGTATGTGGCAGCAAAGCGCGGCGCAAAAGCGGCATCAACAAGGCGCGATGTACAGCTAAGCGGCAGCCTTGTAGGCGGCTCGATGGCGGCAAGCGCGCGGGAAGGCGGCTTCGGTGGCGCGGGCCGCGTGGCGCTAAGGCGGCTGGCACGGCGCGGCGGCGGCTCCATGGCGAAGCGGCTCAGCGGGGCGGCGCGGTGGCCGGCAGCGATGGTGGCGGCCTTGGCGAAGAGAGAGAGAGAGAGAGGTGGCAGCTGTACTGGCGGCGAATGGCGGCGGCGAGGTTCCCAGGCGGTGGCGCGTGGCCGGAGGCGGCGATCGCGGGAGGCGCGATGGCGGCGGGTGCAGGTGCGGATCCCGAGGGCGAGGTGGCAGGGCGAGTTGTGGCGGCTCGGGCCAGGTGGGGTCCCTTTTGTGGCCCCCACGCGGAATCCTAAACTGAAACGGCGCAGAGTTGGTTTCGGACTGAGAAATCGGTCCGGAATTTTGGACCGTTTTCCGGCAGCTCACTAAAACGGCCGCAACTTCTCCGTACAAGCTCCGATTCGAGCGATTCTTGCGCCTACGGTTTCGTACAGTCGAGGGGAACAATCTAGCATCAAGGGTTGAGCGAAAACGCTAGGCTACAAGGGTGGTAAACGCTAGTCCTACCAAAGCTTCCAGCAGGAACCTCGTAGCAAAATAAAATAGGGTTTTGCAAATAGCGTTTCGCCGAACCTTTTCACTTGACGGTTTAGCATGGAAAAGCATGATGCAATGATATGAATGATGTGCAAGACCAAATCTAAAATTTGGGATGTGACAAGACTAACCCCCTTAAGATGAATCTCGTCCTCGAGATTCGGTGGCAACAACAAATAGGTGTGGGTAGTCCTCTCGGATGTCATCCTCACGCTCCCAAGTGGCTTCCTCTTCGGTGTGGTGGCTCCACTGCACCTTGCAAAACCTGATCGTCTTGGTACGGGTAATCCTTTCCGCTGTCTCTAGAATCTTGACTGGTTTCTCCTCATAGGTCAAGTCGTTCTCAAGCTGAACCTCCTCTAGCGGTACAGTGTCTCTTAATGGTGTATCCACCATCTCCGGATGGCACTTCTTCAGCTGGGATACGTGGAACACATTGTGAATAGCGGACAGAGCCTCTGGCAACTCCAACTGATAAGCAACTTCTCCTTTGCGTGCTAAGACCCGATACGGTCTGATAAACCGAGGTGCCATCTTACCCTTAATTCCAAATCTCTTGATTCCACGAAGTGGCGATACCCTGATGTATGCTCTATCACCTATCTCATACACCACTTCCTTGCGCTTGGCGTCAGCGTAGCTCTTCTGCCTTGATTGTGCTACCTTCAGCCTGTCTCTAATCAAGGCGACCTTCTCCTCAGCGTCCTTGATCAAATCAGGTCCAAACAACTGGCGTTCTCCTACTCCATCCCATAGCAATGGTGTTCGGCACAGTTTCCCATATAGCACATCGAATGGTGACGTCTTGATGCTGGTTTGATAGCTGTTGTTGTAGGAAAACTCAGCATACGGCAAATTCACATCCCAACTAGAACCATGAGCCAAGGCGCAAGCTCTCAGCATGTCCTCCAAAATCTGATTCACCCTCTCGGTTTGTCCATCAGTCTGTGGGTGAAACGTTGTGCTAAACTCTAATCTAGTGCCAAGTGACTCGTGCAGCTGGCGCCAGAAGTGTGATATTGGGTGCCTCTGTCAGATACAATACTCTTGGGAACTCCGTGTAGGCACACAATCCTGTCCATGTAAATCTTGGCCAACTTTGCACTCGTATAGGTTGTCTTTACCGGTATAAAGTGGGCTACCTTGGTCAAATGGTCGACCACTACCCAAATAGAGTCATATCCTGACCTGGTCCTGGGCAATCCTGTGATAAAGTCCATTCCCACTCTATCCCACTTCCAATCTGGCATAGGCAATGGCTGTAGCAGTCCTGCTGGCTTCTGGTGTTCTGCCTTCACTCGGCTACATACATCGCACAGGGCAATATGCTTGGCGATGTCTCCCTTTATGTTGTTCCACCAAAATCTGCTCTTCAAATCCATATACATCTTTGTGTTGCCCGGATGTATGGAGTATGGCGAGTTATGAGCTTCCTACAGTATCAACTCCCTTATTTCAGGGTCACTGGGCACACACAAACGATCTCCGTACCACAAGGTACCATGCTCATCCTCGCGAATATCCTTTTCCCGATTCTCCTTCATCTTTTCCTTTATCTCCTCTATCTCCTTGTCTCCTACCTGAGCCTTTATGATCCTGTCCTGTAACGTCGGTTGGACTTCCATTGTAGCTAGGTATCCTTCAGATACTACCTCCAGTCTAAGGTCCTTGAATTGTTTGCACAAATCCTCAGGCAATTCACCAATTGTCAACCCATTGGCATAAACCTTCCGGCTCAGAGCATCTGCTACTACATTGGCCTTTCCTGGGTGGTATTGCAGATTCATATCATAATCCTTGATAAGTTCCAACCATCTCCTTTGCCTCATGTTCATTTCCTTCTGCGTGAATATGTACTTCAGGCTCTTGTGGTCGGTGTACACATCACAGTGTTTTCCCATTAAGTAATGCCTCCATACCTTGAGCGCATGAACCACTGACGCTAACTCCAAGTCGTGTGTGGGGTAATTCCGCTCATGGTGCTTGAGTTGTCGCGAGGCATATGACACCACTCTCCCATCTTGCATCAGCACACTCCCAAGTCCCTGTCGAGAAGCATCACAGTACACTTGGAAATCCTTCTGAAGATCTGGTAAACACGAGCAGGTGCGATCACTAGTCGACGCTCAGCCTCGCTGGCTTCACATACATCTGACCATTCAAACTTCCTCTCTTTCTTCAGAAGTTCAGTCATCGGCTTTGTAATCTTGGAAAAGTTTTCAATGAACCTCCTGTAATATCCAGCAAGTCCCAAAAAGCTTCGAATCTCTCCCGCATTCTTGGGTGCTTCCCTCGATTCTGCAATCACTTTGCTTGGATCAATGACTCCTTCTCCTGACACTACGTGTCCAAGAAAACCAACAGTGTTAAGCCAGAACTCACACTTGCTGAATTTGGCATACAACTGGTGTTCCCTCAGTTTCTCCATAATCAGTCGCAGGTGTTTCTCATGCTCAGCATCATCCTTGGAATATATCAGTATGTCATCAATAAACACCACCACGAACTTGTCCAAATACTCCATAAATACCTTGTTCATCATGGTCATGAAGTATGTCGGGGCATTCGTTAGTCCAAAAGACATAACCGTATACTCATATAAACCATACCTAGTAGTGAAGGCGGTTTTTGGTACATCCTCCTTCCGGATCTTCAATTGGAAGTAGCCTGATCGCAAATCAATCTTGCTGAACACCTTCGCTCCTTCCAGTTGATCAAACAAATCATTTATGTTCGGCAGAGGGTACTTGTTCTTGATGGTCACTTCATTCAGCGAGCGATAGTCCACCACTAATCTCTTGGTGCTGTCTTTCTTCTCCACAAACAGAACAGGTGCACCCCATGACGATGAACTAGGCTGAATGAATCCCTTTTCCAGCTGCTCTTTCAAATGCTTCTTCAATTCCTTTAGCTCATCCACATCCATCTTATATGGTTTCTTTGCTATTGGTCCTGTTCCCGGCATCAGGTCGATAAGAAACTCTACTTCCCTGTCAGGTGGCATTCCTGGCAACTCTTCCGGAAACACGTCGGGGTAATCCCTAATCACTGGCACAGTATCCATGCTAACCCCCTTAAGAGAATTCAATTTACACCTTCCTGGTCGTGCAGCTGACTTGAATCTAATCCTCTTACCATCCGGGGTTTTGAGTGAAACAGCTCGCTGTGCACAATCTATGTGTCCCCCATGCATAGACATCCAATCCATACCCAGAATAACGTCTAATCCCTGTGATTCCAACACTACCAAATGTGCACTGAAGTTGTGTGTTCCAATCCTCATAGTTAAATCGCGGCATCCCGCGCTAGCTATCATATCTCCTCCTGGTGAACTCACTCTAAAAGACCTCTTCATAGACTCAGTAGGTAACTTATACTTGTCCACGAATGCCCTTGATATGAATGAATGCGATGCACCAGTATCGAAAAGTATAAGTGCAGGGTAAGTGTTGATTGGAAACTTACCAATCACAAGGTCAGGCTCATCTGGAATCTCCTCCACATTCATGTGGTTCACTGTGGCCTTCTTATTGCTGGTTGGCTTCAGTCCTTTCCTCTCCGGGCAGTTGTCAGCATAGTGTCCCTTCTGCTTACACTTGAAGCACGTCACCTCACTCAGATCCTTCTTCACAAAGTTGCGATCACGGTTGCGGTCATGTCCACCGTGTCCTCCAGAGTGGTGAGAGTGTCCTCCCTTGTGGCTGTGGTGATTGCTCCTATGGTTGTCATGACGATGTCCATCGCCTCCATGGTGGTGGCGGTCATGGCTCCCATGGTCACTCCCTCCATGCTTGGAGTATCCATCATATGAAGTGCGAGACTTGTGATGTGAACCAGAGTGGTGATTGTTACTCTTTCTCTTGCGGCTTTCCACCTGCTTGTGCTTCCCTTCCAAGATCCTGGCCTTGTCCATAAGCTCCACAGAAAGTGGGGCGATAAACCACCGAAGCTGTCATCGAAGCTCATCACCGAGGCCATCCAGAATCTCTCACTCCTTTTGCATCGTCAACATCCTCAAGCATAACGGACAGGTTGTTGAACTCCTCAATGTACTCAGCCACGTGCGGTTGGTTTGGCGCAAGTTGCGGAACTCCTTCCTCTTCAGCTCAGAACTCCACGAAGACACGTGGTTGGTCTGAAACCTTCCTCAAACGTTGCCCATGTCACGGTTGTCCGAGGTGGGTGATCTGAAAAGTGTCCCACCAAGAAGCGGCTGGTCCCTCCAAAGAGGGTGAGCGGCAAACCTCACCTTCTCAGCATCGTGCATCCAACAGTTACTAGATCCTTATTGACTGAGCAACCAGTCGAGAGCTACCATTGGTTCGATCAGCGAGAGAACTTAGCTGGCCTTAACCTCAGAAATCTGGTGAGAGCATCTCCCTGAGGCTGATTGTTTCCATTGTTGTTGTTCTGATTAGCCATGAACTGAGTCATCACTTGGGTCAGCTATGCCTGAGCTGCCATGAGTTGCTCCAACTCAGTGGGCTGACGGCAGGGAGGCATCTGCGGTTCAGCACAGGTAAGTTTAGAAAGAATCAATTACGACAATTGGATTCTACCCATGCATATGATCAATCAACAACAAACAATAGCAGACAATCACAAGCAAGCAACACATCAACAAACAAGCGATCCAGCAACATCCCAGGTGTTATCCTAGCAGTATATAACTACTGAAATAGTTTTACAAGAGTTGGCAATGGTTAACTAAACAGTTGATCAACTAAACAACCAAAACAGCAATCTGCTAGAATAGTCCAGCAGCGTTCGTGAATTTTTTCCGCCTGACTTAAACTCGTCAAAAAATTTAGCTGATTTTTGCACATATAGTACAGAGAATTTCGCATCAGCCCAATTTTTTTCAGATTTTTCCGAGTTACCAGAAACATATGAAAAATCGCGCAGTACTGCTGTATCAGCAGAAAAACTGCAGCGAAAATAACACAGATAGTAACCAAATTGCCATAACTCTTTCATAAAATTCGCACAAATAATTCCTGGGATATTGGAGTACACAAATAAGCAACTAATCACTCTTAAACTATCACGAACTAAGCTTCACATCGATCGAGACTAATCCTAACGAATTTACCTATCGAGGACTAATTGGTGGACTTCTATCTACTCCTTGAAGAGGTTGAGGTAGGTCCTTGCGGTCATGCGTTGACGCTTCGGCTCGCGGTATAACCATGGCGGCGGAGTGTACACCTCTCCTGAATCATCACTTGAGATCTCAAACTCCACCTCTTCTGGATCCTCCTCTTCTTCTTCATTCTCAGCTGCAACAGCAACAGCTTCATCTCCTCCACCATCATCGTCTCCATCATCATCATCCTCGTCCTCATCATCATCATCCTCTCCACTGTCATCATCATCCCCATTGTCATCATCAGAGGGTGGATTTAGTTGTGCTTGGAGAGCGGCAATCTGGGCTGTCATAGCTTCAATAGTTTGATCCCTTTCCTGGACGGTCCCTTGCAACTGTTGTATGTTCTGGGTGTTCTCCTGCACAGTACCATGAAGATGAGCTATGGTTGCATCTCTGGCTATCAGGGCATTCTCCAGAACTCCCACAGCTTCATGCAGGGTGTCAATCTCCTGTCCTTGGACCACCATTCCATTGCTAGTAAAATCTGCAATCTCCTTTATCATCCTCACCTTCTCTGCTAGAGCTCCATTCTCCCTTTCCATGTCCTCTATGTGCCTCCGACGGGGCGGCATGTTGTTCCTGTCGCCCGGGGTAACCACAATGTTCCCATCTTCATCACGCTTTCCATAGTCACGGTAGGGTGAATCTGCTGGTAGTAGGTGTCAGACATAATGGCACTGGCGGGACAGGGCTTCATGTATGGCCAAGTTGATTCCAAGTCCCCAGTTGTAGTATGTCTTGGTGTAGACCAAGTGCACGGGGTTTGGCAAGGCGGCATCTCTGAATATGAAGGTAGTGATCTCCCATGCATCCTCTCCATATCTATAGGTGTACAGCCTTCTTCCCTTGAACATGGGCAGTGGCAATCCCAATGACTGCGAGAGCTGAGCTAACTGCCTTGCAAAGGGCCTTGGTGACTCCATGGTGACATACTCAGTCCTGACCTCTCTCATCTATCAAGTAAAAGAGGAAAGTGTGAGAATAGCATATGGTAAGAATTTACGAGGGTGAAAGGCATAAGATGTAAGACAGAGTTAATATAGGCTTTAATAAATCTATGGCTTCCTAATCCAATTCTAGGTCACGATCCTACAGTCGACACACGGGCTCTGATACCATCCTCTAACACCCCGGTTTTGAAAAGACCGTGGCCTCTATGTGACATGCCAATCCCTGGATCGGTTCATTGGCCCACAATAGAGTAAGATGAATAACATAGCAAAATATCCGTGTATCATAAATAACGAAGATCCAGAGTACCATTATTACAATAAAAGCTTAGCCCAAAGCTAGCTCAAATTATTCAGGTAGCAACATTAATAAAATAAATCCTCCATTCTTCAAATTGCCCATAAGTGAACAAGTGCCGAGTGGAGTACCGTGGCCTATATCGATTACTCAGAATCGGAATATCCTGCAACATGAAACGTAGCAGCCCCGAAGGGTCAATACATGGAATGTATGGCAAGTAGAGCTAGTAAAGGAGACAATAATACTATCATCTACATGCATATTTGGCAAGTGGAGTCGTCCGCTTTGCATTTGCAAATAACTTTGTCCTACTTTTATAAACAGTTTTTGATTTTCTTTGAAAAGATCCCAATTAAGTTAACCCAACAATATTAAAACAATTAAGAAATTAGAATGAGCGAGAAACATGTCATGGAATCAATATCAAGCAACTCAGTTGTCCATAACCGGGACACGGCTAATCGATTAGATTATACACCTCGCAGAGGTTAGTACACTTACCCATGTGACTTGGCCAGCCCAGCCTGCACCATCACTCTCATTTTGAGTGGTGATAGGAGAAGTCCAAGTTGAGACTGTTCGGGAAGTAGCTCCTCAACCCGACGCCGCACCGTCCAACCTACCAAAATTCTACATCTCTGATACGCTGGTTCGAAAGTTACAACCTAGTAAGTCCAACCAACCGCCCATTCCATTATTGGCACATGGTTGTACACGTAAGCTACACAATAAAGAAGCCAATCATTCTCTCTTGATACCTGGGTGCCTTTCCGCAATGAAACCACAAAAAATTATTAATCCCATCACACCCAGGAGGTTCATTGATTAAGTTGTTTTAGTTTTCACAAACCAATACTTTTAGAAACAAGTCTCAATGATGTAACCCAGCCCTCGTTCAACATAGCATGGCTAAGCACATCTACCAACGGTGGTTCATCTACAAGGAAGGCCCTACCACATAATTAGGGACATAGTATAGCGATAGTATCATCCTACAAATGCATCTACAAAATACACGACAATGCATTAAAAATAGTAGGACGATATCATGAACAAAGTAGCATCTACTTGCCTTGGTTGTAGCGGTCGAAAGAACAATCCACACACGAGCAAGCGTTGCACTCGTCACAATCTACACGATACAATTGCATCCATAAACAAACAAACCACAACATATGCAACAAATATGATGCATGAATGCAAGAGCGACAAGTGAATTGGTGCTACAGCTGCACCACAACATCCTATTCTATAATACTACCGATTGCATGCATCGAAAAATAGTTTTAGCGCTAGGAAAACTATTAAGTAAAAGTAATGCTCAAAACTAGAGCTAGAACTTAAATAATTCACTACCGGTAGTATACTATTTGTAAAATCTTGGAAAAATTCTACCGCATAGGCATCGCTGATTAGAAACAGTACCAACTGGAATTACTCAAAAAGGAATTATAAAACTCCCCGAGTAATTAAAACTCTGCAGAAAGCCACTAGGCAGTTTCTGCAGAAGTTTTTACTGTAAGCCTATCTTTTTAATTCACGATGAGATTCCCCTCGTTCCACTGAATCCAGGGACATATCATACGCGATTTTTGGAGCTACGGATCTTTTTTCTATGAATTTATTACTCTGAAAAGGCCACTAACATGTTTGATTAAACTGTACTAAACCTTGCTGCAAAAGCCTGAACCAAAGGTACAACAAGATTCTACAGGACTCACTGAATCTACACATATTTTATTTGCAATTTTTGGCCAAGCGGTTTAATTTCTACGCAATTTACAAGTTTCTACCGAAATCTGTCAACTAAAAGGATTAACGAAATTAACCAGTCAAGTTGACTGGTCAAAGCGTCTGCTGACTGGGCGCTGACTGGGCGTCTGACTAGTCAACGCCTGAGTCTGACTGGTCAACGAACGATCTAAGCCGCTGATCTGAGATCTGACGGTGGCTGCAGTCTTACCGGAAACAAACAGCGAAATGGACGGCGGCGGCGATCGGTTCCGGCGTCGGGATCTTTCCTGCGCGGATGGAGAGGGTCAGCGCAACGGATTAAAACGGTCACGTAACGGTGGCGGTGTTCGGCACGCGAGTATGCGTGTGTGCGTAATGCGTGGCAAGGCGTAAGCGTAGCAGCCGTGGCGGTAGCAAACGAAGCGCGCCAGCAAGGCGGCGCAGCGGCG